>JARHVA010002693.1:600000-845000 GCA_037957365.1 Torreya grandis
ATGGATGGGATGGATCATAAATTTTTTATCCTTGGCCTAATGGATAACATGTTGAATGTGCCTACACTAGGTACTACTAAGAATATTATGGCCACATATACTAGTCCAACTTGTAGTGGAAGTATTATCTTCCTGATGGAGCTCTAAACATGGCCACTTAAACCATGAATAACTATTTTCATGAAAGATATATCCTAATATAAATACTACAAATATTTTATAAGTGTGATAGTTCACATGTTAATACTTACACCATTTTCAACCATAACACTTTGAATATAATGATGATCTATGTAGGCTCATATAAAGTGCATATAAATCTGAATCATCATCGATAATCTCTTATTCTAGATAAAGTGACAAGTGGTCTAGATGGTACTATAGTATGTTACACACCTATGATATTGTGTATGGGTATGTATCCTCTATAGTAGTTTGATATGATGCTAGTGGTGGATGTGCTTGATACATGTATTGGACACCTAAAGTGCTACCTACCTTATTTATTATATGATTTGGAAATGGACCTAAGAATATTTTCAATGCCTTATCTTCCATTTTTTTAACTTTGGGTGCCTCTATGGGTGTGACCACATCAATTATGTTAGCCTATATCAAATCTTGTATCTTATGTTTCAATGTGATGAATTGATTTTTTGTATGTCCTAGTGACTTTTGATATTCATAGAATACATCTGAATCATAGCTTTTTAGAAGAGGTTGTGTTTTATAAACCTATCTTATGGGAGGGAAAGATATGACATTATATTCTAGAAGTTGATTTAAAACACATTATGGTGATTCTATAAGGTTGGTGTAAACTCTTTGTGGAGGATTTGATAAAACTAGGCAAGGAGATGGATCTAAAGCTGCATTAACTATTATAGGAGATAGGGTTGTAGTAGGTTAGAATATTTCATAATAGTCTACTATATGTTATGATGATCCCCAACTACATTATATATATAATCCTAATGCGTTCAATAATTTCCACCTAATTTTACATCAAGGGTGATAAGACTCATGGGAGCCACTCATACTCTCTAACTCTAATCCAATGTATGTAATCACTTTACAATAGAAAAATATACCTTGAGTCAGCTTAAAGACCAAACTTGCCCTTCAAAAATATTTCATCTCCCTATTGTCCACCCTTTACAAAGGGGATAAAACCTCCCCATTTATAGGTGGTGGTTATGTAACCACTACAAATGATTATGTAACCATCATGAATGATTACATAACCACCTCTAAGTGGTATTTACATAACTTCCTGCCCTAGAAATCATGGAAGTTATGTAACCACCATGGTGGTGGCATAATCATGGGTCTATAAAAATTGATAATTTCATCCCTAAGTGATAGTTTCATTCAACATCCACATTCCCTCCAAAACCCTATAAAACCCAAAAAATTAACCCTAATTAATAAAATCTATAAAATTTATTAGTATACCCCCCTGATTTTTTTTTTAAACCAAAATTTATCAATTTTATTGGATCTTATCTATATTTTAAGAGAAATTTTAGAGACTAAGACAAAATAGAAAAGTATAAAATAACCTGCCTACTCCTACCTAGTAGCTCCTCCCACTGGTAGATTCACCATCCCCTCACTTTCGTCTCTTTGTTGACTACTTCTATGCTTAAAATGGTCATAAGAAATCTAGAGCTCAAAAACCACAAATAGCCAAATGCATTAATGAGTTTGTTATAGGCAAGTTTTCAAATATATTACCACACAAACTAGCTATTTTAACTTAAAAGCTTTCCAAATTAGGCATGTTTCTCTATTTCACTTGTTTTCTTCATTTACATACTATATTATTTTAATTTATGTTTCAAAACTAATGAGTTAAAAAGTATTCTATTTTTCTTGTATCATGTATTGTGATTATATAGGTAAATAATGACTTGGCCTTAGATTCACTCCCTAACTGGGTGATTTAGGTAGTTTTTTAACCTTAAAATGATCTATATTGGTGTTATCTAGGGTTAAATGGGTAGAGAGAGAGATTAGGGAATAAGGATGATAAACTATATCTAAAGTAGAATAATTAGGAACTAAACTCAGGTATAAATATATGATGAATTCATTAAACTAAGATAGGTTAAAAATAGTAAGTACAACTATGCTAGTGTAGTTCTAGATCTATAACATGCAGAATTTGGTCTAGAATATGATTATGGATTTAATGTTTATAGATACATGAACACTAGAATTAGTTTGGTATAACTATATTGATGATATTATTTGAACATGATATAATTTTACTATAAAGAATACATACTAGAAAAATATGTGACATCTTGGATGCTTTTGGGTTTGACTTCACCTTTATGCTAGTGTATTTAGATTTAGGTCCCTAACTATTTCTCCTCATGAATTTTCAAAACTCTAGCTATTAATATTGATAGTGACCTTCGAAAAAATGTGTTATTGGGCACATGATATTGAGTTGACCCTAGATACCCCTTTATCATTGATAACTACCTACATAGCCAATACTATGAAGAGGGCCTTAGACTGATGTAGTTATCCCCTACATGTTGGCCCATGTGTGAAACATGCAATATGTGAAAATAAAGTATAGTAATGACCTAGATTTTAAATTTCCAAATACAACTCTTGGGATTATCCTTTATTACTTCAGACCTATGTATGTGTTATCCCTATGACTGATATGAAAATAAGAAAAAATAAAGAAGTTTTTATTTATCTAGTGCTTGATTGAATGCTTTGATAAGTTTAATTATGTATTTTCTATGTGATTACTGAATGAGGGTTGATCTTGTATTTATATCAATACCTTTGGATAAATAAAAATTAATATCTAAAATTGGCCACCATGGATGATTATTATTCATAATTTTGGTCATAATGTTTGTAACCTAGTTGATAGTCAAATGAAGTGCTATATCTTGGTCATAATGGATCTCATAGTGATAAAAATTGTGTGGTTTATAGTATATTTTAGGGTTTACTTGAATGGTCTAGTTGGAAGTTAACTCAAATAACTTAGTCTTGTTATCAAGGTCATTCAAGGTGTTTATAAGAAGTTAAGGTAATTTTGATAAAGTTAAGGTTTTAAGAAGGGTAAAGGTTAATGTTTTGCCTAATCTAGGCCTTCCAAAAACCTCTCTCTTTTAAAAGTCTTAATTTTAATAGGTAATAAGGTCTAATTCAACCAATTGAACCTTATGATGAATAGGAAAAGCATGTGAATGAATTCACTTAAATGAACCTCATGTCTTATAGGTCATTTTGCATAACACAAGCCTTTTCATATTTGGTCAATGTATTTCAAGCCTTGAGATAACATATATAAATAAATATGGATTAATGTACATATATCTCACCCTTTTCAAGATTTGTAAGTCATTTTAAACATGAATATGACTAGATATGGGTTAGACATGGTAGTCCTAAGCCTAAAAGAGAAATGATGGCCTAAAAAACTATTAAAAATATATTTGCTAGGATATGAAAGAGATGAAAAATGAATTTTAAATAATATATAGGTGAATTTTATGTTTACTTAGGTTAATCAATGTTAAATAATTCTTGAATAGGTTTTCAAAAGTCCAACAAAGCTAGAAACCCACTCCATTTCTCCATCAGCTTCTTTGTAAACTCTAGAAGGCCAACCGGTTTGAGGATGGTGCATAGAGGAGAGAGAGTTTGATTAAATTAAATTGGTATTTTATATGGGATATTATTCATTTGAAATTATAGACATAAATTCTTGGTTTGAAGGGCTATGATTTATAAACAATCGTTAATAGTATAAGGTGCCCTTTAAACCCTTCTAAAACCCCACAGTCATAGTTTTTATTATCTTAGTGACTTTAAAATTTTATGGATGAAAATGGATAAGTTTTTAGAGCACATCAAGGGTCTTAAAAATCCTCAAATATAATCCTTCACCATCATTTGACATGTGTTGATAGTCAAATAGAAATAAAATGTCGTGTTTATTGTTTTTGAAGATGGGAGAAATGTTGTTAAGGGTAAAATATGTTTTCTTCAATGAAAATTATAGTTTTAATTTAGTAACACTTTTGTTTTTTATAACATATCACCCTTAGGTAATTTCAAGGCATTATATAATCCCATACAAACTAAACATCAAGAAAATGTGAAATTACAGGTTTGGAGGTGTTGAAAGGGTGACAGTTTTCTACCAAACATGGTACTATTGATTTTTTTTGGGATTTAAATGAAAGAGAAAACATTTAGTAAACATGTAAACCAGCCTCTAAAATCTCCTCCATACTCATTAAATCCCACATATATTTCCAAAATGTCTTTCTTACACCAATAAAAGGTACAATTCTCAAAGAGATAATATATAGGCATGTATGATATGTTTTGGAGAGAGACTACAAGTTTTGAGTTGAATGTGAGAGATGAGAGTGTTATTAATGATATATAAAAATATAAATTAATTTAAAAAGTATATAAAATCCTTGAAATCCTATATTAAGGCCCAAACACCAATGATCACCTACATATTTCTATGTAAGATTGGCCAATATGACTATGAAAGGCATGATGAAAACTAGTTGGGCTAATAAGGATAACTTTCCTAGTAAAAAACATGTAGGAAATAATATAAAAAAAAATATACATTTTAAATTGTATCATTAATGACTTCCTAAGTCTTAGAGGTAAAAGAATGAAATAAAATGCAAGAAAGTCTAATAGGTGTAAGGGTCTGAAAGAACATGTCTGATTGTGGATTCAATCTCCTCAAGAAACCAATAAAAATGATTGGTTTATTGTTGAAAATAACATATATATCACCTTATAAAATTATTTAAGAAGTTTTCTTAAATTATTTAGGTTAGGTAACAATAATAATAAGGTCCTTTTACATAGGACTGGCTATATTTGTATACACACACAAGCTTGCATATAAAACTCGATGAAAGTATGCAAATTATTTAGGAGAGTTTATGTATGAAAGTTATTTTATGTTATCAAAACATTTTTATTTGTTAATATATTTTTTATACTAAGTATCATTTTACATATGATTTTTGAAATAACACACATATAAATACAAGCTTATTGAAGACATCTAAAAAATACTCCTACATGCCTGAATATGAGGACTGGAAAAATATGATTCTAATTTAAATCATCAAGATAAAAGTAGTTATATTTTTTATAACTTATCATTATGAAATAATATAGTATTTATACTCCCTACCACCACTATAAAGTACCACTCAAGGATAACCATGCTTAAGCCATACCAAGATGACATGCATGCTAACAAGCATGAAAATATGCATTTTTGTGTATGGAATATATTTATAATGTTATTGAAAGGTGTAAAATATATTTTTATAATATTAAAAATAGGATAAAACCTTTTAAAATGGATAAAAATACCAAAAAATGATTTCTAGGGTTAGATTGGCTTAATTGTCAATAAACCCTCATGATGGGTAAATAAGGTTCTAGAGATTTTGGAGAGAAAGTATATTTTGGAAAATATTTGGAGACATGATACAAGTTTTTCAAGACCCATTTGAGTAAATTAAAATCAATAAAATGTATTTTTAAGAATTTACTCCTAAAATCATTCTCTCAACCCATACACACAGTCTTGTAGTGTTTGACAAACTTCTTTTGAACCCAATAACTAACTTAAGCAAATGAATGGGGAAAAATGGATATTGGATGTATTAAGGAGGTTATCATACTATAATAATATGGAATTGTTTTTTATTTATGGATTATTTATGGTATGAACAATCCTTAAGAAGTGAAACCATTCAAAACCCTTATGTCCCCTTGTTAAAAGCTTGAGAAGATCTAAAACTTTGCATTAAAATTATAGGAAAAAATGCATGGTAACAAAGGATCCTAGGTATAATTGAATAACCTTATGGACTAAAAATTTATATAATTAGTTAGATATTTGAAGGCTTGGTCTTTATGAATGATTTATAATAAGGTACACACCTCCCAAGTTGCCTATAAGGTCTAAATGACTTGATGATTGTGTTTACTCTTCAAATGAAATTATTTGGTTTTAGGATGATCTAAGTGAATTTTTTATGTCCTAATAGTACCTAAATAATCCATTTTTTGGCATGTGTGGGTTGGTAAAATTATATAAAATTGCTTAAATTTGCTAGTTATAGGCATAAATTAGGTTATAGAGATATATCCAAACCTTTTTATCAGTTTTGGAGGTCTATTAACTATATATAGAGGTATATGAGTCTCCACAAGTCCTTAATATGGACCTAAAGGTACCAAAATGAGTTTTTAAATTTTAATTAGTCTTTTAGAATATTTCCTTCTTGACAATATAAAGATAAATAAGTTATAAACTTGATTTAAGTCACTAAGGGACTAAGATAAACATGAAATAAGTGTCACCAAGGGTAAAGAGAGTTTTATGTAATTATTATAAGGAATAATATGTAGTTTATAGGTGGAAACTAGTCTAAGAAGATCAGGCCCATGTGTCAAGAATTAGTTACAATCAAAAGGATAGTTTTAAATGAAGAAAGATGAGTCATGGGGAGGTCAATAGTCACTCAATGCCACCTTGAGGAAGATAAAATTTCATTAAAATGACACATGTTGAATATATTTCATAGACCTACCTATTTAAAGGATTTCATGTTTATAACTTGCTTCATCATGAAATGACACTTGGAATAAGCTTATCCAATGTCCATAATATCTCTCCTTCTCATTCTTTTCTATATGTACTACCATGTTTGACATTATAATAGATCCTCAACCTAAGTATGGTGATGTCATTATTATGTAAACAATTTTACTTTCCTTTTATATGAATACAAGTTGATTTCCATCCTTCTTAATGCTATAATTAACGTATATTTCATGGTTAGTTAATGAATGTTAATAATGGTGTCATATATTTCTCTTATTTGTCCTATATTATTACCTATTTAGAGGTTGTAGTCATCTTAGTAGGTTATGTGGAGTGTATTACATGGTCATGCATTGGCCAAGTGTGGATATTTCTTTATTAGTGTCTTCTATGAGACCTCTTGATCAGACCCTCTTGGTTATTATCTTGATTTGAACTTTCATACTAAAATATTAATGTTTGGGGGATCATATTGAGTTAGTGTGATAGGTTTCAATATTTTTTCATGTTATTAGTGTAGTATAGTCAAGTGGAGGGTTATAATTTGGTGCATCACCTCCTTTTTCTATTTAATTTCTTTTTTTCCCTTTTTCCTAGAAAGTAATAGGCTTAGTTTTAGTTTCAAGGTGAAGCATAAATAGAGATATCCCTATTTATATATTAACCTCATTAATTATGACACACACATCATAGAGGTGTATCCATGCTATCAACTAAGTGAGGAGGCTTGAAAACTTCCTCAAGGGTTGAATTTAGTGTGATAACAATTTTGGCATGTCTTGTGGGACAAGGATTTCATCCATTGAAAAATTCTTATTGATGCTATACAATGCATCAAACTTTGGAGTCATGAAAACAAGCATAAATAGTGATTCCAAGTGAACAATAACTGGTATAAGTAATCTGAGTGTCTAAAAATAAAAAAAAATATTATATATTCTCATTATTATTTTGGTTAAAATGCATATTCTATGCCTTCAAATTATTCATATCAGATTGATGGAATTCATGGCTTCACCCCAAGTGGTTATTAAATAAAAGTATACCAACCTTATGAAGGTTATAAACAATCTTAAATTTCCTCTCCCACTCTAACTCAACCTCCTTGGTATCTTGCTTATCCTTCTACTCAACCTTCCCAAAACTATGCTACTCTTACTCAATTCCTATCATAATTAAAAAAAAAACCCTCTTACATTGAAATTTATATGAGAGATATTGATATAAAAAAAGAGCTAGGTCTCATTATCCCCATCCATTCTATTCATAGAGAAATAATTTACATTATGAGGGATTTAGTACACTTGACTAAGTCAAGGTTGGTAGATATTAAGAGAAGGAATCAACAAATGTTAATCAATGATGTGATAAAAATAAGAGTCTTGATTCAATATATGGATAATAGGTTAGTGTTTGAAGAGAGGTGTAAAATTCAATACCATCAGTCTCACATGATCTCTCTTTCCTCAAGTCAGTCTTATTTTTCTCTAAATGTAGCCTAAGATGCAACATACAACAAAGAAAAACCCATGCCTATGAAACCTTCCCCTATTATTTCTCAAGAAACACAAACCATTCCACCATGGATACCTTCTTATAATATGACCCCTTATTTTATCATTCCAACCCTTGAGAAAGAACCTTCTCCCATGCCTATCCAAAGTTAGTAAAAAGAGAAGTATATGGAGGTGAAACCAAGATAAATCCCATGTTTCTTTAGTACTTCACTAATCCTTCAAGTTGTAACTATCCATGAAGTTCAAGATATATAAAAATTTGATAGAGTGATTTGGGAGTGGAAGGAGAAGAGTGAACCATCCTTAATACAATTTCCTTCTCCATCTCTTCAAGCATCCTTCAATGAACCTAATCCTCCCAAAATCCTAAGTTAGAAGACCAGCCTATCAAGTTTCAAATATTATAATGAGTTATATTTCCATACCACCCCATCCTTTTATGAATAACTTATTGCATTAAGGGTATAATATGAGAATTTAGTTGAAAAAAAGATATTGTCAATAAAAATGATTTGGTGGTTATCATTGAGAAACAAAATTAGTTAGTTATAAGTAAGCCTAAATAAGGCTATGAGGAGAGTAATTCAAGTGTGAATGATGAATATATCATTATTATCTATCTTATTTGTCAAGAATAAAGATAATTGGTCTTGAAATATGAAGATAAAGATTATCTTGATGGAAGATTACAAGTAACATGGTGGCAGCCTCATAATATCCTCAGAGGGTCCAAGTAAGAGGACAAGGCAGAGTTCAAGGAAGATAGCCTTGCAAGCTGCTGCTACTTCGGCTACTAATTCCATCTAGGATACTACTATGATTGGGAAGGACGTTGTCAAGATGATCATGGAACTACAATAGAAGCTTAGGGTCTTCTTTGTTGGTTTTGTTCCTGTTCAAGTCCTTGTTACTGGTTGTTGTAACTGGTTCTTGTTTTTGGTCCTATTTCTTGGTTTTTGGTCTTAAAATTTATTTGAGGTTCTAGGTCCTTGTAAAACCTGGGTACTTTTATTGGACTATGTTTGTGGTTTCAGGTCCCTGTAAAACCTGATTTTGATGATGCTCTTCAGTAGGTTTCAGGACTGCTTTTTCTGGTGGTTGTTAATGCTTTATCTTTTTTGATTCTGTTAAAGGGTTTTGGGGTCCCTTCAAAACCTACTTTTACCATAATCTAAAACATGGTGGTAGCCTCCAATTAAAGTGTCAATCTTGAAGAGTTTAAATAAGAAGATTCTGATCAAGTATGACAACTATACCATAGTTTCATTGAAGAAATTGAGTTAATTAGAAATAATGTGATCTATATAGAGCATGAATATGAACCCAAATATGAAGTTAAAAAATTTAGTATACCTATAAGAGAATAAAAACTATGTTTGGGATAAGAGAAGAATGATAAAATCGACATTGGGTGGGCAGATGAACTTTCATTCTAGATGAAAGAGGAGTTAGACAAATATAGTTGTCATGAATTGAGTCTTGATGAAGGGATTCATTATGGTCATGTAACAATTAATAAATTTATAGTTGAGAATTAGATAAACCTTCTTGAAGACACCCTAGTTATTAGTCTTATTGAACCTAATGAGAAATATAATGGTTTGAAAGAAGTTGTAGTGTTTTATAGTGAGTAAGATATAGAGATTAAATAATCAAACATATAGTTATGGAATGTTTCCATTGAATATTTTGAATTTATTGAAAATTATATTGTAACTAAAGAGAATGGTAATAATGAGATTGAATTTGGATTAATTTTAAATCATCAAGAAGCAACTTCCTTTTTGGAGTAGCTACAAATTTTTTTCTCAAGTTTGGATAGTAGATATATAGCCCATAAAGAGAATGATAAGATGGATGTCTTGGTTAGTGAACATGGTAAAGATATGAATGAGAAGGATCTTGAAGGAAAAATCATTGTTTCTAGTCTCGTTGAATCTCATGAAGAAGTTCAATAAGGCCTTGATGACATGTGGCAGTCATATTTGGACATGTTCATGGAATTTTAAGATATCAATAGGTTAACACCTTTATAATGAAAAAATGAAGTTTTTTTTAAGAATTAAAAAACTCTAAATAAGCCAACATGTCATACAATTCATCACCAAGGAGTTCAAGTTCATGATGTAACAAGTTATGAAAGAGATGATACTCTTTAATGTGAGAAAAAGGTAGAGCTTAAGTAGGAAATAAAAAGTAAGGTTGTTGTTCACCTCATGAATTGAAGTGTGGTCATGTTAGAGGTCTCTCTAATTCAAAAATATTAGCATGAGATATGTTATGAACTTCAAAATGAATTTTTATTTATTGGAGATATGTTTTCTATTGTTAATCTACTTGAGGTCAATCCAAAGATAGTGGTGTTCAATAAAGGAGCCGATAAAACAAAAAAAAAGTTTGAACAACATATTGTACATCATTATTATGCATCACATGAAGAATACTTAGGGATTTTTCATTTTGATCTAGGAGGATCATAACTTAAAGGTTAGTTGTATATAGTAGTTTATTTTTTTGTCTTCCCCAAGTGCTTCTTAGCACAATGTGTTTCTTGACTGTTTTAATTGTATTATTGGTGTGTTTGCTTATTTATTTTTTGTCTATGTTGAATGCAGTCAATTTTTTTATACTTATCAAAAAGATTATAAGTTTTTTCTCAAGGTATGTTCCTATTTGTGTTGAGTTGAGGTGACCCCATAGGCCAATGGATGCATGAAGGATACCTATCTAGATGCATAGAAAGCATGCAATCCTAGGAGGTTTCCAAATATGTTAGCTAAAATTGGCCACCATGGATGAGTATCATTCAAACCTTTGGTCATAATGTTGCTAACCTAGTTGATATTCATATGAAGTGATTTTTCTTGGTGATAATAGATCTCATAGTGATAAACCTTGTGTGGTTCTTAGCAACTTTTAGGGATTCCTATAATGGTCTAGTTGAAAGTGAATTCAAATCACTTATTCTTGTTTTCAAGGTACTTTGAGGTGGTCACTTCCAATGTGTTTAGTAGAGGTTAAGGTAATTATGAGAAAGTGAAGGTTTTTAGAAGGGTTAAGTTTAATGTTTTACCTAATATAGGCCTTCCCAAAGTCTCTCTCTTGCACAAGTATTCATTTTCATAGGTAATAGGGTCCAATTCAACTAAGTGAACCTTATCATGAATAGGAAAATCATGTGAATGAAGTCACTTAAATGAACCTAAGGGCTTATAGATCATTTTGCATAGTTCAATCCCTTTAAAAGACTTTTCATACTTGTTCAAGCTATTTTAATCCTTAAAATATCATCTATAATTAAATAATGAGTCATGCACATATCTCTTACCATTATTAAGCTTTGTAAGTCATTTGTAACTGAATATGACTAGATATAGGTCAAATATGGTAGTATTAAGCCTGAAAGAGAAATGATGGCCTATAAAACCATTAAAAATACATTTCATAGACTATGAAAGAGATAAAAAATGAGTTTTAAATAAGTTATACATGCATGGTACATTGCCTAAGGTTTATCAAGGTAAAATAATTCTTGAATAGGTTTGTAGAAATCATAGAAATCCAAAAACCCACTCCATTTCTCCATCAAGTTTTTTGTAGGATCAAGAAGACCAACCAGTTTGAAGATGGTACATAGAGGATTTAGAGATTTGGATTAAATTATATTGGGGGTTTATATTAGCCCTTATGCCCTTGATATTTTAGGCATTAGTTCTAGGTTTGAAGGGATATGCATTATGAAAAATGGTTAAGAGAATAAGGTGCCTTTAAACCCTTCTAAAACCCCACATACACAATTTTTATTGTCTTAGTGAGTTTTAAATTTTATGGATGAAAATGGATAAGTTTTTTTAGCTCCTCAAGTGTTTTAAAAATCCTCTTGAAACATCATCCACCATCATTTGGCATGTGTTGGAAGTCAAATGGCAAGAAATTGTTATATTTATTATTTTTGAATATGGCAAGCATGGTTGTTGAGGGTAAAATATGTTTTCATGCATGAAATTAATTTTTATCTTGTATCCTCCTCAAGTACTGTCAATGAATTATCTAAGCCCAAATATACTAAACATCAAGAAAATGTGAAATTATAGGTTTGAAGGTGTTGAAAGGGTGACTATTTTCTACCAAATAGGTACTATTGAATTATTTTGGGCTTTAAAGGAAATGATTTTTTTTATTACACATGTATAACATCCTCTCACATCTCATCCATCCTCATTAAGTCCCACATACATTCTCAAAATGTCTTTCTTGAACCAATTAAGGGTACAGTCCCCAAAGAGATAATATATAGGCCTATACAATATGTTTTGGATAGAGACTACAAGTTTTGTGTTAAATTTGAGAGATGAGAGTGTTATTAATTATATATAACAAGATAAATGAATTAAAATAATCTATACATTCTTCCAAAGCCTATATGAAGGCCTAAAACACTAATGATCACCTATAATGTTTTATGCAAGTTTTCCCAATATGATAGTGAAAGGCAAGATAGAAACTAGTTGGGAAACTAAATATAACTTTTCTAGTAAAAAAAATGTATGATATAATATAAAACATGTGTATAAATTTCAAATGGTATCAACAATGACTTCCAAAGTCTCACAGGTAAGGTAATTCAAGAAAATGAAAGAAAGTCTAATAGGTGCAAGGGTATAAAAGAACATTTATACTTATGGATTCAATATCCTCAATAAAAGAACAAAAATGATAGGTATATTTTTTTAAATAATATATATTTCACCTTATAAAACTTTTACTCAAGACTAGATTGATTTGTATGCACACATATGCCTTCACATAAAACTTAAGGTATGCAATTTTTTGAGGAGAGATGATGTATGAAAGTTATTTTAGGGTGATGAAAAAATTGGTAAAGGGTCATATAAGGTGAATAAAAAGTCTAATTATCCATATTATTGTTTGAATAATAACACATACAAATTCAAGCTCAGTCAAGAAGCCTAAAAATACATTTACATGCCTAAATATGAGGATTGGACAAATATGATTTTAGTATCAAGCATGGAGCTAAAACAAGTTATATTTGGTATGATTGATCATGAGTAAATAATATAGTATTTAAAATCCATACTAAAACTATAAATAACCACACAATGATAACCATACTCAAGCCATATCAAGATGACATGCCTGAATTAAGACCTACTGGTTTGCCTACTAACAATAATGAAAGTATGTATTATTTTTTTGGACTAGAATTCTGAGATTTTTTAGGGGTTTAAAATATCCTCTTATAATATTAAATATAGTATGTAACCATTTAAAATTGATTAAAATACCAAAATATGATTTCAAGGGTCATATTGGCTTAATTGTCAGCAAACCCTCATGATGGAAAAATTAGGTTCTAGAGCTTTTAAAGATCAAGTACCTTTTGAAAAACATTAAGAGATATTATATAAGTTTTTTTAGACCCATTTGAGGCAATTATCAATAAAATTAATTTTAAGACTTAAGGCCTAAAATGCATTCTCTCAACCCATACACATAGTCTTGTAATGCTTAAGGGACTACTTTTGAAGCCCAAAATTCACTTCAACAAATGCTTGGGAAGGAATGGATATTAGATTTGTTGAAGAGGTTCTCATAATATAATCTTATGGCATTAGTTTTTCCTTGTGGATTATTTATGGTATGAATAATCCCTAAGAAATGAAACCACTTAAAACCCTCATGTCACCTTGCGAAAAGCTCGGTAAGGTATAAAATTTTGCATAGAAATTCTAGGACAAAAATCACGGGACCAAAATATCACAGGTATAATTTAATACCCATATGCACTCACAATTTTTGGAATTATTTATATAATTGAAGGCTTGGTATTTATGAATGATTTCTAGTAAGGGATACAATTCCCAAGTTGTTTAGAAGGTCTAAATGACACAATGACCATGTTTGATATTCAAATGAATTTAAATGAAATTATTTGGTCTTGGGATGGTCTATGTGATATTTTTAGGTCCTAATAGTACCTGAATAATCCATTATTTAGCACATTTAGGTTGGAAAAAATATATAAAATGGATTAAATTTATAGGTTACATGCCTAAATCAGGGTATAGATATATATGCAGACCTTTTGATCATTTTTAGAAATATATTGACATTATAAATAGGTTTATTAGTCTCTACAAGTCCTTCACGAGGCTCTCAAGGTGAAAAAATGAGTTTTCAAGCTATTATAGGTCTTATAGAAGACTACCTTCTTGAAAACATAAAGATACATAAGTTACACACCTAATTAAGGTCACTAAGGGTCTGAGATAAACATGAACTAAGTGTCACCAAGGGTAAGGAGAGTTGTATGTAATGAAGACCAAGACTAGTAAGTAGAGTGTAGGTGATGAATAAGATAATAATATTAGGCCCATGTGTCAAAAATTAATTTTAATATAGATGGTAGTTTCAAATGAAGAAAAATGAGTCATGGGGAGGTCAAGAGTCACTTAATGCTACCTTGAGGAAGACATTAATTCACTAATATGACACATGTTGAAGAGAGTTCATAGACCTTCCTATTTTCAGGTTTTCTTGTTTATAACTTGCTTCATCATGAGATGACACTTGTCATAGGCTTCTCTAATGTACATCTTCACTCTCCTCATTCTCTTCTATATGTACTACCTTATTTAGCATTATAATGGATCCTTAACCTGAGTATGGTGAATCTCTGCTCATGTAAAAACTTATACTTTGCTTTGATATTAATACAAGTTGATTTCAATCCTTATTAATTATATAATTAGTTTGTATTTCATGGTTAGTTGATTAATATTAGTATTAGTGTCATATATCTCTTTCATTTATCCTATTTTCTTACATATTTATAAGTTTTTGTCATCCTAATAGATCATATGGAGTGTAGTACATGGCCATGAATTGGCTAAGTGTGGAGATTATTTTATTATTGTCTTATATAAGACCTCTTGATGATCCCATCTTAGTTATTATCTTGATTTTCACCTTCATACTAAAATACTAACACTTGGAGTCTTATATTGAGTTAGTGTGATAGGTTTCATTCCTTAATACTGTTCTTTGTGCAGTATAGCCAAGTGGAGGGTGTTATTTTGGTGTATCACCTCCTTGTTTTGTTTAATTTATCTCTTTAAATTTTACATATAAATAAATAGGCTTAGTTGTAGATTCAAGATGAAGCATTAAGGGATTTAACACTATCTATATATTCACTTCATTTATTATTCCATCCACAACCTATAAGTGTCTCTATGATATCACCTAAGTGAGGAGTCTTGAACAACCTCCTCAATGGTATAATTTAGTGTGATAAAAAGAATTTAGGATAACCATTAGGATTATTTTAATTTTTAAATTAGATGAATTTAGGTCATTAGACACTTATGTTGGGACAAGACACTAACATCAACACATGTGTCTATCCTAGATGCTAGTGTCTAGGGAGCAAGAAAGTAGATATAGACTCAAAGCTTGTAGAGGTGGGAGATAAGTAGATTTTAAGCATTATAGGTAAGATATAAGGTCTAGGTCATCAACATAAGACTAGTCAAACTCAAATATAGGCCAAAGGGAAAAAGGTAGAGTAAATATGAACTTCAAAAAGTGGGAAAGGTTCATAACTAAAAGGAACAACCAAGGTCTGAGTTTGCTAAGTGTAAAATACTAAGGTGATATATTATCCATGAAATAGTGTCTATAATAATATTATATTACCCATGCATATAATACATACTATTATCCATGGTATGATTACATAGTTTAATTTTCACTTTTCATTACATCACATTTGATTTTTGTCCTCTTTTTGTAGGTTGCAGGAAGTCCCAATTGATTTCATTCCACTAATTTCGTAAGGTAAGTATTCCTAACCTCTTGTTTCCTTTACAAATGCCTTTTATTTAGACTAAACCTTTATAACTCATAAAGAGGTGTCCTCCCAAGGGGTAATTATTTATGCACCCAAAATTTATGTGGTGAAGTATTCCCAATACAATTTTGATGATGATGATGATGATGATGATGATGATGATGATGATGATGATGATGATGATGATGATGATGATGATAATGATGATGATGATGATGATGATGATGATTATGATGATGATGATGATGATGATTATGTGATATATTATTTTGTGGTCCATAAGGAAATCTCTAGCTTGTTTACCTCATTCTTGTTAATGCCTAAATATGTATCATAGGTGCCTAAAGTTTTCAATAACACTTCTCATTTTAGAATTCTAAGAATTCAGTGCATGATTTATAGGTCATGATAATCCTATTATTTTTTGATGAAATAGAGGAAAAGTAAGTGGAATATTTCAAAATTTTATAATGTGTAGTGGTTGGGAGCCACTATGGAAAAAATTTAGTCTATGAAAAATATGAAGTATGATATGTTAAGAATGGTGAATTATGATCAATAAATAATTTAAAGACTAACCTAAGATAGGTATTTGAAATGAAAATTAATCTAGAGTGATTTAGTTAAAAAAATGAATAAAACGAAAGGTAACATAGAGAATAAATGATGTTGATCTTCATTCCAAATATCATGACAAAGTTCAAAAATCGTGCATGAATTCACTTAACCAATTTATGGCATGAAGTAGCATAAGCTCAAATATTATTAGATAGTAGGAAAAAATCTAAGGATGGTGTGAAATAATGAAAATAATAATAAATTTTACTTTAAATATTTACCCCTATAAGAAAACAACATTAACCCAAATGAAGAAAGAGTAAGAAAACAAAATGAACCTAAAATTTTCAATGAACCTAGCATTGACACAAGTTAATAGCTCTGCATTCAAATGTACACATCAACAATTCAAAAGAACCATTAAAATAAATAATTCAAAACAAACAAGTGAGAGGGAAGATAGGATAACAAAAGACATAAGCAAATTTGGACAAACTTTGTAGAATTCCTTACTTATATTAATTGCTCAAAAGTTACAATTAGCTTTTGGCTCTAAGAACTCCCCCCTTTTTTACAATTGGAAATGATCCTTTTATAGGACTGAAGGAAGCATATTGATCAGTTATATATAATTAAAAGAGTATAAGTGTTAGGACAACTATCCTTTTCATAAATGTTCTAGAATACACTAAACTTTCCCCAATGGATTGACCTATAGGCCATGTGTTTTACAAGTTAAACATGCATTTGTAAAATAATATTCTCTTTTCAAAAGTATACAAGCTTAATTATAGAAAATAATATTCCCATCTTAAATATCTTGGAGGCCCTTGTGTTGTCATAATATTTTGTTTTCCCTGCAATATCTTCAATCTATAATGTTTCTCATTGATGAGTTAGAGATCAATGATAGGTCTCATGAAAAAATCTTTTTCTTGATCCTCTATGCCATTTATATCCTTCTCAACCATTTTAAAATATTTATTAATGCCCTTGGCATTTCCTATCTTCTCCTCTAATGACAAAATTAGGCCCATGACCTTCTTGTTATCATCCCTTATTTTCCCTTGTCCTTGATTCCTTACGTATTGCATGATTTGATTAGTTTTATGCTTGAATTCATCGCCAACTATTAGACCCAATTAATTAAGTGTGGTAGGATCCTTTATCAAGCTATCCAAAATGTGTAACATTTTATCTTATTATTAATTTAAGTCATTAAAAATGTTTTATATCTTATTGGACCAACTACTCAGGGCCTTGATCTTATCAATTAATATATCCATAGCCATATTCAAGTGGGCTAGGCTAACTATACTAAATTTAGGGATTTTATTTTTAGTCAAAACCTTGATAAAATCATCTACTTGGTAGCTCAAATCCTACCATTTTACAACTTGGCCTATAGCCTTAGTTATTTGTTTATTTATTTCATCTTGCTTGGTTCTGACTAACTTTAAAGAATTAAATAAATTAGTCATGGTGTCTTCAAATTTCTTGAGTCTATCTTCTCAAATGGATAAAATGGCTTATTATTTTAGGTTTTTATTCTACTATATGACACCCTTGATCATTATCTATAATTGATCGATCTAATCCTAAGCTACTTCAAGGACAATTTTCTTCAAATATTGGATCTTTGCCAGACTTCTTTCTTCCAACTGGAGTCAATCCAATAAAAGGTTCCACTTTTTATAAAGTCAATTCCTATCCACCAATAATGGATTTATTATTAGTTACCATATAAAAATTGGTACTGGTTGGGTCAAATTTGATACCAACTAAATATTCTATGACTTTGGTAGCTAGGATATCCATTTGTGCACCACTTGATTATCCTGGAGTAGTCATTCTTTTCTCTTCCTCCTACAATGAAACTATCCATGGTTTAGATTTCTCATGCACTAGAATATTGATTGCTTGCATCAATGCCTAAGGATGGTGCATGTAGGTAAATTTTTCAATTTTCCATAGATGAACCATTCATTCATGATTAGACCTTGAATTAATTTTTCCTCACTAAAGAGATTAACATCACTCAAAGGATGAGTGAAGGTCACCTTGGGCTTATTAGCCTTTACTAGGATAATTTCCAATTTAGCTTTTATTTTGGGGGGGGGGTCTATAGGAACCAGGTCCAAAACTTCCTTCCCCTTTTACTTATTTTATACCTCCATTTATTCATCCTCAAACTCCTAGGCTAATGATAGCAATTTTAGAGCATATTCAATTGTTTCACGAGGTTCAAGTTATACCACATGGATTTCTTCCACTGGTGGTCCCTACTCCTCTACTTGAGTTGAGGAAGATGAAATTTAATCTCCCCTTCTCTCCTCTAGACTTTACTATGGTTGTGCCTCAAGTATAGATTCCATCTATAACTATGATGGTGGAGGTATACAAGGTACACCATTCAGAAAATGGTATTGCCTTCACCCCAATTTCCATTTGTCATCATCCCCTTTTTGATCCTTCTATATTCTAGACTCTATTTTGATGTTATGCTTTTTTAATGTAAATATTACTTCAAATAATGAAGAGGCATTTGTATATATGGGTTTAAAATCATGAGGTTGATGATCATAGGGTACATTTATTCCCTTGGCCTTCGAATGTTCTTTAACCTTTCCCTATGGATCCCACTACCTTAGATCATCCACTTGGAGAATTGAAAAAATCCTATGTTTGGAAACAACCTCAATGTTTTCCCATTGTGAAAAATAGTCCTTATAATGGTTAAGGGGAAGATATGAAGCAATCCCTTCCTCTTAGTTTTGTAAAAACCATCTATTCCATTACACATTTGGTAATCCACCTCCTGCTCAGTTAACCTATTTAGCACATGGACTAGTAATTTGAGGGAAGTGCATTTTATTCCTTTGATCCTGATGATTGTGTAATTTGGATACAACTACATGTCTCCCATGGCTTAAATTGGGTTTTTGGTTAAGGGGTTGACTCTTACCATTAGATTCCTAGTTATGGCCATTATTAGGGATAGATAAACACATTCACACATGAATTAGATGTGGTCCTTGTATTTGAATGTGTGTAATTTTGAATAGAATTAGGAGATTGTCTATGTCCCATTAGGTGACCATTCTCTTAGGTTGGGGGTTTTTGTGTTAGAAATCAAATCATATAGGAGGTATGCCATCATGTAGAATTAGTTCATAGTATTATTATTAACTACAAAGATCTACCTACTTAAAAAAGTGTTGACCACTTCACCAAGGGGAGGGGTGGGTTATTTATCAACCATAAAATAGACTAAGGGCACCCAAATATTATTTACATAGGTGGTTGTTGGATTTCCACATAACCTAGTCATCAAACTCATGATCATTCTTATCCTAGGTTTGAATTGATTAATGGGAATGTTACCATTTAAATCTAAAAATAGTTGATTTCTAGACTATAACCATAAGGCAAGGATGGTCTCTAAGTAATTTTCCTTGGCCCAAATATTGATTATGGTTTGGTCTATTTAGGTCTTAAGCAATTTGTAATATTATTCAAATGTTATGATAGAGATATTACATATATTTTTTTGAGTATGATCATTTATTAACATTCCCTTATCAATTTTACCATCTCTAAAAATAAGAGAGATAACATCTATATAATGCAGTACCTCAAGTTTTGCTATGGTGTAATAAAGACCCATCATTTGAATGGAAACTATGTCATAATAGAGAATTCTTGCTAACACATACTTCTCCTTTTATCTCATGATGGGATGTTAGTTCTCAATGTTCTATAACAAACATGACCTATTGTTGTCCCTAGTATTTAAAGTTATGGCATAAAATTATGTATCCTTGAAAACTCTTCTATATCTGATGCCAAATAGAGTTTTACATCTTCTCTAGAGACACTTTTATGGGCTGACATGGCTGTAAGTATCTCTAAATTGGTTACCAGTGGACTATATTTCAATTACGGATCAAACTATCCTTACTTAGATGAAAACCCAACATTTCCTAGCTTGATTATGATGATCATAGGGTCGAACTAGGGCTTTTAGAGGAGCTAGGGATTTTTTAAGGTTTCTTATAGTGCTTTAATGGTGGAAACTATTTGAACTTATGCAAGATTATTGAATTAGATTGTGTTTGGATCTTTGCATTTATACCTTTGAATTTCTTTGGTCCCTAAAATCTATAACTTGTTGCATCAACCTTATGTGGATCCCACATGGCATTGCATTGGCATCTTTCTCATTAATATTTAAAAGGTAACCATTGTCTTTTGAAAATTCCCACTTGATCTTACACCATTAGATCATCCCTACATGGATCAATGTGGAACATTGATATTGATTTTATAACTTGAATGCCATTGGTTATTTACTACGTTCCTTATAGTTGTGACACTTATCACTTCTACATTCACCCTAAATTTTCAATGTTTTCTATGCATCGTTGATCTTGATTACACTAAACAATCAAGCTTTATTGATCTTGATCTACCTAATTTCACCTCCTACTCTATGGATAATTGTTTAAAATGTATACACTACATCATGTAATATCAATCTTTAAGAGATGCTCAAGCTTTAATTCATGTCCCATAGGTGTTCCCCATGTCATCTCCATGTTTGCACTTGACTTTTCAAAATTTTCTACATGACATCTGATCATCTTCATGTGAGTTAATGTGGACCATTAGATCTTGATCTATAAGGTTGAATGCCATTGGACACTCAATGTTATTTGGCATGAGACACTTGTCACCTTCTTTCTTTTCTTAGGGCATTGTTAAAGTCTTAATTCAACACGCATCATTGGATCAATCCTACCTGAGCAAACACTTGTTATCGATCCCTTGAATATGCTCTAGATTTAACTTAAGGTTAGGTTATTTAAATTTAAACTCACACCATTGGATATTGATCATCTAAGTGAATCTAGATCATTGATATCACAAATAAAAATGATGTTTAATTTAGTGCTCAAGGATCATAAAATTTAAGCTAAATTCTTAGACTAATGTTTTCATTCATATAAATAAATACAAATAAATATTTAGGATAAAGTCTTAATCTACATTTTTAAAACATGTTAAAGGGGACCTCAAAAAATAAAAGACCTAGCATAAAGTCTTAGCCTAAGTTTTTTATTGTATTATTAAATATGATAAACCTTAAGGTAAGGCTTTAGGCTAAGCTTTATAACAAATGAACCATGCATATGTTAGACCATGCCAATAATGAAATAGAGTATGAGGTCATGAGATATAGAGGGACCAAGCATAAGGTTTTTATCCTAAGGTTTGGTTGTGTTGAAAAATATGACTAAGCCTTAGGATAAAAAATTGAACTAAGTCTATGGCATAATTGAAATGTTTCTACATCAAATGTTCCCACCAAATTTGAATTCAATTTAAATGGCAAGAGATAGGGTGATTAGAGTTAGGGATTTGAAATAATCCAACATGAATTTAACTTGATTTCAAGACCAAAGTCTTGTAAAATATGAAATCATTATTAACTAATAAAACCTAAACATTGCTCATTCCAAATTTTCTCCGCTGGAGCTATGACCTGAAACATAAAGATCAAATGTTAGTAACTTTAGAATCATGAACAAATATGAAAAACCAACTCAATTATGGATGATATTTAAATTAATATATAGTGAAAAAAATTCTAGTGATACTCTGACTAGATGAATTTTATTATTTAGGGTACAAATTTGTACTTTTTTAACATAAAGGTCACCATTTTTAAAAAATGAGGGTATGTTGACCTAAAAAAATGGTGACTTATAGGGGAAACATAGTAATAAGTTAGAATTTAGATACTCTAGTTTAGACTAATAATTAAGATACATATTCCATTTGATCATGCGCCATTATTAAGATCACTTCTTAGTTATAACAAATCTTACAAATTCAAGATTAGGATCAAACATCAAGACATATACATGATGTGTGTGTGCTTTGATTCCACTTACTGATTACCATAATATTTGGAGAATAACTTTTAGGTTCGTGACTTTAATCATTAACACTGACTTTCAACATGTTTGGATATTCATTAAGAACCATGCTTTATCTCATATAAGGCTTTGTAATTTCTCTACTATTAGCCAAACATCCATATCTTAAAGATGACTTTGGCTCAACTCTAGGCCTTAACCCACTACCAGTCAGGCATCCATAAACCTAGTGAAGATTACTAGAAACACCTTTGCTCAAAAAGCTTTTGAATTTTTCAATAAGGTTCTTATTTTTTGTATTTTTCAAGACATTTTGAATTTATAACAAAGGTTGGGAACTAGGTTATCTAGGTTTAGGGATTTGGTCAAGTGTTTGGTCTTTAGACAATCATCCTTGGTTGTAAACTTTGTCCTAGATAATTAATGTTTTTTTAAGTGAAAGCACGATTGTATCTTAATAATCTAGTCTTTTACCCTACATGTGAAATCCTTCTTAGAACCAAACTCAAATTAGAAAAAAGTTCATAATCTCAAGGATCAATTAACCTATTCATTAGTCTTTATTAGTTTTTTTAAACTATAACATTAAGTTCATATTTCAATAGTCCATGATCAACCAATGTTGAAAGAACATACCTGCATTTTTGAACTGAGGTTTCTTTGAGCAATGATATGAATCTTGAGCTAAGGGCTTGTCTAAAAGGACTTACTAGGTGCAAGGAATAAATTAGATGAAGCAAACACATTTTAAAAAAGTAGACAAATAGACAGCAAGGAAACAAACAAACAAATATATACAAATAAGGGACAGGAAGAAAAGAATAAAAAGAGACTAACCTAGCCAACCTACACTAACTCTAACTAGTCTTACAATCATTTCATGAAGACCCTAGGTGGGACAATAGAGAAGAAGTGTTTGAGATATTTCCCATTTGTGGGTAGTGTAAACTCTACTCTCTTTAAGTCTTTTAGCTTGAAGTTATTATCTCCAAGTATCTTAACTATTTGGTAGGGACCTATCCAAAAATGTGTAAACTTCTCATGTTTACCCTTAGGCTGAGATGACTTATCCCAAATAAGAAATAAGTCTCCTTGCCTAAACATATTTATTTTTGAATGTTTATTAAACTAAATCCTGACTATAGTTTGGTGTTTGCTCAAATTGGCAAAACCCTTTTCTCTCACATTTTCTATTTATATGATGTCTAACAACATTGAAATTTCAAATTCTTGGTCCTCCTCCATGTACTCTTAGATAAGCCTATATGTTGGCAACTTGAGGGTGATAGGGAAGATGGGTTCTTGACCATAAACTAGCAAGAATGGTGATGCTTTGAGATCTTGTTTGATTATAGTTATATCTACCCAAAGGTCATACTTAAGAATTTTATGCCATGTTCTATGTTTATCAGCTATAGAACTTTTTATAACCTTCATTAAGTTCTTATTAATTGATTTAGATACTATATTACCTTGAGAATAATGGTTTATGAGAACTTGAGGATGATGCTAATGCCCATTTTATCATCTCTATGGATATAAAAGGAGATCCATTATCACAAACTAGAGATACAAGCGTACCAAACTTGGTGCATATGTTTTCTTCTAAAAATTTGATCACCTCTTTGGTCCTGCACTATTTAGTTACCACTACTTCAGTCCATCTGATGCAGTAGTAAATAGGAGTCAAAATGTACTTATGACCATTAGGGTAATTAGGGTTAATCACCCCCAAAAAAAATTTAGACCTCATTGGGTAAAGTGTTTATCAATCATTATTGGTCTTAGTGACATGGATGCCTTAGGCTCTTTGATGTTAAAAACATGACATGAGTGGAACTCTCTCACATGATTATGAGCATCCTTAAATATTATAGGCTAGTAGTAACCAACCCCTAATATTTTGTACCATAGTCCTTCCAGATAGATGTCCACTTAATAGTTTTTCATATAAGGTGCTCATTATCTTAGCTACTTCACTCTTAGGACACATTTAAAGTAAATTTATTCAAAGTTCATCTTATACAACACTCCATCCTTGATTAGAAACTGAGTTGCCTTGAGCCTTATGTCTCTCCTTTATTCTTTACTTGACCCTTTAGGATAATAACCATTGATTATTAAGTGTACAATGGGATAATACTAATAATTAGGTCTAAAAATTTGTTTCTCTACCTACATAACACTTAGCTTGGGGTTAGTATTAAAAATAAATTTAATTAAACCCTTACACCTTACCAATTTAGTAATCTTCATTTTAATGTCATATTCTTGGAGTATAGACATCCACTTACCTCTCCTTTCTCCTATTTCATTTTAACTTAGCATGAGATTAGTGTTAGGGTTTGGTATAATAACATACTCCTTATTCCTAAGGATATAATGCCTAAACTTTTTTAATACCTTGACTAAAGCACATGCTTACTTGTCAATCAAATATTAGTTTAATTCAACATTTTAAATGTTAGTGCTCATAAAATCTATTAGATGGTCACATCCATCTATCTTTTGAGTTAGAACTACAACTATTGTATGATATGAAGTAAAGGAATAATGATAAAAATATTTAATGAAGTTTACACTTATCAATATAGGGCCTTGTCTAATTGCCTCTTTGATGTCTTGAAAATACTTCTTTGTCTCTTAATTCCAAGTGATCTTAGCCTCTTTCTTCAACATGCCATTCAAAGGTTTCACTATTTTTACAAAACCAAAAATAAAATTCCTTAAAAAAATTATTTTACCAAAGAATGAATTCAATTCCTTAATTCTATTAGGGGGTACTACATTAAATATTGTATTTACTCTATCAGGGTCTATAGAGATTCCCTCCTTAGTGATAACATGTCCTAATAGTTTTCCCTTAGTGACATAGAAAATACTTTTATTTGGGTTGAGATAAATCCCATACCTTCTACATATTTAAAATACCTTTTGTAGGTGCATAATATGATCCTCCCTATTATTAGAAAAGATAGTCAAACCATCTATTTATATAATAATGCAATTACCTATAAGACATTGGAAATCATGATACATAGCTCTTTAAAAGGTTGTACCTGTATTTATCAATCGAAATGGCATTAATTTATAGGTAAAGATGTCTCACTTGGTAGGAGATGTGGTTTTCATCTTGTCTTATTGATTCATCATCCCCTGATTATACCCTAAAAAATAATTGAGAAAGGACATCATGGCAAAACTAGAAACAATTTGTATTACTTGGTTAAGAGAAGGTAAGGGGTAATTATCTTTCTCATATGATCTATTTAGATTCTTGAAATCAATGTATAGTCTAATTTCATCATTTTTATTCTTGAATAGGACTAAATTATCAACCAAAGTGGAATGCATAATGGGAAACACAATCTTGGCATCTAAGAGTTGTTTGAACTCTCTATATATCAATGGTTCTAAGACTAGGTTGGCAAGCCTCTACTTTTGTCTGAAAGGTTTGCAATTTTCTTTGAAAGGTATGGTATGAGTTATGAATTTTTGATCTTTAGGTCATCATAGGGTCATTTTATGATATATTTATATTTGGTTATAATTTATTTGGCTCTTTTGGACTCAATGCTTTTATAGATAGTACCGATATTAACCAGTTGAGGTTGACCTTAAAATCTAAGGTCAATTACATTATAATCATTCCCACTTATTTTGGGAATCTTGGTAGCTTTATCTATTTTATTAGAATCAAAGATTCTCTCTAAGGCTATGATGCCTTTGGGGATCTTATTATCATTCAATTGAATGACCTTGTCATTAAGTTTGCTTTTAATGTTCTCATTGTCAAGGAGACTAGCTTCATCAATAATGTGACCCTCAAACACTCGTAAACTAGTCATGAAGTATATGTTCTACTAATCATCACTAAATAATTACAAGTGGTTGACAATATCTATCACTAAGGGACATGGGATTAATTTAATTGTAAGGTTTTGTAACTTGGAACTTTGATTGGGAATAAGGTTGGCTGTAGTTGAAGTAAGTTCATCAAAAATCTTGTTTTCTTCCATAGGGATTGACACAATTTTGAAAGCATCAACACATTCAATTAAGTCCCATGCTCTAAATTTATAGTTATTGAGATAGGATAACTTGAATTGATATTTAATATTGACCCAACTAACCACTAGTTCAAAATCATGAAAAACTAATAGTTCCTTGGCCCCATGTTTGATTCCAAATTATAATCCATGAATAAGTGGTTCATACTTAGCCAAATTATTGGTACATGGGAAATAAAGTTTGTAAGAGGAATTTTATTCTTTCCTAATGGGATTGATTAATACCACTCCCAATCTAAAACCTAATTTTCATCTATCACCATCAAAATAAAGTTTCCATAATCTAGGAAAAACATGAGAAGTTTTAGAGTTACTTACCTTTATGGTGTCAAGATTGTAAACACCAAGATCTTAGTTAACCATGTTAACCCTCTCATTGATTAAATTGTACCTAGTGATCATATGCTTCATTTTATGCTCCCTTTATATCCTTATTTGGCTAGGTATTCCCTTCTAAGTCAACCAAATATGTGAACAATCTATTGGCATATAACCATTTAAGATATTAGTCCAGTCTCTGCTTAATAACATCCTATAAGCATTAGGGATGTCCACCAATTGGATATTAATGAACTATTTGATCCTTGGATCTAAGATAATTTGAATGTAAAAATTGAATAATTAACCAATCACTTTGAATCTTGATTTATTTAATTGAGTTACAAATCTATCAAATTTAATGGGAGTCAAACCTAATTTTTCAAAAATACCCATAGGCATAATATTTTTAGATACACCAAGATATAACAAACAATTGTGCATTTTATTACCAAATATCCTAACTATAATTATTAAAGGAGGAACATCTACCTTACTTTTATGTATTGCAACATTAGCATGCACAAAATTTTGAGACATACTAGGCTTTTCAGATAGACATTCCAACAATAGATCCCTTTGTTTAGTAATCTATGTCAACTAATGCAAGGTAATGTTAGCTTTGATATTTTTCATGTCCTCTAATATGTTATACCCAATACTATTATAATAATTATATGTATCAGTATTGGGTTTAAAATTACTTCCCTTAGGAGGCTCTGGATTGTTGTCTGAGGTAGTATCAAGAGGAGTCTCAAAGTTATTTGAAGGAGATGAAGTGGTCAATGGTTTATTCTGATCCCAATTTTTCAGAGGATAAGTATTATTCAAAAATTATTAAAAATAATGAATCTCTTCAAGAATATCATTAGGATCATTGTCCTCTTGGAAAGGGAACTTAAATGTCTCCACCATGAGATTTGAATCAGATGATCTAGATGACCTTGAAGATCCTGATGTACCTACATCACAATACTTATTAGGGATAACTTCAAAAGTAAATAATTCTTATTTTAAGGCTTCAAAATCATTAAAAAATTCAACACAATATATTTCCCCATGCTTAGAAGTGTAATAAAATCTACAATACTCAGGTAAAGCAACATCATTAAGATTTATATCAATCAAATTCTTACTAGTAGATTGCTCATTATTATCATTGTTGTGATAACTATAATTACAAAATATATTAGTGGGCATATTAAAACTTTAAAAATATAAATTCCTACTAGATATCTTTACAATAGTGCTTACTTGATTTTGAAACTGAAGGAAGTTAGTGTTAAGCTTTTGACCCATTTTGAAGATAGAATTACTCTCATTATTTGGGACCTTAAAATTATGAGCTTCAGTATTAGAATTATCTATAGGAATTAAAGCTTTATCATCCTATGGATGAGATCCATTTATATAATTGTTTAGGAATCCCAAGGTTTGAGTATGATGAACATGTCTCAAAGGTAGTTGGTTTAAGACTTGAAGTTGGTTCAAGGTATGTACATTTTGGTTAGCATTGGGAATAACATTCAAAATGGGTAAATGTGGATTGAAATTAGGAATGGAGTATGCCAATTGTCCTTGGGCTTACATCTAGTCATTATTTAACATGACCTTGGCATAAAGTAAAGCTAATGTATTCATGGGTCAAACAACTATATTTATAAACACAAAATTCATAGGATCCAAGGCATCCTTATATATTTATAAGGCTAAATCCTCATTGGGTTTATAAGGATATATGGTCCTACTGAACATTTTTTATAACCTAGCATTGAAGGCTCTTATGGGCTCATTTACATCCCTTTTCACTATGGTGAATTCCTGGTACATGACATAAAGACTAATGAATTTACCAAATTGGTCAATTAAAAAATTATTAAAATCAATCCAATTAGTAATGTAATTTTTAGGGAGGGTTAAAAATAATTCATATTCAACATCTTTAAAATTAAAATGAAATATTCTACATGCTACATCTTCATGAGTCACATTTAGCAATCTTAATGTAACCTTAAAACTCTTAATGTGTTTTTCACCATTTATAATGCCACTGGGACTAAATCTTGGAAAATAATTTTCAAGATTATGAGGAAGGTCATGTACCATACCTAACACATTGATCAAAGAACCACATAACTAGGCCATACCTTGATATGGATCAAACATAGAAGCAATCTGAATTGATGAAGTTGGTAAAGACTTTGAAGGTTTATGCTTACCTTTATCCTGCCTAGTTCTCCTATGAACTTATAATGAAAGTAGAGGTTCTCTAGTCTTTGAACATGACCTAGTCCTAATTCTTTGTAATTCCATCTTATGGGATTTAAATCCTATCTAAAATATGATGTGTCAATCTTATCTTTATAGGGGGTAATGATGACACATCCACATTAAGCAAGTTTTGCAACTATTTATATAAAAGATGATAAAAGATAGTAATATTTAACTAGGTTAGCTCAAAGATGTATCCAAATACGTAAGTATGATTGACCTTTACAAATTTAAGCTCAAATAAACTCAAATTATCCAATATCTATCAATATTTAATTAAAAAAACTATTACTAACCTCAAAACTATTTAATTATAAAATCTTAAGCCATCTTTACCATAATTAAACATATACCTTCAAAGAACATTGATCTTTGTTTAAAGTAAGCACAAATATGGGTTAAAGACCATAAAGATCAATGATATTTACATAATTGAACAAATATTGACATAATTGTGCAAAGGTTACACCAATATTTGAACACCCAATTCTATAAAAAAATAGCAAAGATACTTCAAATATACAAAGATCTGACAGGCCCTCTTTCTAGTGCCAACTAAGCTTTCCCTATTGATGTCTGAATATATATCATAGGTGCCTAGAAGGTTCAATAACACTTATCATTTTAGAATTTTTATAATTCAATGGATGAGTTGTAGGTTGTGATAATATTATTATCTGTTAATGAAATAGATGCAAAGTAAATTGGACTCTTTCACAATATTTATAATGTTTTGTGGTTGGGATCCACCATGGCCAAAACTCATTGTGTGAAAAATATGAAGTATGATATGCTAATAATGGTGAATTATAATCAAGAAATAATCTAAGGACTAATCTAAGATGGGTATTTACAATGAAAATTAAGATAGAGTGATCTAGTTAGAAAAATGAGCAAAAGGAAAGGTAAGGTAGAGAAGAGATGTTATTGATATTCATTTCAAATATCATGACGAAGTTAAAATATCATCTAGGAATGCATTTAAACAATGTATGACATTAATTAGCATAATATTAAATCATATCAGACATCAGGAAAACATCTAAGGATTGTGTGAAATAATGCAAATAAGAATCAAGATCACTTTAAATATTTACCCCTACAAGCAAACAACATTAACCCAAATGTAGGAAAAGTAAGAAAATGAAATGAACCTAAAACTTTTAATTAACCTAGAACTGACACAAGTTAATAGATCTACATTTAAATGTACACATTAAGAATTCATTAATACCATTAAAATCTAGAAATCAAAACAAACAAGTGAGAGAGAAGCCAGGATGATAAAAGACAAGAAAATTTGGAAGAACTTTACAAACTTCTTTGTTTATATTAATTAATCAAAATTTATAATTATATTTTGGATCTAAGAACTCCCCTACTTTTTTACAATTGATAATTCTCATTTTATATGATTTAAAGAAGCATGTTAGTCAGTTATATCTAATTACAAGAGTACAAGTGTTACGATATTTGTCCCTTCCACAAATGTTCTAGAATACACTAGACTTTCCCTAATGGATTGACCTATAGGTAATGTGTTTTACAAGTTTCACATACCTTTACAAAATAATATTCTCTTTTCAAAAGTATACAATCTCAATTACAAAAAAGAATATTCATATCTTAACTAACTTGGAGGCCCTTGTGTTGTCACAATATTTTGATTCCCCTGTAGGATCTTAATTCTATAATTTTATTCATTTATAATCTAAAGATCAATGATATGTCTCATGAAAAACTTTTTTTCTTAATCCTCTAGGCCCTTGAGATCCTTCTCAGCCCTATGCAAATCTTGCTTGATACCCCTAGAATTTCCTAACTTCTCCTCTAATGACAAAAGTAGGCCCATGACCTTATTTTTATCAACCCCTATTTTCCCTTGTCCTTGATTCCTTACTTCCTGCATGAATTAAGTAGTTATATGCTTGAAATCCTCATCAGTTATTATACCCAAAGAACTAAGTGTGATAGTCTCTTTGATTAAGATATCCAAAATGTGTAACGTTTTATTTTCTTATTACTTGAGGTCTTTGGAAATTTCTTCCATCTTCTTGGACCAGCTACTTAGGGCCTTGATATTATCAATTAACATATCCATATGCATATTTAGGTGGAATAGGAACACTATCCTAAATTTAAGGATTTAATTTTTAGTCAATACCTTGATTATATCCTTTACCTTGTAGGTCAAAGCTTGTCATTAACCAACATGGCATTTATCCTTAGTGCTTGGTTTATTGCATCCTACTTAGTTTTGACTAACTTTAAAGAATTGAATAAATCAGTCATGGTGTCCTCAAAATGCCTAAATCAATCTTCTTGAATGGACAAGCTGGCTTTTTATTTTAAGTTCTTGTTCTGTTGTAGGATGCCCTTGATCATTATCTATAATTTATCTTTCTAAGTCTGAACCACTTCAAGGATATTTTATTCAAATATTGGATCTTAACCAATATTTTATCTTCTAACTGGAGTCAATTCAATAAAAGGTTCCACTTTTTAAAAAGTGAATTCCTCTCCACCAATCATGGATTTATTCTCAATAACCCTCTACAAACTGGTAGTGGTTGGGTTAAATTTAACACCAAATAATGATTATATCATTTTGGGAGTTGGGATATCCATTTGTACTCCACTTGATTCTCTTGGATTATTCATTATTTTCTCTTCCTCTTGCAATACAAATATACATGGTTTAGATTTCACATTACTAGAATATTGATTGCTTATATTAATGCCCAAAGATGGTTCATGGTAAGTATCTTTTACATTTTTTAATAGATGAACCATTCAGGGATGTTTGGACCCTGAATCAAGTTTTCCTCATTGAAGAGATTAAATTCACTCAAAATATGAGTGAATGTCACCTTGGGCTTCTTAGCCTTCACTAGGATAATGACCAATTTATATTTTATTTTATAGGGATATATAGGAACTAGGTCTAACACTTATTTCCCCTTTTCCTCTTTAGATACCTCTATTTATTCATCCTCAGAATCATAGGCTAATGATAGTAATTTTAGAGCATCTTCAATTATTTTACTAGGGTCTAGTGTTAACCCATGGATTTCATTCACTAGTGATCCTTGCTCCTCTACTTGAGTTTAGGAAGATGCAGTTTCGTCAAGCCTTCTCTCCTCTAGTATTTTCTCAAGTTGTGCATCAATTCTAGATTCTATCTATAACTAGGATGGTGGAGGTATAAAAGGTGAACCCCTCAAAAAATGTTACTACTTTGACCCCAATTTCCATTTGTCAGCATTCCCTTTTTATTCCCTCTACATTCTAGACTCTAGTTTGATGTTGTGCTCTTTTAACCTAAAGGTGACTTCAAATAATGAAGAGGCATTTATATATGGGGTCAAAATCTCTAGGTTGATGATCATAAAGTAAATTTATTCCCTTGGCCTTCAAGTGTTCTTTAACATTTCCTTGTGGATCCCACTACCTTAGATCATCCACTTGGAGATTGAAGGAGGTCCTATGTTTGGAAAGAACCTCAATGTTGTCCCATTATGCAAAAATAATCCTTCTAATGGTTAAGGGGAAGCTATGAATAAGTTCCTTCCTCTTATTTTTTCACAAACCATCTATTCCATTACACATTTAGTAAACCACCTCCTATTCAACTAACTTGTTTGGCACACGGACTGATAATCTAAGGGGAGTGTATTGTGTTACTGTAATCCTAATTATTATAAAATTTAGACACAACTAGATGTCTCCCATGGCCTTAATTGATTTTTTGGTCAAGGGGATGACTCTTTGTATTATATTCTTAGTTATGGCCTCATTTAGGGATGGATAAAAACAATAACATATGAATTAGATGTGATACCTATATTTGAATAGGTGGAATTTTGAATATAATTTTGAATCTATCTATGTCCCATTAGGTGATCATTCTCTTAGGTTAGGAATGTTTATGGTAGAAAATAAGGCATATATGAGGTATGGCATATTGTATAATTGGTTCCTAGTTTTCTTATTGACCAAAAATATCTACCTACTTAAACAAGTGTTGACCACTTCACCAAGGGTAAGGGTGAGTTGTTTCTCAACCATAAAATAGAATAAGAGAACCAAAATCTTGTCCACATATGTGGTGTTTGAATTTACACATAACTTATTCATCAAAGTCATGATCATTCTTATCCTTGGTCTCAATTAACTAATTGGAATGTTTCCATTGAAATCAAAAAACACCTGATTTCTAGAATATAACCATAGGGAAAGAATGGTTTTCAAGTCATTTTCCTTGGCCCAACTGTTGATTGTGGTTTGGTTTTTTTGGATCTTAAGAAGTTTGTAATAGTTTTCAAATACTATGGCAAAGATATAAGATATATTTATACAATTATTCTCATTGATTAACATGCCCTTATCAATTTTACCATCTCTAAAAATAGGAGAGAGAATCTCTATATAATTCAATACCTCAAGTTTTGTTGTAACCTAATGGATACCCATAATTTGAATGACAACTATGTCATAGTAGAGCCTTCTTGATGACACATTATTCTCCTCTTCTCTCATGATGGGTTTCTAGTTCTGAATGGTCCAAAACAAGCTTGAACAATTATTGTTTCTTGGTCTTTAAAGCTATGGAATTAAACTATGTATCCTTAAAAACTCTTCCTTCTCTATCAGAGGTTAACTAGAGTTCTACATCTTCTTTGGAGACACTTTTTTAGGCTTCCATGGATGTAATTCTCTCTAAATTTCTTACCAGTGGTTTTTAATTCAATTATAGAACAAATTATAATTACTTAGATGACAATCCAATATTTCTTATCTTGATTATGATGATCACAAGGTCAAACTAGGGTTTCTAAAAGTGCTAGGGTTTTTTTGAAGGTTTTTTTTAGTGATTTAATGGTGGAAGCTATTTAAAATTATGTGAGATTTATGAATTATATTATGTTTATATCTTTGCATTTATACCTTTGCATTTCTTGGGTCCCTAAAATCTCTAACTTGGTGCATCAAGATTATGTGGATCTGACATGGCCTCACCATTGCATCTTGCTCATTAATATTTAAAAGGTGACCATTGTATTTTGAAAATTCCTAATTGTTGTCACACCATTGGATCATCCCTAAATGGATCAAAATATATCATTGATTTTTATCTAATAATTTTAATGTCATTGGATACTTGCCACATTCCCTATAGTTGTGACACTTGTCACTTCCATATTCACCCTAACTTTTCAATGTTTGATAACCACCATTGATCTTGATTGCATTTATAAATTATAATCTATTGATCTTGATCTACCTAATTACACCACCTTCTCCACATACTATTGATTAGAATGTATATGTTGCATCACATACCATCGATCTTTGAGATATTTTCAAACTTAAATTCATATCTCACATATGTGCCCTATGTTGTTTCCACATTTGTCCTTGACTTTTAAATGTTTTCTATACACTGTCCAATCATCTTCCTATGAGCAAACATGAATGGATCTTCATTTGTAGAGTTAAAAACCATTGGTTTCTTAATATTCTTTGGATATGAGTATGACACTTGTCACCTTATCACTTGTCTTAGGGATCCACTAAAGTCTTGACTCAATATGCATTATTGAATCAATCCTTATCAATAAATCACATGACATCTATCCTTAGAATATGCTTAGGATTTAAATTAAGGTTAGGGTCTTTGACTTTAAACTCAGACCATTGGATCTTGATGATTCAAGCAAAAATGGACCATTGATCCTGCAAATAAAAATGATGTTTAATTCAGCTCTCAGGGATCATAAAATTTAAGCTAAGGTCTTAAACTAATGTTTTAATTCATATTAATAAATATGAATAAAAATTTAGGCTAAATTCTTATACTAAGTTTTAAAACATGTTAAACATGACCTTATGAAATAAATGACCTAGCATAAAGTCTTAGCCTAAGGTTTTTATTGTATTAGTAAATATGATAAACCTTAGGGTAAGGATTTAGGCTAAGATTTATAACAAAGGGACCATTCATTAGTTAGACCATGCCAATAATAAAATAGACTAGGAGGTCATGAGATATAGAGGGACCAAGCATAAGTTTTTTAGCCTAGGGTTTGGTGGTGTTGAAAAATATGACTAAGCCTTAGGATAAAAAATTGAACTAAGTCCATGGTATAATTGAAATGTTCCCACCAAATTTGAATTCAATTAAAAGGGAATGAGCTAGTGTAATTTGAGTTAGGGTTTTAAATTGATCAGACATGAATTTAAATTGATTTCAATAGACCAAAGGCTTGTAAAAGATCAAATCATAAAACCCAAACATTGCTCATTCCAAATGGAATCTATTAGATTTGTGACCTAAAACATAAAGATAAAATGTTAGCAAATTTAGAATCATGAAAAAATATGCCAACCAACTCTGGTGTGTATGATCTTTAAATAAAGATATAGTGTAAAATATTATAGTGATACACTAACCAGATGAATTTTCAAATTTAGGGTACAAATTTGCACCTTTTAACAAAAAGGTCCCCATTTTTTATAAATGGGGGTATGTTGAACTCAACACTTACCTACTACTCCTTTGACCCATTTGGTCCCCTTTGATTGATTTCCACACATTTTATCATCTTTTTTTAAAAACATCCTATGTATGATAAAACTTTCACTCCATGTGATGAAACCACCCCCTCCATTACAAAACCACCCCTCTAATTACACAACTGTCATGTTGGTTTTGTAATAACGGTGATGGTTTTGTCTTAATAAGGGTTCTTTTACAAATTATGGTAGTGGTTCTATCACACAGAGTGGTAGTTTCACAACTACCCCTACATAAAGTGATGGTTTTGTCTCATTGTATTCATCTTCCAAAAGTAGCTCCTGAGAATAAATATTTGATATATTTTGCATGTTTTTGTTATAATTTTTCTTATTCATTCCATCTTAAGTCCATCTATAGTCAAGAATAACTCACTCCATATTCTATTGTATGTTATTTTTAGTTTCTCCCAATTTTAAATCCTAATTTAACTCAGTTAAACTCCCTCATATAAACTCTCAATTCTTTCTAAAAAAAGACCATATTTGGCCTAATTTTAGATCAAAAACCTGCCATTAGAAGTTTTTTATTTTGAATATTATATACCCATAGTCATTATCAGATTTTATAAATGTCTAGCCTCTATAGTTTTTATGTCGAGCATATTATCACATGTGAAAAAGTGCTATTGGTCTAGCAATTCAGTTTGTATAAACTAGAGCATTGGTTAGCCTCAATTCATCCACACTCCATTTTTAGTTGTGTCTCCTCTCCTTTACAATTTATTATAGATATTGTGCATTATCTAGTTATAAAGTTACCATAATTCACATAAGAATAAAAGGAGCTAACATTTTGAGAATTTTTTTATCAACATACTACATGCATTCTAACTGATCTATGCCTAGGTCAGTTTGGAGTTTCTTTTTATTTCAATATTATTTATTTATTATATTATATTAGTGTAGTTTTTTTGAATTATATAAATTTTTTAATTCATAAAATAACAAATTGTATAGGGAAGGAAGCTTATTATTTTTCATTGTCTCAAATACAAAAAATAAATACTAGTTAATTTGATTTTATTTGCATTCAAATAGGATTATTTTCTCTCCATTAATAAAATCATTCCATAAAAAATACATAATTATATCTTAGTAAAATTTAAAAACTATTTCCAACCAACATTACATTTCATTTTCAAAATCTAAAAGAAGTTCTCTTACATTCAAAACAACCAACTATATAATAAAAAGAGCTTAGACAATCTTAGGCACATAGATAGATTTATCATATCTCTAATTTTGTTTGTTTCAATAAATTGAGAGAACTATTGTTCCCTTTTGAAAATATAAAATAATAATTTCTATTATTTGTCTCTCTTTATTAAATCATTTTAAAATCTTTTTTTTAGAGAAAGAATGTAGAAAAAGTGTTTGATGTTGTTATTTTAGACTAAATTTACTTTTGCATTGATTGAAAATTTACAAGACATATTTCACATGATTAATCCATCTCACACAAAAAAATAAAAAATAAAAAAAATCACCACCTAATTTTCATCTAGATAAATCTAGGAAAAATCAACACCTTGCATATAAGCATAGGTATCTTTCTCTTTCCTTTGCATTCATTGTGAATTATTGGAAAAAGATAAAATAATTTTTATTTTCATTTAATTTAATTTTTTTTTCATTTATTTACTCTCAAAAGTTTAATTTAAAAAAGAAAAAAATTATTTCCATAAACCCAAAAAATAATACAAAAAATAATAAAAACAAAAATATGTGTCAAGAAGCCTTACCAAAAACAAGCATCTAGGTTCCATTAGAAGCCTTACCAACATGTGTACACATCCAAGATCCATCAAAGCCTTTCTCATTCATGAAATAAACCTATATAAATACTTATTTCAAACATTACAATCAGTATACACCATAAGCCATTGTCTAAATAAGCTCATACACTTATATCTTAGCTTTTTTCCTAGATTCCTTTGAATGGCACTTCCTAAAACACTAGGTCTTATCCACCAAAGTTTATTCCCTAGGGTTAGAGAACATAGTAACATAGTTTCCATATAATATTATATTAACACTAACCTAAGATATAAGGTTTTACATTCCACCCTGATTCCTCATCTTATTGTTGACTTCTTGACTGTATTAGACAAACAAGAATGAATTCATGATCTAACTATCATTCCCCTTAGAATAGAGTTTGTCACTATAAAATGAACGAGGCCTAGCTTCCCATTCATGTCTCCTTTTTATCCTCAAGTCTATTCTCATATTATATCATTCACATGTGGTAGATGGTATTGACCAATCATAGTCAACCCAATAGAGTAAATATTTTCCCATGAGTCATTCAACTCAATCTCCTCCATTTTACTAGTCTTGGTATCGATTAAAATCTTTTCCTTATTTTGATCTTAGAAATTGAAGTATCATGGATATCTATTTTGACAAAAAATAATGCTATTAAATATAACCATGAAATTACTAAGGTATTTTGGTTTTGTCATGAGAACCCATTTCCACCACCCATCTGAATCCCATTCTACCCAACAACCAACACAATTCATATCCCATCCATTACACTAGTTGTCTCAGCTAAACCTCATGGAGTTGAGTGAATAATTTACCATGTGATAATTGCATGCATAAAATCATGTTCATATGGCATGCCCTCATTACACTATGAAAACTATGAAAATTTATAATTATGAAGGTCATTCCTTTTATGACACAACCCCACTATAATATGTAAAATTTTGAATATATGGAGGTCATGCCTCTACTAAAATGAACCACATTTTAAGGTGAGGGGAAAATAAACTGGTAGGTACCTTACCTCAAAAGGATAAGGTAGTTTTATAGAATGTGTATGAATCATATAACATATAGGGATAATATGTCAAAGTAGATATATAAATTAAGATTGACATATGTAATCACATCAAGTCCTAATATGCATGATATAAATCATGGTAATGTCTAGAGGGAAACAGTAAAATCTCAAAAATCATCAAGCACACAAACAAAAGAACTCAATGTAATACAAAGGAATGGTCCAAGAAAAACCCATACAAAGAGAATATTCAAATATTGCACAATAAAAATTAATGAAATATTTAAATGTCTAATCCACATATAATGGCATATTAAAATGTCCAAATAACATACAATGGCACAAGGACTAATAAGAAAATAAAATATTCAAAATTTTCAAAAGAAAGATAATATGAAACAATGTAATACACTCAATAAAGTGATAATGTGAATAAATAAATTATAATTAACCAACATAAACATATTATACTAGTATTTATATATGTGTTATCAAAAAATGTTATGTAGTATAACATATCAAGTACATTGTGGAAGATATGAGGATGGATATAAATATGTGTAAGCATTAGAATATAAGATCAAACATGATAATTTATAAATAATCATAAAGGATATGTACCCTATATCAGTTATGATTAAATAAATTATATTCCCCCAACTTACTATATGATGTGAGTATAAGAAAGATCAAACTTATGTAAGTGCATATATCATGTGTCTTGGTATGCCTGTATCACACTCAAATATGTATGAAACATAAGTGTATATAAGAATTAAATGATATTATATCTATATACACACAATATTATTAAAATATATCATTTAATTACACTTTCTCTCTAATATAACCCTATTGAGTTTCAATCTCTTTGAGTGCATGCTTTAAAGGGTGCACCGAGAAAAGGGTGTGTAGACCATTGGTGATTTGTAAAATTATTTTTTAATCATATTATTCCTAATATTATTATATATTCCTTAAATTTTATATCCATTTACCTCCATTGATGTCTTCCTAAAATCTTAAAATATTGAAATATGGCTATGTCTGAAATCCAATAAGACCCTCAAAAACCTAGAATTTACATTATAGCTCCTAGAGATCAAAAAAACTTTCAAAAATCTTAAAGTATTATAAACTATATGTCCATAACTAAATGTGACCTTGTAATTAAATATTATATATATATATATATATATATATATATACATACATATATATATATACATATATATATATATATATACATATATATATATATATATATACATATATATATATACATGTATATATATATACATATATATACATATATATATACACACACACATATATATATATATATACATACATACATATATATATACATATATACATACATACATACATATATATATATATATATATATATATATATATATCTATGTGTGTGTGTGTGTATCCTATTTTAACACCTTTAATACCTTGATACACTAGGAAATTATCCTCTCAATAGTCCATAAGCAAAAACCTACTCTTCTTACTAGGTCAGACATGGTCGACCTGGTTGTGAAATTTACAATGCATGTTACGCAATTAGGCTGGCCATATTTGACTTAGTTTGAGGCTAAACGATAACTTTTTCAAATTGGGTTTGTGGTAGGATGACCTAGTTAAATATAAATATAGCTTAGATTAACTATAGCTTGTCTTGTGGGAATTCTTGGATGAAAAGTAGGAATATTTTAGCCTATAGTTATTTTCAACTAGTTTGATCCTTAAAAATCAACAACAATCTCTTGTAAATCACTATTGATGAAGGGGGAGATTGAGACTTGACAAGTTCATTCAAAGGTAAGTATCTCTAAGTTTTGTTATTTTATTTGATAGATACATATTGCATAAAGTAATAGGTTTGAATGTATAATTATTTTTTTAGATTAAATTTAAACTTAACTTAGTGTAGCTATAGCGTCTTCTTCGCTTTCCATCTTCCACCGTAGGTGATCTAAGCCCCCATTTGCCTACCATGATCCCTTGTTTGTTCTGTTTATTTTAAACTATCCTCATTTGTGTTATAATATTTAATAACACTAGATTAGATTTCATTTTAAGCATTATAAGACATACCTAGGTTTAATACATGATATTATTATACTAGACACTTTTTGACCTTCTCCTTTAGTGTTGTGTGATGAGTTATCCCTTAGTTAGGTTTAAGGAAGCTAATTTGGTCATGATCTTGATATATAAAATATCATAATAGATGTTAGTTTATTACCTTATTTGATATTTTATTTACTAATTAGGATAATTAGTAATTATATATTAATTTATTTCATACATTTTGGTAAACTTGGCCTAAATCTAACCCTTGCATTTTAAATTTTTCATTTGTAGTTACCTACATTGTGCAGGTAAACCTAGTTTTATTATATGTTTTTAATTTATAGTCAACTAGGTCATGTAATTCAACCCAATTCTATTATTTTTTTACATATTTTTTATTTATAGTCAACTAGGTCATGCAGGTTAACCCAATTTTGTTCTCTATTTGCATATTTTTATTCATTGTCAACTTGATCATACTATTCAACCCATAGTTATTCTCTATTTATAGATTATAGATCTATAATCAACTAGGTCATGTAGTTCAACCCAATTTTAGTCTTTACTTTATGAGTTTTAATATACAATCAACTAGGATGTGTCATTCAACCTAGTTCATTTCTATAATTTATACTTTTCTATTTTAGCAAACTAGGTCAACACAGGTTGACCTAGTTTATTTCATTATTTTTAGTTTTTTAGCTTTTTGTAGAGTAAGTTGACCAATTTTGACCATATTTAATCTCTATGTTTTTTATGTTTTTATTTCTACAAGACTAAATTTATCCAAGATGACCCAATATTGGTATTTAGATCTACAACTTTCATACTCAACCAACTAAGTCAACCTAGTTGACCTAGTTTTATTATTCAAGTTTCTTATGACCAACATAATACTTTGATTTTGTCAATTATATTAGTTTCCATTTCATTTTTCATTAAAATTACTTAGTATTTCAAGATTATATTATTTTATTTATCATTTTTTAATTTTATTATAATTATATCACACAATCAACTAAGTCAACCTGGTTAACTTAGTTATGTGTCTATTTATCCTACCAATAAACTAAGTTGACCCTAGATCACCTTGAGAAATGTTGACCTTTTTATATTCTACTTTCTCAACTAGGTCAACCATGGTTAACCTTGATCTATGTGTTTATGTTCCACATAAGTAAGAAAATTATAATGTATTTTTTGTAGTGATTAATCTCACCTTTTCTTTGTAAAAAATTGGCTCACTATTTATTTACATTCATAAATTACAAAATTGGTTTTAAATACTTGATTTTTGCCTTTATTTTTCGCTTTGTCTTGAGAAATAATATGCTAATAAATTTAAAACTACTTAACTATTGTTGTGAAGGGCTACACAATACTTTGTTTACAATCCTAGTCTATCATTTATAGATATCATGAAATAAGAGACTTACCCAAATAATCATATCCCTAATACAGAGTTAAACACAAAATTTAGTTTCCACATACCTCAGTATTTAAAAAATTCCTAGGATTTCCCTTTTTATTAAACCTTAAGAAGCCATCCATTTGTTTGATTTTGTAGTGCACTGATTAGTGGTTAGAACCTAGAAGATTTTGTATACTTACCTTTGAAACCAAGTTTAGTGTGTTATGTAAATTATACTTCCTCCATAGTTAGTGTTCTAATATTTCATCCCAACCCTATCCAACTAAAAAGAAAATATATTTGAGAGCCTAAAAATAAGTCAAATCATTTTAGTACATCTTCCTGATCTTATTTTTAGATAATTAGTCAGTAACAATAGTTACAAAATTTCATTTTTGATTATTCCTTTCTATTCTCTTTTGTGTTATAGATTGTATTGGCTAGAGTTGTTACAATTCTATGTTATGTGATTCAACTAGATTACCTAGTGTCGATCTAGTTGATAAGTGTGAATAAACTAAGTCAACTAGACTTGAATTAATCTTCTATATTATGTTCTTTTAGTTATGTTTATTAGAATATATAGTCTTAAATTGTTTATTTCCAATACTATTAATTTTTCCCCAAATCTAACTACATTAACACTAGTTGACCTAGTTTTATTTTTGTCTTTTCTAAATAACTAAGTTGACCTAGTTTTATTTCTCTATCTTTTCTATAGAACTAAGTGGACCTTGGGTGACCTAGTTTTATTTTTCTATATAACTAAGTTGACCCTGGTCAACCTAGTTTTATTTATATGCATTTTACTAAAACTAAGTCAACCTAGTTTTATTTCTCTATCTTTTCTATAGAACTAAGTTAGCCTTGGTTGACATAGTCTTATTTATCTATCTTTTATATAGAACTAAGTCAACCTTAGTCAACGTAGTATTATTTATCTATCTTTTTTATATGACTAAGTCACTTTAGGATGAACTAATTTTATTTCTCTATCTTTTATACAAAACTAATTTGACCTTGGTTAACCTAGTTTTATTTCTCTATCTTTTATATAGAACTAAGTCAACCTTGGTTAACCTAGTTTTTTTTTTTATCTTTTTGTATAACTAAATCAACCCTAGTCGACCTAGTTTTATTTCATAATGATTTCATATTCTTAGCTTCCAATCGGTCAAGGACACTGTTTAATCAAGGATTTAGATTATAATCTCACTTATATTAACAATTTAGATGAAAATAATGAATTCATTCCTTTATTTTCTTCCTAATACAAAACACATTACTACATAATGAAAACTAAATTTTGTATCCTCAAGGTAAACACAATGTAATACAATTTAAGTTACCCACCCTAGTCCTCATCCTAATACGAATGTTGGACATCTTTATCCACCCGAAAATCCCATTCCTCTAATTTATACTACTCAAATCCTTGATAAAATACTTCAACAAGTGACCAATATAAAAATCACTCATAGTAATGATATGATGTAAATGTAATCTCATATATTACAGATGTCTAGTCAACCACCTCAAGTCATCATGACTCAGCCAAATAATATTTTTTTCAATCCTCTTCTTAGATACACTAATGGGAATATCAGCCCTTAGCCTCTCATGTATAACAAAATGCTTTAACATATTCAAAATAAAACATTCACTCCATTCATTATATCCATAGATACTAGAAACATTTGTCAAAATATTACATATGATGGAACTAATGAACACACTATCTTTCTTAAATATTGGTAATTTGTATAAGGAATGGGTCCAAACTAAGAATTTTTCTACTACTAAAGTTCTTGTTAAAAAATTCATAGGAGATTATTTATAATGGTATAATAAACTCATTAAAAATCCATCTTAAAAATAAAGGATTTAGTCAATGTTCTAGTAAAATAATTCATGCACAATTATCTTCCTAAAAAATAACTGTAGCCATGTCATCAATGCTAATAAGCTACTTAAAAAATCTTCTCACACTTTCATCAAATGATGGAAGTCTATATCTCACAAAGTGGACCATAACATGAGTGATGATAATATTTGAAAACTACTTGCTACTGTTTTTAAAACTCCTATTTAATACAAAGTTTAGATGTTTACCCCTAAAACTTAAGAATAAGCCTTAGACCAAGAAAAAAGGTAATAATTATGATTTAATTTGAATAAAATTAATTAAATACTAAGGAATATGTCCAAATATTTTATTCATTTAAGCCTCCCTAACCTCAAAATTTAGCATCCAATTCAACCAATTTAACCCCATCCTACCCTCCCTTGAGTCTATAAGAAAACTAATAAGAAATTTCCACCCTCTAAACATATGATATTTGATCCTTCAAAACCTCCTCCAAAAGGGAAAAATACTAATAAGTTTTATTGGTGAAATGATACAATTGGTCATTCTAATGAGACTTGTCATGATCTTCACTGATTCCTCCTTACCTTCTTGTTTGGCCCACATTTTAATCTTGATTTCTTTATACAATGATGTTATCAAGACTATCTTAAGTCCTCATAAGCCCAATATAAATAATCACAATCACATAAATATTAACTAACTAATGATGAAAGCTATTTACCCCATACATCTACATCATCCACTAATATTATCCAAACCATAGATAATCCTTCTTCCTAAATTAATAAGGAAAGGATAATTAACATGAACAAATTCAAACATGTGGTTGTATTTATGAAAACTCAACTTCGAAGGTCAAATTAACCCAAAGAGTACCTAGTTCAAATTCCTACTCCAAATCACATCTTAAAAGGTCTTCCTTTATCTTATAGAACTATTCAAACCTATCCTATACATACTCTATCAATTTCATCATCCTTAGAATCTAACATATAAAATTTTACTTATCTCAAACTACATTGGCTAACTCAATGCAATTAATTCTAATAATTCTACTTCACCTCACTCCATATCACATGTTGGGTCATCTTGTGATGCCCATTCACATGTCCATTTATAATCTGGGGCATATTAAGATGCTTATCCCTACATAAAATTACCCATTAGGGAATCCTACACTGCCTTCTCTTCATATACAATGCATAAGAACAAACAAATCCAACTTCAATAAACCTTCTAAGATACATAAGCTTGTATTTGACACATTCATATTTGATATAGACATTAAGATAGATTTTTATGATTTTTTTGTCTCATGTTTCTTTATTTTTATGTTTTATTTCATTTAGTTTCATTTTATTTACACCATTATTTCCTTTGGTTTATTTATTTTTATTTCACTTTACTTACACCATTATTTCATTTTTGGTTATTTGGTTTTATATCACATTACATTTAACATTTATTTCCCTTGTGGTTCATAGGTCGCACATTCAGGTTTTTCAATGATTTTCATTTTATCACTATTATTTCATTATTTACCTTAGTATCTTTATGATTATTTGGCCTTATTTTATTTACCCATATTTTTGGTTGACCATTTACTTTCCCCATATTTTGGGATGACTACTAAGTTTATTATCATTTATGTTAGATCCCTCATAGGTTAGTATGACTTCCCTAGTGACATTAATATCATATTATCATCCCATCTCTTTAGGATTATTATTTTATTTCATTATGATCAGCTATGGGCATATTAATCATTGTATCACTTATTACATGGAAATAACTCTCATAATCACCATATTTTATTTATTTCCTTTCATTTGAGGAACACATAGGTCAATTTTGAGATTGCACACTTGTGGGAAAGTATAGGAAAATTTAGAAACCATGGTATTTAGGTCCTTTTATCTAGTGACCAAGTCTAAGCTCTCTTATATTCATCACTTATTTCACTCATGGTTAGTTCTCAGAATATGATGGAGGAGGAATATAAAAAACCAAAAGAGTTAAAATATAAATCATAAAATAAATAAAATGTAATGATAGAAAATAAATAATAAATTCAAAAGTCAACATCACACCAAAAGATGTGATTATTATTTGGCACATCTCTTATCTTAGTCTAAGCTCAAACTCCATAGTTGGCCTCGTGATAGAGTTGAGGTCAATTAGGGTGTGGTAGGCTAATATACTAGGGTAAGAGGTATAATTATATCATATAATTATAATTCCACCTACTTTCTCACATAATTATAAATATTCTTAGTAGATTAAGGACTTTGTAAGGGGTCCTAAGGAGCAGGGAACATATTGTGGGAAGGTAAGTCCATTTTAATTTTCATACATATAACCTTTATGGGATGATAAATCTACTTCACTTGTTATCCCAAGGTTTACATCCACTAGTTCTCAAGTCCTTGATGTTGAAATTTTATAGACTTGTTCACTTTATTAGTGTGTCTCATTCTAGCTAAGGATGTTCACATCACCTTTGTGGTGCCTCATATTCATTATCTACATCACATTATTCCCATTATCCCCTTGTTGGACATAAATTTTAGTTGATCACATCCTTGAGTAGTTTTTTAGTTACATTATAAGATGTCAAATAGGACCAAGCCTTCCGTATAAACAAACTTACTCGATATACTTTCCACACTATCTCATTTTCATCCTAGTATTGTCATTAGTTGGTTGTGATTTCTTACATCACATATTATAACAAGCACTAAATTTGCATTGTCATTATTTAAACATTTTTAATTTTCATTTATCCATCATGTTTTTATTTTATTTTTTTTAGACTTTAGTTATCTTACATTCAAAATTTGACATGATTACATGTTTTTATTTATGTTTCAATTGACACCATTGTCTTACATTTTGATTTACATTTAAAATTTTAATCATTTATGTTTTCTTTATGTTTGATTTGACATTCTTATTTGACATGAGGTTGCATTTCATTTACTTAAATATATTTCTATGATTTTTCATCACATTGATATTTCATTTTACTTTCAATATTTTACATGTTTTTCACATAATTTAATATGATACTTTTATTTTTCATTACATTTTGGGTATTTTAGTTCTAACCTATCCTTTACAATCCCTGATTGATAATTTTCTAATTAATTTAATCAATTTTTAGAGTTATTCGTTATTACTTTTACCATCCTATGTATGCACACAATTCTTATATGTTTAGCCTTGTATCCCTAAGGTTTATAAAATGTAGGTGCTTGACCTTCAAATATTGATACTATTATATTTGAATGAAATCAACTATTGAAAATTTAAGTCAAGTTATTTATATGATATTTTTAGTTACTTTCAACATTTATTTTCATACTTCATTTGAATTAGCTTAGTTTTTGTGTTACTTTGTTCTTATATACATTAAATCTGAATTATATAGAACCTTAGTATTTGAAACTTGGTAAATACATATCATGGTCATACCCTTCATTTCTAATACCTTCCCATTGTCAAAAGGCTCACATTCACTATCTCTTTGTGGCAAATTTCTTATCTCTTAGTCCAACCACTATTATAGTGATGACTATATTTTTTACACTGTGAAAAATGATATAAACCCAATTATTATCTCTCTAAAATTTTGGACCTTTACCTATTTTATAGCTTCCTAGAAACTTGTGTCATAGTTAGACACCAACATTTACACTAGTTTCCATTTTAAATCTAAGTGTTAAGTTCCCAAAAGTAATCTAATATTCAAATTAAATGTATCCTAAAGGTCAACCTAAGTGCTTTAGTGTGATATTTTTTGAAAAGGGATTGGTCTATATAATATCAAACCTCATTCATTCCTCACTTAGAAAACACTAGGACCTTATAAGGAAACTTACCAAAAGTGTTCAATCAAGTATTTAAGCGAGCTAAGTTTCCCTATTCATCCCTATTTCCATATAAGTCATAAGAGTGGTATCTGTGTAAGTATGAATTACTAAAAGGTCATCCCATGAGACATATTTTCTAAGTTATAAGATAAATCACTTAATGTACTTGATTATCACACATTTCATCCTTATGTAGACACAATCCAACATATAGGGGAAATATACATAAATTTGAGGCCCTATTTAGAGAATTAGTTATGTAGGTAGTACCCATTAACATATGGGTCCTTGGGGTGCATTGACACTATGTGCCCACTAACCCATTTTTCCTTAGTCACTCCATGGGTGAGGAAGCTAGGGTTTGATCATTGACAAAGGGTGGTAGATGTTGCATGTAATCTAAACACTCTATAATAAAGGTGAATGAAAATATAGAAGGATATAGGTGGTCACATATAGTTCAAGTCACTATTTTATATTGGAAACCTACATATAACTTAGACACAAAAATTTATGCAATAGTTTGGAACTGATGCAATCATCTAAGGCCACACAATGTAAAATTTTAGAATTTGATGACTATTATAGGATCTTGATATAGTCCACTTCCATCCTATTTCAATACAAATAAACATGCATATAGTAAATAATCTAAGTAATCTTATGTCCCATTTATTAAAATATCAATCTATAGTTGTACTTTTTATTTTAAATATATATCAGTATTATAAATTTAGAATATTATTTATTTGAGTTTGTAAATTAATTGGTCTGCTATAGATCTATTTATCACTCTTGTGCCTATTCATCTATATATTATTAACCTTATATGATCTCACACATCTAAATTTAGGGTTAAACATTTGGTGAACCCAATATTTTTGTCTATTCATGTAATTCCTAATGTGTTCTAGGATTATTTTTATTTTTATTTTGCCAAAATTTATTTCAAAAATTAGTTTCTTTTTCAAATAAAAATCATACCTAATAAATTTCTCCCTATATATTGTGTACCTCTCTTATCTTGTCCTTATTTTGGTATTTAGAACATTTTAAATGGATAAAATGGAGCATCTTCCTCTTCCTAACCATAAGGAGGGTGATAAATACCATACCTCTAATTAGGTCCATGTTATAACTCTTTCAAGGGATATAGTGTCCAATCCTATAATATCAAATTAAGTAAATTAGTATGTCCTTTATCAACCCCATCCTAAATCTCTTGTAAATGATATGTGTATCCATATCCAATATAGAGTACCTTGGGTTTGTGATGAGGAGAATCTAAAAGATTAAACTATCACTATGATCAAGTTAATACAAGTGTTACAAAATCTAAACCAATATTTGAGATAAAAGCATGCATCACTACAAAATCAACTTTTACACATAAAAAACTTAGAATGTGTTAGTAATACATAAACTTTTTCATCTTTTCCCAACACCATGCCCAACAAAGGATCATTTCAAAATCAAGTGTTCATATAAGATCCATTTATGATAACTAATTTACACAATATAAAATGGCTAATATAATTTAAAGTGGGATGTGAAGGGTATGGCTTAAACACAAATTGATCACCTTACCACCTTTACAACTACTCAGAATAATAAAATACTATTTACAATATCATAGAATGTAGGGGATTCACACAAATATTTTTTTGGATCTAAAGAAGAAGATACATTGACTAGTTTATAGTGGTGATCCTACAATTGATACATCTCACTTTAGAACATAAAACAGTCAAATATTCTAAAACATACCAAAAAACTTAAAAAAAATTAAAAAATCTAAAAATATTCAACATTTTCATATCTTATTAATTCCTCGGTATATATGTTGTTTGGTTCCATGTTGGTATAAAACATATCATTTTATATGTACATAAACAAATATATAGTGGGGGAATGTCATGGGAACATGTCCTACACACTTGAAAAATTTAAAATTGGCCAAATTTTATAGTTATATGAATAAGATACACATTTGTGGTAGCATTTTATACATTGGTATAATATTTTACCCAAGTTTCAGCTTGAGACATATATGAGGTGCATATTTCATGTAAATAACATATTAAAATAGAAAATAAAATTATATTTTTAGATTTCATATACTACTATGGACTATTATCATACTTAGGATGGAATTTTAGAGACTTTATTGAGCCAATCTACTACAATAGTTAGTTCACCTTTTGGCAAGGTTGAGGCGATCAAATAATTCAATCTTACCAAGATTATAATTAAGAATTGATTAAATCATGTAGTTTTTTACCAAATATATAGTGTGATTTGATTGGATCACTCACACTAACCAAGTTATAAGTATGATTAGATTTCATGATTGAGATATAATGAATGGCTTTGTAGAAACTCACCTTTTAAGAAAGGTTGGGGGTATGTTGTCCTCCATTACACACACACACACACACACACACACACACACACACATATATTTCATGTTTACAAATTTTCATAATCTCATCTCCAATACTTTATTAGAAAACATCTCTTCAAATAAAATTTCCAAAAGACAATATGGTTGCATCAATACACAATTGTATTCCTAACCTTTCTCTATTTACTTTGAAGCATTTCAAATTATTTCAATTAACTATTTCTACAATTATTATATACTATAAAATTCTCCATGTTGCAGGCCAGTCACTAGAAAAGAACTCAAGTTGGACTCACATAAGGTCAAGGTGTGTTATATACACCCATGTATATATTTATTTACTTTAAACTAGTAATTTTATTAATATATTAAAAGGGGGGAAATGTATATATTAAATCTAAATTATATATAACTTTAGTCTTGTACACTTGGAAAATACCGATCATGGTTATAACATTTATTTTTAAGACATTCCCACTGCCAAACAACTCATGTTCACTATATTTTCATGCTAAATTGATTATCTCTTAGTTTGAGCACTTTTATTTTGATGATTGGGCCTTATATACTATGCAAAATGATATAAAAATTATTATTATCACTTTCTATAAGGTTTGGACATGTACTTATTTTCTAGCTTCATGGACACTTGCATCCAAGTTATATGACTATATCAATGGTAGTAACCATTTTCAAACTATGTGTTTAGTGCCAAAAATTCATCCAATTTACAAATGAAATTTATCCTAAAGGTTGGCCTTAGTTCTTCAGTGTAATATATTTTCAATAGGGATTGGCATATACAAAATATCAACCCTCATTCATTCCTCACCTATCAAATACTAGAAATTCACAAAGAAACTTACCAAAAGCACTAAATCAAGAATTTAAGTGATCAAACTTGCCCTCCTCATTTCCATATCCAGAATATTATTAGTATCTTTGCAAGTTTAAAGTACTAAGGACATTTCATGAGCCACATTTTCCAAGTCACAAGTTAGGTCACTCTATGTACTTACTTAACATAGGTTGAATCTTTATGTATACATAAGCCAACACATAGGGGAGAACTACATAAATATGAGGCCCTATTTGGAGTATTGTCTATGTAATCGACACCAATTGATAGAGGTTCCTTTGGGTAAACTAACATCATGTTCCCACTACCTCATTTTTACATAGTCACTCTAATGGTGATGAAACTAGGTTTAATCATTTAAAAAAAAGAGATAACTTATGCATGTAATCTAAACATACACAAAAATGTGACATAAAACCCATAAGGATTTAGGTGGTCATATATAGATATAATCACTATTATGTACTATACACCTACATCCAACTTAGGCAGTAACATTGACGTAACTCTCTAGATCTGATATAAGCATTTGATGTAAAAGAATGTAAAATTATAGAATATGATAACTATTACATGATCTTGATATGGTCCACTTCCATCATATTTAAACCTAGATCTACATGCACATAAAATAGTCAAGTAATCTTATTTTCCATTTATTGTAATATAAATTAACAATTGTACTTTCTATTTTTGGCATATCTCAATATTAAAAATTTAGAATATTGTTTAATTGAGTTTGAAAATTAATTAGTCTGCTATAAATTTGTTTATCACCCTTGTGCTTATTCATTTTAATAATATTAACCCTATATGATTTCACACATCTAAATTGAAGGTAAAAAGTTATTTCATGAAGCACCATCCCATGTTACACTATTGTGATACATGATGAGCTTCATGTAGGGTATATGTATACATATAATAATGTTAAACTTTATAATTTAATGACAATTTATCTCTTATAGGAATATTTCAAGTTTCAATGTCACTAAGTGCACACCATAAAAGGTGCATCAGGAAAGGGTTGGGTAGACCATTTTTTATTTTCAAGATTTATTTTTAATCATATCAGTACCACTATTAGTCTAGTTTTGTTAGAGTGTCCATCAATTTACCTCATATTATGTCTCCCTAAAATATTTAAATCATAAAATATGGATAAGTTTTAAATCCAATAGGACCCTCTAAAACCTAAAATTTACATTATAGCTCCTAGAGGTCCAAAACCACTCTCAAACATCCTTAAAGTATATATATATATATATATATATATATATATATAATTTAACTTAAAGTATAATCATGTATATATACATAACTAAATATGACATTATACTTTAATGTTTTTTATATATGTATACTACACGTTTTAAAACCTTTCATTTCTTGACCCCCTATAAAATTCTCCTCTAATTAGGCCCTAACTAAGCAAAAACCTACTTTTGCTACTAGGTTGGCCATGGTCTACCTAGTTGTAAATGTTATAATGCATATTACATATTTAGGTCAGCCATGAATGGTTATTTTTTCAAAAATGAGTCATGGAAGGATGACCTTTTTGGCTAAAATTATAAAAGCATTAGGACCTATCCATTTACATAAATATAACTTTAAATTCAATAAAATAGAGAGGAACATTATTTTTCACATTAAAATTAGTATAGATATATGCTTTTCTTAGCTTGTGTAGATAGTATTTATAGATTATATAGCACCTCAGTCTTGTACATTTGGAAAACTCAAACCTTGGTTTGTCCTATTAGTTCTAGACCTTTCATCTCATCTATCTTGTGCCGCTTAGCATATATATCTTAGTTTTATCATTCGTATGTTAATGACTTAGTCCTTACATCTTTCCCAAAATGATTAAAATGTACTAATCTTCTACCTCTATAAGTTATAATCCTATATCTACTTTCCTACTCCCTAGACACTAATGTTTAGGATAAGCACAAATGCCAACATTATTATCCTAACCCAATGCAAGTGTTTAGTTTCCTAAAGTTATATATTTTAAAAACAAAATGTATCCTAATGGTCAACCAAGTAATTTAATGTGAGCTACTCCTCCAAATGGATTGATATAAATATAAGATCAACCCTCATTCATTCTTCACTTGGGAAAACCTAAGAACATGGGAATAATACAAGTATCTTACCAAAGAACATTTAATTGAAAAAGCTTCCCTATTTCCATACCAATCATAGGTATAACACATCTACAAGTTTGAAGTACTAAAGGAGTATCCCAAGAGACTGATTTACCACGTTACATGCTAGGTCATTATTTTTCTTGATTTTCACATATCACACAATTCAAACAAAAGAAAATACATAGGGGAAAAATACATTTTTTTAAGGCTCTATTTGGAGTATTAGCTATGTGTTGATCCCTGAATATGTATCATATGTGCCTATAGTGTTTAAAAAACACTTCTCATTTCTAAATTCCTAAGAATTAAATGCATAAGTTGTAGGTTGTGATAATATTGTTATATGTTGATGGAATAGAGGTAGAACAAGTGATCTATTTCACAAATTAATATTAATTTGGTGGTTAGGATCCACCATAACCAAATAGCTAATTTATGTAAATATGAAGAATTATGTGCTAATAACAATGAATTATGATCAAAATCTAATCTAATAACTAATATAAGATGGATATTTATAATGATAATTAAACTATAGTGAATTTATTAAAAAGGAGAAAAAATAAGGTTAGGGCAAAAAAGAAACATGTTGATATTCATTATAAATATCATGATAAAGTTCAAATTTCATCTAGCCATGCACTTAACCAATGTATGACATTAAATATCATAATCTCAAATACTATCATACATTAGGGAAACATCTAAGGATAGTTTGAAATAATGTAAATAAGAACCATATTAATTTTAAAGACTTACTCCTACAAACAAACAACATTACCCCAAATGCAAGAAGAGTAAAGACAATTAAATAAACCTAAGAATTTTCAATTAACCTAGTAATAACATAGTTTAAGAAATCTGTATTCAAAGGTGAACATCAATAAGTCATAAGGAAAATTCAAATATAAAAATTAAATCAATCAAGTGAGAGAAAAGCCATGATATAAAATACATAAACAAATATTGAATAAACTTTTTAGAATTCCTTGCTTGTACTACTTGCTCCAAGTTTAAAAATTAATTTTGGCTCTAAGAACTACCTCCATTTTTACAAATGACAATACCCCTTTATTTATATAATTCATGAGATATGCCAGTCATTCCCTCTCAACATGGAATTGGACAAGCATCAAGGATAACTATTCATTTTACAATGTTCTAGATACTCCCTAATGGAACGACCCATAGGTAATGTGATTTACAAGATGTACATGTCTTTAAAAAAGAATATTCTATTTAAAAAAATATATAATGTTAAGCTATAAAAAGAATATTCTTAGGTCAACTAATTTTAATTTGAGAACACTTTGTTTTGTTTTATCCCTCTAGTATAATCTTGATTCTATAATGTTTCTCTTCAATTAGCTCAAGGCTAATGATTGGTTTCATGAAGAGCTCCTTCATTTGACCCACTAAGCTCTCATGGTATTTATCTACCTTATTAATGCCTTTTTGATGTTTCTAGCTTCATTAATCTTTTCCTTTATAGTTATAATCATATCCATGATCCTATTATTATCAATAGTAATGTTACTTATGATTTGGTTCTTTACCCCTTGCATAAACTGGGATGCTCTTTGATTGAATTCATCATATGTAATTAGACCAATTGGACTGGTTGTGGTGGGAACCTTGACTAATATTCCCAATGTGTGCACTACTCTATCCTTTAATTGTTTGATATTATTTGAAAGATATCCCATCTCTTAGGACCACTTTCTCACATCTTCCCTTGGAACACCTTTTTGAGCTATCATTGCTAGAAATTCTATTAAATTTCTCTCTAGTAGACTATAATTCATCTTTTGGGTAGAATTCTCTTGCATGTATGATAATTCAATCTTCCTTGGATCAATTATAATTCTCATAGGGTCTAATTAGGGTTCTCATGCTTGCTAGGGTTTTTATGAAGGTTTCCTAAGACATTTAATGGTAGTATCTCATCAAACTCATATGAACTTTATGCCTTCAATTTTATTTAGATCGCTTGTTTATACCTTTGCCTTGTCATGAATCTACAAAATATATTGAACTAACTAGTCTAGCTTGTGTGGCTCCATCATGACATCTTCATGGTATTCTATTCATCAATAATTAAAAAAAGTGACAATTGTCATTTGAAAATCCTTCTTTCATTTCACACCATCTGATTATCCTTCCTTAGATTACCTTAGATCATTTATCTCAATCTAAAGGATTTAACATGACTAAATGTTCACTATTCTTACTTTATTGAAAATTCTACTTTGATCATGCACCATTAGATCATTTTCATCTGATAAAACACATGCCATTAATCTAGTGTATAATGCTCAATCTTTAACCTAGGGGATAGGGCTTGAAAATTCAACTTCAATCATACACTATTACATCCTCTGGGTATGAATCAATACACTCCATTTATCTTTTGATAGGTGCCTAAGCTTTAATTTATGGTCTATGGTTATGTTACTTATCATTTATATGTTCACCTAGAGCTTCATTCAAATGTCAATGTTGATCTTGCATAATTAGTTCATCTTTGTCTAGATCAACATACTCTATTTGATCTTAATTAGAGGGGTGGATCGATATTATATTCTTAATGTTATTTCTCTAGAATTATGATATCTATCACATTCTTTCTTATTTAGGACTCTATTGAATCTTTTACCTATTATGCACCAATAAATCAATTTTGTCTAAGTAAACATGGACCATTAATCCTGTGGACAAGAAATATATTTAAGTTAGGCTTGGGAACTTTAGGATAAAGTCTTAAGACTAAAGTTTTCATTCATATTTATAAATTCAAATTAAAACTTTTGAATTAGGTCTTTATCCTAAGTTTAGGATATAATATATGGGACCCCAAACATAGTAAAATACGTAGATTAAAGTCTTAGGACTAAAGTTTTTATTATGTTAAGAAACACAATAGAAGCTTTAGGATAAGGATTTTTAAACTAAGTTTATAACAAAGGGACCCTGCATTAGTTATACCTTGATAATGATAAAATTGATCAAAGGGGCTCAAGAAAATAAATAAACCACACATAAAATTTTAGACTAAGGTTTGGTTGTGTTAATAAACATGACTAAACCTTAGGATAAAATAGAACTAATTTCATGGCATAATAAATCATTCTTGCGTAAATTGTTCCTACCAAATTTGAATTTTATTCAAGAGGATTTGAGCTAGGGTAATTAGAATTAGGGTTTTAAGCTGATCAACCATGAATTCAACTTGATTTTTAATAAACCAAAGTCTAGTAAAAGATAAAATTATTATTAAATCATAAAACCCATACATTGCTCATTTCAAATAGACCTCATTAGACCTACAAGTACAAAACATTAAGATTTAATATTAGAAAATTTAGACAAGGGCAAACTAGAATCATGTAAAAATGTTCTAACCAAACTATGTATGAATGCTATTCAAATAAATACATTGTGAAAACATGTTAATGCTACTCTAATCAATTGAATTTTCAATTTTAAGGTATAATTTTTTCATAATTTAACACAAAGGCCCCCATTTTTTAGGAATGGGGGTATGTTGCCCTTAACACTATGTAGGTAATGTTCACTAATAGAGGGGTCTTTAGGGATAGTTCAACATCATTTTCCCACTAACCCATTTTCTCCAAAGGCTAAAATAATTATGAATAACTAGGGTTTTACAAATTCATGAAGAGTGATAGTGCATGACCCATATCTAATTACATAAGAGTGAAGGTATATTCAAACCTAGAATCATCTAAGTGGTCACATCCTTTTCTATTAGGTATTTTTTATAAGACACTTATGTCAAACCTAGATAATAGTGTTGACATAATCATCCTAGGATGATGTTAGTGTCTAGAGCTCTAAAAATGTTAGATCCAAAATCTAATGACTATTCTAGAATTTCCTTCCAGCCTACCTTTTGCTTATTTCAAATCCAACACTATGTTAACATTATAACCAACTAATTATATTACTTATTTTTCATTTCCATAAATATCATAAAACCCTAGGTTAATTAGGGTTTTTTGAATTTTCTTGATTGCTGTACTTTGTTGAAAATTTTAAATTTATCTTTTGTGAATTAATGGAAAATGTTAGTGAAAAAACTTGATTCAAAATGGAAGATAAAGAAGAATTTATTAATCATATCAATAATAACAAGATCTTAATGGATGAATTTTTAGATGTAATAAGAGATAAAATAATTAAACAAGAAAAAATTGAGGCTGCCTCACATAGTGATTATGAATCCTTACAAGGTACTATAACTAAGGTCATACCCATCAATCCACCTACATATAGTGGGGGCAAAGGTTATGTATATAAAATTGTGTTTTTTGAAACTATTATTGATACATATATCATGTAATTACCTATTATTTCAACAAAAATATTGGTTTCAATTCATATTACTACTCAATACATGTTTACATCCCATTTGATGACTACTCAAATTGATAGTCTAAATCCCTCTAGGTCTACTATTCAAAAACTCATTCAAGTTATAAATACATTGAAGGATAAGGTTACAAACATTGAATAAAATGATTTAAAACCCCCTAATGCTATTGATTCACAAGATGTATTACATAACCTATTGCACTTGAAATCTCTTTGAACCCTTTTCCAACTAATTTTATTACACCTAAGTTTCCATTTTATGATGTCAAGGGTGATATTGAACAACATATTCAATCATTTTATAAGACATGCCTTGATTACTCCTCCAATGATAAAATTTTGACCAAATTATTTATTATAAGCCTCAAGGACTATGCTTTGATGTGGTTCTATGATTTACCTATCCAATTTGTAAAATAATTCAAACCTCTTATAGACCAATTTTTAGTACACTTTTCCATTAATTTTTTTGAAAAGGTTTCATATTTCCAAATTTATAAAATCAAACAAGTAACCAATAAACCTATCAATGAATATGTCTTAAGATATAAGACAATGCTAGTTAAAATGACCAATCCTATGCTAGATAAGAAGTTGCAAGACATATTCTAACAAACTTTTCTTGCTCCTTCACATGAGTCCATTTTTTTTAAGAATTTAAAATCTTTCAATGACTTATGCCATGTTATACAAGTCTATGAAATTAAGATTATTTCATTAAATAAGCTAAAGTATGTAGCAAACACACCAAATATAATAACATATAGTACCAAATTGACAATCAAACCAAGTTATAAGGTAAAACCTCGTGATCCTAAAAAGGAAATAACCACCAGAATTAACACAGTTTCATAACCTAATTAGCTTGTCCTATCTAATGCACCAATGAGATAATTTACCCATTTTCCTGAGTCCCCATCTTTATTACTCCCATAGTTACTAGAGTGTTATCTTATATCTCTCCCTCATACTATTGATGTTGAGATGAGTCAACCTCTACCCAAAGGATATGATTTGAATACTTATTGTGATTATCATCAAGGAATACAGAATTATACAAGTAGATGATTTACCTTGAATCACAAGATCTAATATATTATCAATGATCAAAAGCTTACATTTGAGGATCATCCAAAGGAATTAGGAGCACAACCTATCAATCTCCATAAACATAAAATATTTAAAAATCCTTTACAAGACCATTCTAAAAATGAACTAGAAGTGAAAAAGGCATATAATTCACATCCTCCTCCATCACATTATGTACACCCACTATATGGTATTACTAACACTTTCACATGACATATACCTCATATGGTTCATAGACCCTCTATTAATTTTTATGATAGTGAAATTAATGATGATGACACTAATATTAATTCTTTATTCATTTGATCATACCTTGATAAAACCCTATATATATTCCTATGATTTATGATGGTTCAATTGATAATGTTTTCACCATGACATTACTTACACACTTGGGTTATACTCATGATGATTTAAATCCTTATACTAGATCAGCTAAAGTATCTGAAGGGACCTCCCAGAAGGTTCTTATTAATGTTGGACTACCATATGGGTTGGTTTTGCCCATGTGGTTATTACCTTTTTAGTCATACCTTCTATGAACATATTTGATATGTTATTGGGAAGACCTTGGATCTTTACCTTTTAGTAGTACCTTCTATAGTGTATGGGTGTGTTAAATGCATTCATGCCAATCAAGTAGTTACATTTTCTAGAATTTCATATGAATATCTTCTTGAATAAGAAAAACATATACCTAGATAGTTAATTACCAAGCCTACTAAGGCTCATTTACCATAAAAGGGCAAGAAAAAATCAATCCCCTTTATTGGGTGGTTAGTACTTGAGAGACCATTATATCAGAACATATAGTGAATTTCATAGAATACCCATGTAATACACACTATGTTTAGATATATAGAGCACCTAAACATGATTATACTATTTTCAATCTGATCAAACCACATAAAACTTAATGATGGTTTCCACAAACCCCTAATCTTATTACTTGTACTATTAATTCACAACCATAGAGTCATATTTTATATATGTAGAACATCACCAATACTACTATGATAGATATTTAACCTATACATGCTCCTTGAAAACATCACAATATTATTACACTAGGTTCATAATGTAGATATATCTATTACCATACATTGGATGGCATCATAGGATAATCTTTCCTCTTCAAATATTACAAAAACATTTTAGGCATCTACATGTTCTATTAGCTCTTTGGAATCTATGTGTTAGTTACATATTTATGGATGGCATAATGATTTACCTATACATACACATGTGTGTCATACTTCTACTTGATTGTGATAAAGGCATATATATATACATGATCTATTCCTATTTTTAATGTTGGTCTTTCCCTCTACTCATGTCATGAGGACATTGGGGTCATATGCTTCTTTGATCTTGATACACAAAGGTTATATGGTTTGATGATCACATTTATTTATCATGTTTGAGCTTACATATATACTTACACATACTTTTATTCATGATTATATCTTACATAGGGTACTTTTTATGCTATACATTTGACATTTTTTCCCAACACATTGAATCCATGGGCTACTATGACATGTTTATGTTGGTTGCTTATGCTTTACTTTATGCACTTCCTTTAGTGTATTTACTTATTATTTTCTTGTTTGTTCAAACATTTGAATATGTTCCTTTCATTGTGACCCCCATGCCTATGTATGTATTCATTTAAATTTTCATATGTCATTATTTTTGGTATAGATACTTAAATATGCCATCCTTAATTTTATAGATATTTGACTAAGTCACGTCCCTTTGATTATGAAATATTTTAATATGCCCCTTATTTGTGGTTTACTTGGATAATTTAATTTTGACATGATTTTGAGTGATATTTTGTGTGGACTTATTTTCTTGTTGATCTTATAATATTACTATATATATGTTGACATTATCCTTATCATGCATCTTAGGCCTTCATGTGATCACATCATTTCTATGCACTTCAATGATATATCTACCGAGACATGTTCCTTATATATGCTACTTAGTTACATTCTCAGATCATTTAAATGTCTTACCCTTTTGAGTTGAGGTAACTACCAATTCTTATCTTTACCTCATATAAAAATGGGGGTATATTAGTGGGGGCATGTCATAGAGGCATGTTCTCCACACTTGACATAATTTTTATATTCAGTAGAGGTATCCTTTGGAAACATGTTTTACAAAATTATTAAATATATGGTACTTACATCATTATTCAAATTATTTGGGGGCATGTCATATGGGTATGGATTCCACACACTCAAAATTCTTATATTTAGTGGGTGCATGATTTACAAGCATTGTATCCACACCTATTCAATATTCAACATCTCTAGATTATAGTAGTGGCATGTTTTAGAAACATGTTATTCAAATTAGTACTTATATGATTTTTAATATTTATCCATATATAGTGGGAGAATGATTTAGGAGCATGTTATCCACACTTACACAATTTTCTGAATTGGCCAAAACACACAATTATATGATTCATATTCATAGTTATGATAGAATTATATACATCGATACCATTATTATACATAGTTTTAACATGAGGAATATCTAAGGTGCATATAATATGTAATGTGAATCTAACATTAAAAAATCAAAATTAGTTTCATATTTTAGAACATTCTCAAATACTATCCCCACCCACCAAGTAAACTTTTATGAACTATATTGAGACAATCTGCTATAGTAGTTGGTTCACCTTTTGGTATGGTTGAGGTGATCCAATCACTTAATATTTCCAAGTTTTTATGTTTAAATTTATAATATCATATATCACCACTATTTTGATAGTGTGAGTGACTTGGTTCACTCAAACTCACTAGGTTATAAGTATCAATTTCTTCCTCGATTGAGTTAATCTCAACTACCAAGTGGTAACTCATTTTTTCTCCAAGGTTGGAAAAATGTGCCTTCAAATATCTCTCTATCTCCTTAGACATATGAAATTTTAATAGTTAACTATATTTTTCCTAATCTTAGTTTTAAATCCTTACAATGATGCATTTTTTTTACATCAACTTGCCAATAGGAAAGGTGATTAAATCAACACCCATGTGTACTCCTAAACGTTTATCTTTTAATTTTAATCTATTTCAAGTAATTTTAATCCTATATCATATGAATTGATTATATACTATAACACACTCTTGGTTTTAGGTTAGTAAAAACAAAATGACTCAAGTTGGGCACATGAAAATACAAAGTGTGTTATATAGACCTAGGTATGAATTCTTTTCATTTAAATTAGTAATTTAATTACTAGAATAAAATGAAGGAAAATGTAGATGAAATTTATGGATTATATATCACCTTAGTCTTGTATAATCAAAAAAATTAAATCTTGGTTGTTCCTCTTAGTTTTGGACCTTTTACCACTTCTACAAGTCTCACATCTGATCTATATTATGCCCTTTATCCTATATCTCTTAGTCTGACTAGTCTTATGTTGATGAACTAGGCCTTTTGTCTTGCTTAGAATAATTAAAATGTATTTATCTTCCACCTTTACAAGTTATAAGCCTATACCTACTTTCTTGCTCCTCAGATACTAATGTCTAGGATAGACACTAACACTAATGTTAGTGTCCTAACCTGATACAAGCGTCCAGTGCCATAAATTCATCTATTTAAAAAAATGTATCTTAATGGTCAACATAAGTACTTTAATGTGAGTTACTTCTCCAAAGGGATTGATAAAACTACAAGATCAACCCTCATTCATTCCTTACCTATGTATTCTTACCAAATAACATTCAAAGGCATTCAATTAAATAAAGATCTATTATTTACATACCAATCATAGGTAAAACACATCTATATATCTGAAGTACTAAAGGAGTAGCCCAAAGGCCTAATTTGATAAGTTACAAGCTAGGCCATTATTATAATTAATTTTCACATATTAAATGATTCCCATAAAATTAAACACATAAGGGAGAACTACGTCATTTTAGGGCCCTCTTCAGAGTATTATATGTGCAGACAATGCTCACTAATAGAGGGGTATTTAGGGTCAACTCGACATTATGTGACCACTAACCCATTTTTACCCAAGGTCATCATGAATATGAGGATGCAAGATTTTAAAAATTTATGTGGAATGATAGTCCATGATCCAGATATGAATACACTAGAGAAAAGGTGAAGTCAAATATAAAATCATCTAAGTGGTTGCATCCTTTTACAATAAGTATTCTATATACGAAACTTAAATTGAATAGAAATAGTAACATCAATGAAACTAGACTAGGATAAAATTAGTGTATAAAGCTCTAAAATCATCAGATATATAATATGAAAACTATTCTAGAATATCCTTCTAGCCTTTTTTATGCATGTTCTAGATATAACACCATGTTAACATTAGAACTAGATAAGTATATTACTTCTTTGTCATTTTATACATAGATTAATTTTACTTTTTATATTTATATTATCTCAACATAATAAATATAGTGTATATTTGTATCTAATATTAACATTTAATTGGACTATTTTAGATTTTATTATCACCCTTGTTCATTATCATTTCTATATTCCTAACCCTATTAACACCAAGTTAGAATTCTTTAATCCAATTTATGGTTAAACAAAGCTCCATCTTTCACCTTAAGTGATGTAAGATCCATACCATGATTCCTTATTTGTTTTAAACAATCCCTCCTTGGGTTATAAGATTTGATAACACTAGATTAAATTTCATTTAATGTATTAGAAGACATAGCTAAGGTTATTGCATGATACTACTTTCCTGGATGATTTTGAGCCCTCTCCTTTAATGTTGTGTGATAAGTGCCACCTTATTTATGTTTAGAGGATTTAATTTGGTCATGCTCCTAATATACAAACTATCACAATAGATGTTAGTTGATTAACTTATCCTATATTGGATTTACTAAGTAGGATAACTTTTAGATATATCTTAGTTTTTTACATACATTCTAGTGAACCCAATGTGAATCTAACTCTTGTATTTTGAATTTTTCATTTATAGTCAACTAGGTTGTATAGGTCAACCCAATTTTATTCTTTATTTGTATATTTTTCATTAATATCCAAATAGGTCATGCATGAAGACTTAGTTTTATTCTCCATTTGTATATTTTTCATTTATAATTAACTAGGCCATACAAGTCAACCCAATTTTGTTCTCTATGTGTAGATTTTCATCCATAGTAACATAGGTCATGTTGGTTAATCTAGAGTTATTCTTTGTTTATATATTTTGGATATATAGTTAAATAGGTCACACAAGTCAACCCAATTATATTATTTGATTTATGATTTTTTATCTAAAGTTAATTAGGTTGTGTAGGCTAACTTATTTCATCTATACAATTTTTAATTTTCTATTTCAACAAACTAAGTTGATGTAGGTTGACCTAGTTTTATTTCATTGTTTTCATTTTTTAGCCTTTTGTAGACTCATTTGACCATTATTGAAATTGTTTAATCTCTACATTTTTCAATTTTTTATCTTTTCAAGACTAAATTAATCCAAGATGACCTAATTTTTGTATTCAGATCTATAACTTTCATTCTTAGCCAAGTAAGTCAGCCTATTTGACATAATTACATTACTCAAGTTTCTTCTAACTAGCTTAGTACTTCAATTTTGTTAATTATCTTAATTTTTCATTTTTGTTTTTCAATAAAGTTACTCAGTGCTTCAATTTTCTATTATGTTCTTATCAAATTTTCAATTTTTTAAAAACTATATGACATAGTAAACTAAGTTTACCTAGTTCACTTACTTTTATGTCTAATTATCCTAGCAATAAACTAAGTCGACCTTGGTTTACCTAGTTTGGTTTGGCCTATTTTTTCAATAGATAATGTTGAAAAATGTTAACTTTATTATGTTATGTTTGATAAACTAGATCAACCCTATCTGACCTTGTTTTATGTGTTTCACTTTCTGTATAAGTAAAAAAAATCATTTTATTTTTCATAGTAATTAATATCACATTTTATTTGAAAAATGTTGGCTACTTATTTATTCACATTCAAAAATTACAAAACTAGTTTTTGATACTTGATTTTCACCTTGATTTTCATTATGTCTTGATTTCCCTAGAAATTATGTTCTAAAAAGTTTAAAACTACTTAGCTATTATCGTAAAGGGATATTGGATACTTTGTTTATGGTCCTAGTATATCATTTATATATATCATGGAATGATTGGGTTTCCATAATAATCATAGCCATAATAAAAATTTAAACATGAAATTTAGTTTCCACATACCTCATGATATTTAAGAATTACCTAGAATTGATTTTTGATTGAAGCTTGGAAGCAAACCATCTATATAATTATAGAGTGCACTAGTTAGTAGTTAGCAATGGGAAGTTACTCCCAACTTACCCTTGAAACTAGTTTTAGTGTGCTATGGAAATGATACTTCCTCTAGAGTCATTTCTATGATATATTTGGCTAACACTTCTAATGGACAAGCAAGTATCTTTGAGAGCCTAAAAATTTAATCTTATTTTTAGATAATTAGTTATCAATGGTAGTTATAAACTTGAATTTTTCTTGTTGCTTGCTATTCTCTTTTTTATTACAAAATGTATCAACCGTTTTTTATATAAATCTATTATATGTGATTCAACTAGATCAACCAACATTAATCCAATTAAATATATGTGAATAGACTAAGTTGATTAGGGTTGATTCAATTTTCTATATTCTATCCTTTATCTCTATTTATTAGACTATATCATCCAAAATTGTTTATTTCCAATACTATGTTAATCTTTTCCAAAATCTAACTACATAAATGAAATTCAACCTACTTTATTTCTATATCTTTTGTATAGAACTAAGTCAACCCTAATTGACCTAGTTTTATTTATCTATCTTTTTTATAGAACTAAGTTGACCTTGATCAACCTAGTTTTATTTATCTATATTTTTTACAAAATTAAGTTGACCCTAGTTGACCTAGTTTTATTTCTCTATTTTTCTTAGAAAATTAAGTTAAATCTAGTCACCCTAGTCTTATTTCTCTATCTTTTATACAAAACTATGTCGACCCTAGTTGACTTAGTCTTAATTTTCTATATTTTATACAAAACTAAATCAACTTTGGTTAATATAGTTTTATTTCTATGTATTTTATAGAAACTAAGTTGAACTTGGTTGACCCAGTTTTTTTTGTATTTCATATAGAACTAAGTAGACCTTGGATGACCTAGTTTTATAGTTTTTATCTTTTTTATATAATTATGTCGACCTTAGTTGATCTATTTTAATTTCATAATGATGTCATATTTTTACCTTTAAATCAATCAAGAACACTTAATAATTAATGCTTTAGATTATAACCTCACTTATATAATCACTTCAGATGAAAATCTTGAATTTTTTCTTAATCCCAAACCAAATACTACATCATGAAACCTAAATATATCATCCCTAAGGAAAAAATAATGTAATAAAGTTCAAGTTACTCACCCTAGTCCTATTCCTAATACCAATGTTAGGAATACCTCTCCACCCAAAAATCCTAATCCTTCCTTTGATACAACTCAAATATTTGATCAAATACTTCAACAAATCACCAATATAAAAACCACTAATAATAATGAAATGATGAAAATAGAATATCATATATTACACATGGCTAGTCAATCACCTCAACTCATCATGACTAAATTAAATTAGATTTTTTCCATCCTCCTCTTAGAGATTATAATGGGTATATCATCCCTCAACATCTCATACATGATAAAAAGCCTCAACATCTTTAAAATTAACCTTTAGCCCCATTCATTATATCCATATATATTGGAAACATTTATTCAAATATTACATAAAATGGAACTAAGTATCCCACTATATTTATTAAATATTTAAAAATATATATAAGGAATGGTTCCAAACTAAACTTTTGATATTACTAAAATTATTGTAAAAACATTCATGGGAGATTCTTTAGAATGGTAAATTTTCCAAAATTGGATCATGGTGTGATGACCTTGTTGTCCTAAAATTCAAAAGGATTAGGACCTATCCTTTGATATAAATACAACCTTCACATAAATATAATAAAGAGGAATATTTTTATTTGTATTATTAATCTCAAAATTCTAATACATTTACATTTGAAGGAGCCATTGCTTAGGGTTTATCTTGCATTAAATATAACTTATCTTTTGGGAAACTTTAGATGAAAAGTAATAATATGTTAGCCTAGATATGTTTTAACTAGTGTGATCCTTATAAATATAAAAATATCTCTTGAAAATAACTATTGACCAGTGGGGACATTAAGACTCGATAGGTTTTCTCAAAGGTAAGTATATCTAACTTTTGTTAGTTAATTTTATATATAGATATTGCATAAAATAATTATTGGATATTATAGTTACCCTTGGAATCTAACACTTGACATGCTTAGAGAGGGCCAATTTTTTCTAAAATTAGTTAAGTAAAACCATTTAAATCACCTTAATTATGATTAATTTGGTTTAAGAATATGTATTCATAATTTGTTAAGGTTCTTTGTACTTTTCCTCCATTGAATGAGTCTTTCAATCACTGTTGGAATCTTCGTTTGTATTAGGCCTATTAGAGAGTCTATTTGTATGGATTTAAATGTATGTGTGTGTGTCCAAGTCTTGTATAAGGTCTCAAATCTTGTCAAGACTTTTTTAATGTCTAAAAAAAATCCCAAAATTCTCCATAAAGCCTAGTTTTACAAGAAGGCCTAATATATTAGTCTTAAATTCATGATGCAAGGTCAACCTATTTGATAAATGGATATGTGAGTTGATTTTAATGGGTAAATGTGTCCAATAGATCCTAACGTCATTTGTGAAGACCTTGATAATATTTTATAGGCTTAGTATAATGATTATGAAGATGAAGTGAATCAAAAGGTCCTAATAAAACAATCATGAGATTGTAAATGGGTTAAAAGAGGTCTTGTTTCACTCATTAAATCAATTTAAGAGGGTAAAATGTTCTTCAAGCTCTCATAAGGTCATTTAAATGTATTCACCAACCCTGCCATATCCTTGAAATTGGTAAAAAGTGTGTTAAATTTAGTTATTTCCCTCTATTTTGATCTTTAGTAGCATTCAATTGCCTCAACACAAGGAGAGTACACATGACCACCACTAAATTGTTTCTCATCCCAAGAATGATCATGGTAGCTTAAATATTTTAGGATTTTTTATAATTTTTTATGAAGACATTCTCAAGGTCAAGCCACCAAGGCTAATTTTTTTTGATGATTTCAAACCTCCCTCAAGGATAAAAGCTTCAAAACATGGAAATTTTTAGTCCTCTTTAAAATATTTTCTATAGTTACAATGGAGAAAACAAAATGAAAATGAAGTAGTAATGGTCCTATAACCTTATGTAATATCTTAAATGAAGGAAGATATCATTCATGGAATAAATGATAAGTTTTAGGTAAGATCAAATCTTGAAAACAAGCCATGAATGAGGTTGAAAGCCTTGAGTTCAAGTTGTAGGTCTTGAGAATATTATAGGTTTAGTATTGAATGCACAAGTTGAAGGGGTTATCAAAGTTTAATGTATGGAATAAATAATCATAAACACTTATTCAATAATTTATAGTGTGTACCAAACCTCTTTGATGGCTCTACATGAAAATTAAGGCATAACAAGCCCTTAGATATGAAGGTTTTTAAGAAACTACATGTTTTTAGGAAGTCATATCAAGAGTTATAAATATTTATTGTGGTATTAAAGAACAAAATAGGTTATATAAGGGTAATTACATCATTTTTAATCCCTCACATGACTTTAGAGAGGATAAACATGATCACAAACTTCCCAACAAGGTAAAAACAATTTGGAACCTTACTTGTAGACACCTACAAGTAGTTTTCAAAGATGTGACATATTTTCTCACTTGTTGAATGGAATGGTAAGACCATTGGAGGGAATTAAGGAGGTATTTAAGGATCACCTACATGTGTTTTTAGGCATCAAGGGTGAAACATGGCTATGAACAGTCATTAAGAAGCCCTAAAATAACCTATAAGAAACTCAAAGAAAATAGGGGTAAGAGTTTGAATGCATTTATACAAATACATGGGAAATAATGGGTAATGGAGGATGTTAATATGTCAACCAAGAAACATAATGAGACATAAAAATAGATTTAGAAGATTAAAATCACATGGATCCATCAATGATGTTGTAGATAGCCCCTAAACCTATTAAACCCTAGAGAAATGAATCTACTTTCTGGTGTTTTAGAACCTGCTTAAGTGGAATGCATGGTGATTGAAAGATCTAAAAATGGTATCAATATCATATAGGATCACATAATAATTTTTTTAGGTTGTAATCCCATTGTGATCATTCTCAAGGGTTTCAATGTGGTTTTGAGTTTAAATAAAGACCTTCTTAGGTTTACAGACAAGAAAAGTGATTTTAAACATGTTTTGATGTGTTTTCTAATGATGGAAAGAAAAAGATAAGCCCAAATAGCTCTCCCTTTCATCTAATACCCTCCAAGATAGGTTTCAAGGTAAGTAAAAATAATACTTAGAGGTTATAGTCTCTATAGAAGGTTTCTTAAAGTGACTATTACATACATACCCTCAAAGTTATTGCTCGCTCACTTGTTTGGAATGTCCCCATCACCATAGAAAACATTCACCTATAGCCTACATGAGGATGTGAATATGAGAGTTATAGGTGTAAAGGACCAATTAATTATAGAGCATCAAGGTTGTAGATAGAATTAATAAGTACAATGTTGTAGGCTTATGAATTTAAGGTATAAACTAAGGATATACACATATAGAGTTGTCGTTGGAACATCAAAAATATATAAACAATAATCAAGAGGAAGGTTACAAGTCTTAATTACAATTTTATAAGCCTAAAAACTTTAGTCAAACTTATTATCTAAAAATTCAAGCTTAAATGAAGGTTGTATGCCTACACAAAGTCTTAAGAGTCAAAATAAGGTATACTTGGGGCCATCGACATGGAATTGAAGATCAATAGGTCTATATAAAAACTACATGGGTGATAAGGAGTGAAATAAAGGTGTTTTCAAGGAATATAAAACCACCTCAAGATAGTAGTAGGGTTTTGAGGATCCTTAATGGTGATTAGGGTCAAGACAAATCTCCACTCATATCTCATGAATCCCCATACTTTTTTCAAATACCCTCATGGATTTTTTAAGGCTTGTGATAGTGTTTTAGATATTTTAATAGATTTTAAGAATATTGATAGGTATATTCAAGGATTTCATAGGCTACAGGGATTAGGAAGAGAGTTTTATAAGGCTCATTCAAGAACATAAGGTAAGTTTTAATGAGTTTTGTATAATTTCATGTTTTTGGAGAAGCTTTTAATGTCTAGAGCCTAATCAAGAAATGAAGATAGAATTTTCAAGGTATAGGTTTGAAATGTAAGTTTATTGATCTCTTGAAGAGATATTATAAACAAATATGATGAAACATCAACTTCTATACCTCACCTATAGACCCTCATGAAATTAAAGATGAATCTCAATTGGTTTATGCTCTTAAAGCCTACAAAGCATGATCATAGGTGAATTAAATGGACATTAAAGAGATTGAAAAAGGATGGGGGAATTGAAACTAATCTTAGAGATATGTAAATCCTTCCATGGAGTGGATTGATGATTATAACAAGTCAACCATAAATCCAAATAGGTGTATAAGATTCCTTCCCAAGTCAAACCTTCAACATGCATAAAAGGTGGAGATGGGAGAGTTAAGGCCTTTAGCATAAGGAAAGTCATGTTTCCCATTGGTGGAGTATCCAACTAACTAATCATTCATGTTCAAGTACTCCAAAGGATAAAAACAATAACAAATAAATCTTTCTCCTCCACTCCTATGCCCATCTTTCATGAGAGACCATGAAAGTGGTAAACCTAGTGAATTGATGAGAGGTGTATTCTTCTATTTCCACTTATTTTATATCTTAGATAGGATGATTTATGATGTGAAAACTACATTTATGTAGTCTAGTAGTACTTTATCTTATTTTTTGTTTCATGTTTCTTATAAAAAGGGATGCAAATGCCTTATTTATAATCCTTCTCTTGGGTATATAAAAACTCTACTTTTGTATAGGTTTGTAATGTTAGTTTAAAGCCTTTATAATAATATAATATAAATTTTTACCTTCTCTATACTTATATCTTGTGTGATTTCAATGTTTTGTTGATCTTCATTTATGGCATAGATTATTCTCCCTTGTGTATGTCCATTTCCCTTCACCTTTGTGCAAGTAAGCATGTCTTTTATAGGTCATAGGTTATGTTAAAGTTAATTATGTAAGTTATTGGTGGTGAAAAATCACTAATTGTGTCTTGTGAAATATATTTTAGCTATCCCTTATAGTTATAACATAGGACACCACCTTTATATGAAACACTTACACTTGAGAAACTTCATTTGGAGATTGCGTAGAGATAAACTCAATCTTTATCAATATTATTGTGCTATTTTAGGTAGGTAGATGAGATCCTCCAATCACATTGCATCATCTCATTTTTAGGTTTTAGCTTTATTAACTTTATTTTAATGAATAAAAGTCTTAGTGTATCTTAGGTAGGATTAGTTAGTGTAGGTTTTAAGACTGAAATGTGATCCTAAATCAGGTGTAAAGTGGTTGAAAAGGAGTTATCCTTCTCTAGAGATTCACTCCTATCATATGTCACCCAAAACCTAGGAGTGTTTCAATTATGTTAATTAAAATAAGTCTCAAGACATGACATGGCACATTTCAACATGACAAAAGTAATATGTTTGAATAGTGTAACTTAGTGTAGCTATAGGGTTTTTTTGGCTTGCCATATTCTAACGTTTGTGATTTAGGCCCATATTTACCTACTATAATACCTTGTTTATTTTAAACTACCCCATTTTTGTTATAATATTTGATACCACTATATTAGATTTCATTTTATGCATTGGAATACCTAACTAGGGTTATTAGATGGTAGTATTTTCTTAGAGGCTTTGGAACCCTCTCCTTTAGTGTTGTGTGATAAGTGATCCCTTAATTAGGTTTAGTGGAGCCAATTTAGTCATGATCCCAATATAGAAAGAATATCAATAGATTTTATTTGATTAACTTATAATATATTGGATTTAATAAGTAGGATACGTTTTAGATCTATCTTAATTTGTTGCATACACTATATAGTAACATAAATTAAACACCATAGATTCCAAGGAGCTAATAATATATGGGCATGATATGTATTTTTATATGTTTTTAATTTTGAAAAGACTAATATAATAAGGCATCATCATCAAAAGGTATAGGATCACTTTATAAATTCAACAATATTCATTTATATTAACTCATTTCCACCTCTTTGATGTTTTCTTATAGTTTGTTACCAAATATAATTGGTATTGGTTTACCACCATATAAATCATGGTGTATTTAAACCTCCTTACCCTCAAAGGGAAAGGTAATGCACATATTTATAGTATCTATTACTGAATTCAAGTTGGCCAACCAATGCTACTTAGAATTGAGTGTTAGATGTGGCTCATGTTCCAATGCCCATATGACTATGGGGACCACATGTGGTCCACATATGATGGGTACTATAATTTATCTAAGAGATTCTAAAAAATGTGGACAATGTGTTAAATCCTTTGTAGTATATCCTAACTATTATAAACATGTAACACTAAAAACTATGTTCCAATTGTGAATATCAATTTTTATATGATCATAATAGTTACCATTGAAATTATAATTAATGGATATGTCTTTTTTTCATAGGAACTTTTGATGATGCTATTTTTTATTTTTTACATTTGAATTATTTAAAATCATAGATATTTATCATTATTACTACATTATATATATATATATATATATATATATATATATATATATATATATATGCCCATCATTTTTGTATTTATAAATGTGGTTTTGAAATGTCTTATACTAATATATATTATGTAAAGTGTTCTAATGATAGTTACATATGGTGATCCTCATATACAAATGAGTATGCTACTTGATCTATGTCTGTTAAGAGATAAAGAGATCATCTTATACTAAAGTAACATAAAAAGTATTATATTTTGAGAATTTTGTTGTACTATAATTTTTGTAATATGTGGGGGAGAAATATGTGAATTTTTAAAATTATTAACCTGATATATAGACATTTTTCCCTTGTAGGGTTGATTTAATATTTGTATCCAAGAGGGATAAAATGAAGAAAAAGTATTTACATGTTCATCTATTAATTTTACCTTTCCCTTACCTAAATTTGATTTTATATCATCTAGTAATGGATTTATATTTTATGTGTCAATTACCATAGGTGAAAATAGGTTATGTGACATATTATCAAAGGGATCAAAACTTACATTCTCAAAAACTATGAATCTGTCTCTAATGAGTGCATAAAATTCTGCAAGAGTTTCCTTTTCTTCATCAACACTCCTATGATCCTATAGAAAAGGATTGAAAGAATTATATAATTTTAGGTGATAAAATTACCAAAAAAATATTTGGGAATTATAATGTTTGAATGTAACATGGAATTTGATCTCTAGAATCCCCTCATTGATAGAATATAGAGAAAACTCGTGGGGGGAAAAGAACACCTGCTTACCTAGGTAGGTAAATTTTAGTTACTCAAACCCTTGATTAAAAGTATCTTGGTATACTTAATGTCAGTATTCAGGATACCCAATAAGGTGGCAAAAAAAATGAGATAAATTCATGGAAAGTTCTTATGGAGGGGTACCGAGGACCGCTTCAGGTTTATCCTAGACTCTTGGGAAAAATCCTGTCTACCTAAAGAAAATGGGGGGACTAGGGATAAAAAGTATTAAGTACATAAAATAGGAAAAAATGGTAAAAATTAGATTGGAATATTATGAAATAAGATAGATAATGGGAATTAATAGTCAAGGCCAAATACCTAAAAGGGTATGAGGAAGATTGCCTTCTCTAGGAAGAAGGCCTAGCTGAAGGATATGCCTTCTATAAAGCCATAAAAACTATAAGGACCTAATAATAAAAGAAATTAAATGGAAAATTATATATGGGGAAAAATAATTTTCTTTTAGGATGCTTTAATGTACACCAAACCATCTCTTGACAAGGTATTTAGGATAATTTATGTGTGGGCTTAAAGGAAAGATTAGGCACCAAAGTCAAAGACTATTGGGGCGAGAATGAGGGATTGAAGGGTTGGAAATCTATCACCATATAAAGATTAACTTATAAAAAATCTTAAGATATTTAGAATCTCAATTCTTCCATCAGACAGGTTACATCCCCACGTTCCCTAAGGAAAATCATTTTTTATGGGAAGCTAAAGATAGTGGGAAGTACTTGATCTCCTCAATACATGTTAGATATTTGAATATGGAGGAAGAATAGAAATACTAGAAATATTTATGGATAAAACACCTAATTCCTAAGGTAAGTTTATTCTTTTGGCTGGTTTCTCAAGATAAGATCCTAACTATAGACAACTTAGCACAAAGAGGACTCATTATCCCTAGCTGATGTCTACTATGTAGGGAAGATAAGTACTCCATCCATAATTTGTTTTATCATGCCCATTTATCTCATGCCTATTTGACTAGATTTTAATCAAATTAAATCTTTCATGGGTTAAACTGGATAACATTATTAATCTCATTAGGGAATGGAAACCTCCTTAGAGCCTTTCATCCCTATCCTTCCTATGGAACCTTACCCTTCCACATTGGTTTTAGAGTGTTTGGAAAGCCTAAAATGATATTATATTCTCAAATAAAAGACATCAACCAAAATAGGTCTTCCTTTATCTTTTTCATGCCATCACTAAGAATTTGAGAGCCTTCCCTCCTATCGACAAAAAAATAGGATTTACCTCCAAATAACTAATTTTTAGAAATTGGGAAGTAATACAAAATATCAGGTCTCCTTCTAAAGACTTAGTATGTAAACATGTTAGGTGGAAGCCTCTACTTAAAGGTTAGGTTAAGATAAAATTTTATGGATCCTTGAAAGTAAATACAAGCCCTTCAAGTAAGGGAGGGGTCATAAGGCATTTAAAGGGAATGTTGATCTCTGCTTATATAGGCCCTCTAGGAATTTAAACAAACCATGTGGCTAAAGATAAAGCAACACTCTGGGGTATTCATCTTGCCTCCAACCTCAATATGGATATAATTATCATTTAAGGGGACTCCTTCAATATCCTTAATGATCTAAAAGGCAAAACCACCCCTTTCACCATAATAAAATCCATAATAGATGATGCCAAGTAGAGCTTGATGTTGATGTCACACTATTACATTTTTCAAACATACTATGAAGGGAATGGAGTGGTATAATTACTAATATTAGAGTAGGTCTCCCTATTTTATCTACCTAGCAAGCTAGATGCCACATCCCTAAAAAATTTCATGTCAACTATTCAAAATGATGTCACTTCAGGATAGGATGATGGCATGACTACCACACATGATAAATTTAATTTTCAATTGAAGGATTTCAAAAATAATGACCCAATATAATTATAATGTGAGGATTAATTAATTACAAAGGGTGTGATAAATCATGTACTAAAATTTTGTTTTAAGATTTTTTCTCTAGCCTTACCAAGGTTCACCAAATTCTATCTTCTGCTATCAAGTTACTATTATGATGGATGGAGATAGGGACCATATTAAAATAACTTATTTCTATAAATTTATAAGAATGAAGAAGGTGTGGAAGAAGCTTCATAGGGGAGGCATCATAGAATTTATGTTAACGATAAATAACCATGATGCTGACTTATCAAAAGAATTCATTACGACATAGAATAAGAGGGTTGTAGAAGTAAGACACACTAAAATATTTATAATAGAGGAGCTAATTAGGGAATCCATAGGGATGTCATGAAAATGAAAACAAAAACATACAAAGATTAATAATAAAAAGAAACTCCTATAGATGTTTTTTCAAATTAATGAGTTCACTAAGATAAAAATGGGTTTTTGTGCTTAGACCTTTTATGCCAATGGCTTGAATACTTCTTGAAAATAATGAAGTATCTTATGATTGAACGTAAGTATAACCTTATTTTTTCACATCACTTTCTCTTGCTAAACAATTTTTAGGGTTACAAAATTAGCCTTCCTTATTACCTCCTAAAATACTTAGAGAGCACTATTCTCATACACCAAATAAATGAATCTAATCCCATCATATACTAGGGCCTTATCCTATTAATGGTAAAACATAGTGAGACCCTTTGGGGTAGCGAGGTTCTACTAAAGGGGTCCTCTAATGAGGAGGATTACCTCAATAAATATCCTACCTTAGGGTCCCATCACTTGATAACCAATTTTTCCCATGCTAGACCTAATTCCAAAAGCTCAACCAAGGATTCTACCCCAAAACTCTCTATTTTAAAACCTAAACAACTCTTGATAGATGAAGGAACCTCAAGGGATAGGGTAGAGAAAGGAATGACCACCTATTATATGTAATCAAAATTGACAAGGATTAATTGGAAAGGTTTAATAACAAACTTCATGAGTCAGGGATGTGTTTAGTAGGTTCAATCGAGGATTAGAATTCTATGAACAAGGAGTTTGCCAAAATCATCCAATATTTCACTCAAACAAAAAAGGCTAAAATGACCCCCCCTAAATCAATATATCATGGAGGTGGAGACTTATTCCCCTAATCTCCCTGTAATAACCCCTACCAAGAAGACTACTATAAAGGAACAAATGCAAAAGAGACTCATAATGATCCTACTTGAGGAGGATGTAGAAGGCCTCTAAAATAAAACTAGGGCCATAATCACAAACACCAAATAGGTTGCACTGAAAAAGGTTATTGAGAACTCAAAGGAATAATTTGTCTATTTATTTTACTTTTTTTGTCCTTTGCATGGTTAGTTAGTTGCTAGTGTTGTTTATTATTTTTTTCATTTTAGCTCATGGGGCTTTCTCCTATTCACTACAATTTTTATACCATGGTTCTTGGTCCCTATAAAACTAGGATTTTTACCATTAAAAAGGAATCAAAACTTAGTTTTCGTAGTTGTTTATCAATTATATCATGATTAAGTTCATCATCACTATCATAGTAATCTAAACATTTTATTCTTATTGTTTATTATTAACCAATAAAATAATTTCATATGTTTAGATTTATTATTGTTTTGATCCTGTTGGATCCTTTAGAAATGATTTTTATCTAAGTGTTCATACATGTGCACCTCAATGGCTAGTGCCTTATAATAATATCAAGGTAAGTGAGTTGATTTGTTTGACTCTCATGTCTTATAGGTTGGTATGTTTTGAATTGGAATGTAATGCTTTGGTGGTATGAGTTTAGGAACCCCTTATGTGTTAAAATTTAACAATCAAAAAAATTTGGAATGTTCATCATTAATAGGCATTGTCAATAGGGTCATGTATAAAATTAACACATTAATGTAATGTATATGGGATGACCTCTATTGTATGTATCCCAGGTCTACCCAAAATTAAGTTATAATGCAATGATTGAGAAATTACTTGGAATGTAGTGGAAACTATTTTTGGTCCCAATGTCACATCTAATGCAATTTGACCAATTAGAGGGATACATGAATTATAAAATAGTTTAATATACACGTTTAATTTTTTATTAAGATTGGTGATAATAACCATGGTGGTTAAAAAGTTTATCCTGCAAATATTTAGAATAGATATATTATCGACTAAAACCCCTTTTATTCCTTCGTTATGTATACTAACTTATATTAATAAAATAAAATATTGGTTAATAATATCTTTTGATGGTATAACTTTTGGATCAAAGGTAATGATGTTTAAATTATTTTTAAGATCTTACATAATGTCTATAAAGGATAATTCTATATAATTTTGTATTTATGTTTCATGTAATTCTTCATATAAGATATCCTTATAAATAATATATTGTTTTAAAATATGACAATTTATATCTTACATGTGTATTGATATATTGGTTGGAAAGATTATATCTTTTAATTTTAATCACCATTTAGGCTTTAGAGTAATATATTGTCTATTAACAAGTGGTGGCATTAAATAGGCACCCTTACCTTTTCTTATGATGAAAATGTGGAACAAAAAATCCAATATAAGATGTGGGTGAATAATGAGAGTGGGATGGTAGTTGTCACTCGATTAAGATCTAGTGGGAAGAAAGGTTTGGGCGAAAACATTGGCAATTAGATCTTATATGAGTGAAAAATACTATCCCACTCTCATTATTTATTAACAAGTGGTGGTATAGAATAGGCACCCTTACTTTTTCTTATGATGAAAATGTGGAACAAAAAATCCAATATAAGTTGTGGGTGATATTATTACAAAAAGAGTTGTAAAGAGAGATTAGAATTTTAACATTTTTTAAAACACTCTCTTTATGTTAATGGATTTAATTATTCCATTGGGTGATATCTTTACCTAATTTTACATAACAAATAATGAGTATCATTACATAATATATAGGGAAATAATTAATAGATGTATCCATATTGTACATGTTTTTATGTTAAATAAATTTATGATTTTTAAATTTAGAATATTATGAAATAAAAAATCATAATTTTTTAGGAAAATATAAAATATTAAGACAACTAAGGTTTTGAGACCAATGGTCAAGTTCACCAAATGTTTAACCATAAAATTACATAGTGGTGGATAAGGTTAAGGATATAAAAATAGTCCTAACACAAGGGTGATAAACTAATCTATAGTAGGCCAATTAATATAAAAATTAGATAAATAATATTATGAATCTTTAAAACTAATTTAAAAATATTTAAAGGTATTGTAATCAATAATAAACAATGGTACTTAATTAGTTTATTATATGCATGTAGATCCAAACTAGAAATAGGTGTAAAATATGTAGGATCATTCGTCAGATTCATAAAATTACATTTATGTGGCAAAAAACACTATTATTGGATTTGGAAACTATTAAATACTCTATTTTATGATAGATAAATAATTTATAATATGAAATATTGACTATATTAGGATGTTATCAAATTTATTATTTTGGGTTTTCTATTGCCTTTTTTATGATGTATTCAGATCAATGTCCAATACAAACTATTAAATAGACTATGATGTGACTAAATTCAATATTTTTGGTTTCATATTATATTTTTTATGATGTATTAATATCTAGGATACATGATATTTTTATTAATTGATTAATCAAACCCTAACTCTTCACCCTTGGAATGAGTTTGCTAAAAAATGAGTTAGTGGGATCATGGTGTCAAGCTACCCCAAATATTCCTCTATCAATAAATCTCACCTACATATCCAATTATCTAAATAGGGTATAAAAATTATGTATTTATCATATATGTGTGGGAAAATGTGTGCATAAGGGTGTAATATTTTATATGAGGATGCATGCAATGATCTAGATTATAATTTGACAAAAATCACTCATGAACTACTATTTAAATGATTTAGACCTATAATATAAATTATCCTATGTTTTATATGACAATATAGATTAATATGGAATATTAGAGTGATTATGTAATTATCTTTTATCTTTTCTAAGTGTTTTCCTGGTATTTGATAGATGAGGAATGAGAAGGCTTAGACTTGTATTTATACCACACATTTTGAAATTATCTCATAATAGGGTTCAATAAGATAATTGGGCCAACCCATGGGTTAAATAATTTTTTAATTTGGATGAATTTTTGGTAATATACACTAGATTAGGATTTATAAACTACAGTTGAGAACAATATCCCTTTATGGCTGATAGTGTCTAGAAGGCTAAAAAGTAGGTATGGATCTAAAATTAATAGTGTGGGATGTTTATCAGTTTTTAATATTTTTGTGTAGTATAAGATACCTTTATCATAAAAATTATATGGATTATAATAAGAGATAAGAAATTAAGCACAATTATATGGTTTAAATTCAAGACTTTTAACAATAGGGAGGTCTATAACTAAAGGGTAGAGCCCTGGTTTCTATTTTTCAAATGTACACGATTGAGCTACTATAAATATTTATAATTAATATATATAGGACATAATATTTGAGTAAAAACCCATAAAATATTAATTCAATATTTTCAAATAATAAATCATCCCATTTCAACTATAACTCTCCATGGCATGTGTCATTTCTTGGGATATGTCTAAAGCTTGCAACCAATCCTCTAATACAAGTATGTAGTTATCATATCATATGTGTTTTATTGGGATATGTTTAAGTCTTATGGCCCATCATTAAATTTTTCTAATTTATCTCCATGGTATGCATCCTTTCCTAAGATATGTATAAATATTATGGCCAATCATCAAATCCAAGCTTATAGAGCATGTGTCCTTACTCGGGATACATTTAAAGATAGAAACCTTTATCACCATCCCATCATGGTTCATTACCACTTAGGTAACACCTAATTCTATGACATTGTTTATCTCCCTCCCTCACATATACATTTTATAAGGTCATCAATTTCTGGCTCATTTCTCAATGTCTAGCTTCTCTATAAGTTTTATTCATCATCTTATTTATCACATGCCATCCCCTCCTCTTTATGTCCATTTTCATATCTCAACCCCAATTTAATTTTATGTGTCCATCTACCTAATTATTATTTACATGACCCCTCAAGGGGGAATTATCCATTCTATTTATTGATATCCATGACCATGTGTATTCTTTGAAATACCATTACTCTTCTTCTATTCATATTACCCTTTCAAAGAGGGGTAAAATGCACACATATTAGTTCTTATGACATAATTAAACCATTTAAATAACACCACCTAGATTAATTTTTATCCCCCTCTAATATATATACATCATATTCTAACCTTACACCATCCCACATTCTAATTATTTATTTTAATCACATGTAACTTATCACCAAATCCAACTTATATATTATTTTATAATTTTATGTTTCTCCTTCCATACCTCCAACTACCCACACTTTTTATTATAAATAAATTTTATAATAATATGACTAATCACTACATAATCATCATTAGCTAGTAATAATCATCATCTAAATTTTTTTACATTCTCTAGAGTCTTTTACAATCCTCCTTCTCTAGAACTCTCTAAGGAATTTTATATTCCTTAAAAATTCCTCACCACCTTGCATATAATCAAATGCATACCCATTAAAATGGTGAGGGGGTGGGGGGGGGGGAGATGGGTGTGGGAGAAAAATAAATAGCTTCATTGATAGATATTTCATGCTATCAATTTATCTAAATAAATCAACCAATCCATAGCCACATGTTATCCAAACCTTGTGTCAAGTCACAATATTTCATTTAATCTTTCAATGAACATTCTATTTTGTTAATTGGGTTACATCATCTACATTTTGGAGGTAAACTAGATTGCATATAAGAGGTATAATTTCACATTTTTATTTTTATTTGATTCCTTTTTTATCTACCTTGCCTAATTAGAGGTATGTTAAAATGTGGGATAGATGTAGGTGATAAATTCCATTATGTCTTGCATCTTTATTCCTATTCTAATTTTTGACACCCCAATGAAAATTAATGGCTATGGTGGAGATTTAAGTTCCTAAAATCTATTTTAAAACCATGGGAGATTGATAACTCCTATGAACTTTTTGTCAAACTAATTACCTAGTAATCAAACACACACATCTTGGTATCATGTTATAAAAGTGAAAATGAAATTAATAAGTTTAATCAAAATATTGAAGACTTTGTTAATGGTATTCATGTAGGGATGAGGAAATATAAGAGGGATGACTATGGAAAATCATTCTCCAACACCTCCTCTCTCCTTTTAAAAATACTATTTTTCAACCCAATGGATAAATTGGCAATCTTATGGCCTTTATAAGGTTATTTAGGCCACCTTTTACTTTGAATAGATCAAATGGTCAAGGGTGAATCAATAAAATGGTTGATATGGATTGATCCATCATTAATGGTCTTAATTGGGATATTTTATACCCCTTTAGAGGTTATATGGGGACTAAATTATTTTGAGTTTATCTCTTTCCCTGACTTTGATAAAAATTGGAAAATTGATTTTTGATTACAACTTAACTATGACTGAGCCTTGTAATCAAATATATTCATCAAGATACACTTTTGATCATATAGTTTAGTTAAAACCAATGGTTTTATAAACACACCTCATATTAATCTAACATCCTTTTATACCTTGGGGCCATGAGGCCCACTAGACTAGCTTAGAGAGTAATAAGATTATATATGTTATATCTCATTGTATTATATTGAAAGTACAATAATGAATACTAATTTATTTTATTATTAGATTATAAAAATGATAATTTAATTTTCATTATGATGCTTCAAATAATGATGTTTATAATTTTAATCCTGGTGTACAACATTTAGAAAGATATAATAACTTTGCTTGCCTCACTAAAAAAATGGTATCAAATTATTCATAATTTTCTATCTGAGAATTATGAATTATATATGCATGTGGTTTTAATCATTATAGCTATAGGTTTTTTTATTTTAAAATATTTATTCCTAAATATATGCAATGTAAACCAAATCCCTTGAAACCATGCTAATTTATAGGGAAAATAAGATTTTGTTGTGCCTTGTAAGGCTATAAATATTAGTAACTCTATTCACATGCTCATAAGGTCAAACATATGGAATCAATTAATATTTCTTATCAAAATTATTTTATTCACAAGATTGAATATTTTAAAACTCTTCAACATAGAGAAAAATGGATGACTATAATTTAAGACATACAATATAAATTATTGGTAAAAAGCAAAGATTGGAAGAGGTTAATGAAATGTGGTATAACCTAGTGAAGTTAAAAGCAATAAATATAATAATTAATTAGGTTTTCCATGAAAGTTATAGATATGTAGGAGGTTATTAATACCAACTACAGACCTATAACATACATAGAACATTCCATGGAATATATATGATTCATAATAATAGAGCCAAAAATAAATAACTTATAAAGTAATTTTTTTAAAAATGATATAAGTTAAGATATCATGGATTTAATATGAGAGGTTAATACAATGATGAAATTTTAGTTTCAAAATGAAACTTTAATTGCATTCAAGTATAGATAGACCAATTAATGTGAGCATGGGCATGAGGATAGTTTATCTTAAATAAAAAATGTTAGGCATATAACTTGTATTAATTATCTTTAATAAATTTTTATGATAAATGGTGTTGAATTGAAATAAATAATATGTTTGAGGTGAAACCTATAGGGGAAGCACAATGTAATAGATTTAAAGGCTTCATTACATAATCGTAGAACAAATTTTTAATTTCCTATAGTTGGATATTAATATTAAGAGTAATAAATTATAGGGATCATTTCAGGTTACTCATAACCTTAAATGAATTATAGATATGAGAATCTTGATTCGAAAAAAAAAATTGGCAAGGACACGAGATTAAGTGTATTATGACCTTGATGAGAATAAATAAGATAAGAATACATGAAATTATTGAGAAAAATTGAAGATAGTACCAATTTGAAAGTATGTTATTCATAATATCTCTAAGTTGTATTTTCATTTAAAGGTAAACAACATTGTCATATAAATTACTAGTATAATAGGTTTTGTATGAATTATGAATTCTAAGTATGATATTCTAAGAAGGCTTTATATAAACTATGTGAATCAATAGTACTTATATGGGTTATAAATTTTAGGTGGACTATATTTATATGTTATATGGTGAAATAACTATACAATAATCTCATTAAAAATTATAATTTTAGTTAGATTATTTTTTTTAAGTTTATTGGGACATATATACTTTTCGGTCCTTATATGAAATATGATATTTTGAGTATTGTTTATGTAGTCCTATTGTGATATGTCTTTGCATCCTATTTAGCTTGAATTGTCTTTATATAAATGGATAATTTTCTGAAATTTGTAGTGATATGTGTATTCACTAGTCCTTGTATAAATTATAAATTTTAAGTGGATGGTTTGATGGTTTTTTTTTTGTGACATATGTACTCACCAATCCTTACATAAATTATAAATTATGACTATAATATTTTTTAGTGTTTGTAGTGACATATTTATTCTCAATTAATTACATATATAATTAATTATGAGTGGAAGGTTTTATGGCATTTTTAGAGACATGAATGTTCATCAGTTTGCATAAATTATAAATTTTGAGTGGATTATTTTGTGTAGTTTTGTTGTGATGCATCTATTTATCAGTCTATGAATGAACTATGTTAATTAGTACATTGTTTTTTGTTTTAATTAGAATATAAAATAAAATCATCTCATTGTCTAAGAGATGACAAGGGTTAGGTAGGGAACCTATTTATCATCCCTACATCATCAGTAAAAAAGAATAATAAAATTAACCAATAGTTATAGTAGAGAGTAATGTTCTTATGGACTATGAACCAAATTTATAAATATATGATTACTATAGAATACTTCAACCAAACTAATGTTATATCTGCATACATTATGTGTCCATTGTACCTTTTATCTTACATGTTACTTTAGGTCATAAGAGATAAAGGTATACTTAAGGTTTATATTATTGGTTTTATGTAATAATGATTGTATTTCATGTATATTATCATATGGTTTTCATTTATCACATCATCATTATTTTCCCCTTCACAAAGGGAAGGGACACTCCTATATTGGAGGTGTATGGGAGACTTTCGAGCTATGGCTGGAGGGAAATCACCTAGATGATGATACCCCTCTCTACAAATGGTTTAGAACTAATTCAGATGCATACTCATGGATATCTACTATGATTTTTTGGAGATGTATTACTCATGATTTATTTTACTATTATCCCTTACTATTATTACATTTATTAAATTTATAACAATGATGGGTTTTGAGTTGTTTTCATGCACAATATTTACTATATAGAATTATCATTAGTGGCTATCTATGATATGTACAATGTTTTTGTATATTAATATATTGGTAATTCATTATGAATGAGTCCCCAGTTGTATTCATTTAATATACTTCTCAAAAATGGATGTAGATATTAATGTACACATGTATTAGTATTTAAATACAAATTTTAGCTGAGACTAAGTTGTAATATATACATTATGGTAATTATTTATTCAATTGATGTTGAGTAATAATGTTATATATTGGAAATAGTGATTATATTTATTTATTACATTTGAACTAATGGTTGTATATTAAACTACATATCTAAGAGTTTGTTTTGATGTAGTGTACAACTATGAGTAAATTATTTAGTTACTTAAATTTGTAATTGATATATTTAACATCTAAGGTTGAGTTATATAGATGATATGTTATTATTATGTATCACCTCAATCTTTTATACTTGGAAAATTCAAACCTTGGCTATTCCTCTTAGTTATACACATGTATTGATTTTACAAGCCTCACATATACTCTATCTTATACCCATTAGCCTATATCTTAGTCTAAATTATATTATATTGATGATACATACATCCTATCTTGATTAGAATGATTAAAATGTACTTATCTTACACCTCTATAAGTTTTAATCCTATAACTATTTTTATACTCCTTGGACAATAACATCTAGGATAAATAATAGATCTAACATTATTGTTGTACCCTGATAGAAGTGTCCAATGCCATAAAGACATCTTATTTGAAAATGAAAGATATCCAAATGGTTAGCATAAGTGATTTAATGTGAGTTATTACTCCACAGGGAGTGGTATAAATACAAGATCAACCTTCATTAATTTATCACCCAATAATTAGGCCAAAGAGATGAAAACACTTATCAAGAGCACTCCATCAAGCATTAAATTGATCAAATATTCCTCTTTATATAAAAATCAACATCAAAAATATAGTTTTGAATTAATAAAGGATAAATAATAAGGTGTTATTTTCTAAGTTACAATCTAGGTCACTATTGTAATTATTTTACACACATTACAAGATTCAAAAACAAGATAACACATAGGGGAAAATATAAAGTCTAAGGCCTTCTTCTAGAGTATTGGATATGTAGGTAGTGCCATTTGATGGTGATGTCATTTTTGGTTAGATTGAAACCATGTGATGACTAACCTATTTTTCCCCAAGATCACATAGAAGATGGAAAACTAGGGTTTTGCCATTTCACAAGGAGAGATAATTCATGACCTAGATTTGAATGCACCAGAGTGAAGGCAATGCAAAATATAGAAGCATGTAGGTGGTTGTATCCTAGTTCACTATATATTATGTACATGCCACTATAATCAAAGCTATATAGTAGTATTTACACAACCATCCAAGGTTGACATTACTATATAAATAGCTAGAGGCAACAGATCTAGAATTTGATGATTGTTTTAAAACTATCTTCCCACATACTTTTAGTATGTTCTAAATATAAATATACATTTTCATAAGAAAAGTCTAAGTACATAAATTATATATCATTTATATTTATATAATAGTTTTAATTTTCATTTATATCTTTTCTAATTTTATAAATTTATTATATGGGACATCTAAGTTTAACATTTAATTGGCTTATTGTAAATCTGATACTCCTTGTGCCCTATCATTTCTATATTATTAAACCTATATACCTAAGAGGATCCACATATAATTTAGGGTTAAACATTTGGTGACATTGGCATAAACATAAAACCCTAGGTCACTTAGGGGTTTTTATTTTTTTATTACTTTACTTTGCTAAAAAATTTAGACATTTTATTTGTGAAGCAATGGAAAATGTTAGTGCAAAAACCTAATTCCAAATGGAAGATCAAGAAGCATTAATTACTCTACTCAAAAATAACAAGGGGTTAATATATGTATTTTTGTATTTTATAAGAGATAAAATAATTAAACAAGATGGAACTAAGGATGCCTCACTTAGTAATGGTGAATCCTTAGAAGGAACTATAACTCATCCCATACTTATCAATCCACCTACATCTAGTGGGGGAAAATATTATATGTTAAAACCTTTGTTCCCTGAAACTAATATTTCTACATTTACCATGGAATTTAAAATTTTTTCAACATAGATACTAGTTTCAATGCCTATTACTACTCAAAACATTTTTTCATCCCCTTTGGTGATTACTCAAATTGCTAATATAAATCCTACTGGGGATACCATTCAAACACTCCTTCAAGTCATAAAGACCTTGGAGGACAAGATTATGAAAATTAAAAAAAAAAATTAAAATTCCCTCATGATATATATTAAAAAGATTTGTTTCATAATACTATTGCACTTGAGATATATTTTCACCCTTTGAAAACTAGTTTTGTTGTACCTAAGTTCACATTCTATGATGGCAAGGGTGATCCAAAGCAACATCTTCAAACCTTCTTTATGGCATACCTTGACTATGAATTTAATGATACAATTTTGACTATATTATTTCCAAAGACCCTCAAGGACTATGATTTGAGGTGGTTTTATGACTTACCTCTCCAATCTATGAAAACATTCAAACCTCTTGCTAATTATTTTTTGTCACACTTTTCTATTAACATTACTGGAAAGGTTTCCTATGCTCAAATTGTAAATATCAAACAAGGAACAAATTAACATATCAATGGATATGTATTGAGTTACAAGATAATTATAGCCAAAATGACCAATATTATGGATAATAAAGAGCTACAAGACATATTCAAACAAAGTTTGCTTGCTCCTTTACATGAGTCCATTATTTTCAATAAGTTTAATATTTTGATGACTTATGTCATGTTGTATGGGACTATGAAATGAAGCTTATATCATTGAATAAGCCAAGTATGTATAAAACACACTAGATACATCTAAATCTAATAAAAATTTACAATTAAACCAACCTATAATGTAAAACCTCTCAATCCTAGAAAGGAAATAGTCACCATGGTTAATTTAGTTTCATAACAACCTAATTATCTTTTTTTATATAATACACCAAGGATATAGTTTACACATTTACCTAAGCCTCCTACCTCATTACTCATATGGTTGATAGAAAGTCCTCTTATATCTCTTCCTCTTGTTATAAAGGTTTATATAAATAGACATCCACCCAAATGATATGATGACTATTACCAAGGCCCTAGGAATTCTAAAAACATATATTTAACCTTGAAAAAAGGGATACAAGACCTCATTAATGACCAACAAATCACATTTTATGATTGTTCAGAGGAACTAGGTTCACAACCTAGTGATCACCATAAGTAGAAGATATTTAAAAATCCTTTGAAAGTTCATTCTAAGAAGGAACTAAAAGTCAAAATGGTATATCATGAACATCCTCCTCCATCATATTATATACACCAATATATGGGGTTATTGGTATTTACATGTGACATATACCTCATATATTTCAGAAACCTATCATTTCCTTTGATGTTAGTGAAATTAAGGATGATGAATATGATCTTGATTCTCTATTCATTCGAGATTACCTTGATAAACACCCCATATGTAGTGTTATGATTGATATCGGTGCTATAAAAATATTTGCACGATGACATTTATAATGTATTTGGGTTAATCTCATCATAATTTATAACCCCCTACTAGATCAGTAGAGCATTTGACATGACCTCCTTTTAGATTCTTGGTGAGATTGATCTACCTTTGCAAGTTTATCATGTATATGTGGTTACTACTTTCTCATTTATACCTTTTACAAGTGTCTTTAAAATTTTTTTGGGATTACCTCGGATACATAATCTTCAAGTAGTACCTCCTATAGTGTATAAGTTTGTTAAGTTCATTCATGTAAATCAAGTAATTATAGTTTCTATTTTTCCATATGAACATGTTCTTGAATAAGAAAAATTCAAACCTAGGTAGTTAATAACCAAGCCTATTAAGACTAATTTACCAGAATAGGGTAAGTAATAAGAAATCTCATTTAATAGGAAACCAATACTTGAGAGACCTTTACCTCAGAGATAGATAGTGGGTTCTATGGAATCCTCTTCTTCTATTCACCATATTTATATATAGATCACTTAAACATGTTCTTACTATTGTTATTACAAAGAAACCACATAGTACATAGAGATGGGTTCCATAAACCCCTATTCCTTCTATTGTTACTTCACAACCTCAGTCCTATTATACATACACTAAGCATTATAGATACTATAATGACATATATTTAAACTATACATGCTCCTTAGAAGTACCATTTATTTATTTAAGTAGGTTCCTAGTGTGGACATACTTATAATCATCCTTTGGATGATATCATAGGATGATATATTTCTTCTAAAAATACCAAAAAAAACCAAAACATTCAAAAATCTAAAAACATTTTTGGCACCTACATGTTTTATTGTCTCCTCGGCATCTATGTGTTAGTTTCATGTTAAGGACTAGCATATCATTTACTTCTACATATAAATATTCTATTCACATTATAGGACATTGGGGGAATCTAGCATATCATTTACTAGCATATGGGTGTTTGGATTTACCTCTACTCACATTATAGGACATTGGGGGAATAGATATTCTATGATCTTGATATTTATAGGATATTCTTGATTCTTCAAGTCATCCTAGCCTGTGTGAAGCTCATAAGACCCTAGAAAAGGATTTAGAGCTTGTGTAGTGTCAAGTTTTTCAAAAGATAAGTTTGTGCATAGATGATCCCCCACCAACACTTGAAGTTAGTATTCAACACATATATTATCATAAAATAAGTGTCAATTTGAGAATATGAAGAAATATTATTACACACCATATGCATGATATCTCTAAAACCCCTCCATCACACATTTTCTTTGGCATATAAGTAAAGAACACAGAGTCCCAAACTTTAGATCATGTAGAGAAAAGTGCACAATAAGTAGTTATAATTGTGATTGTGTACTAAAGATATTTGTCCTTTTTGTGCATTGTTATGTTAGAGGGTACTCATGTGTAAATAATGAGGTTATGTGTCTAATCATAGAGATATACACCTACACTCTCATTATTTATAGGCTATGATCTACAATGTGCACGCTTTTCTTTGTAGGCCAATGTAAATTTTTAGATATAAGGTGAAAACTTGTAAAACCCCAAAATGTATCTAAGTGTATAAGGAATGAAGGCCTCATGATTTTCATAGAAGCTATTCATCTACACCATCATGCAATTTTTAGCTTCTCTACACTGCTATGTAACATATTTTAGAGTCCATCCTTCTACGTAGCCTTTTTTGTTCACCATTTGTGTATGATGCATACAAGTATTAAGATTCATGAAATATAAACACAAATATGGTGCACCTAAAAATTTAGGTACTTAAAGTTACAAAGATAAGTAGGTGTAGACTACATTCTCAAAATGTAGAAAGATTATAAGAATTATGGAGGGCATGTGTTATCCTTCTATGTAAAATTTCCATGTATATACTTATGTGCATAAATATTTAAAACTAAGTAAAAATAATAATTTATATGGTAGTGTACATATTACCCCCAATAGATGCGCCATATAACTCCACTATTCATGCAAGGATGACATGGAAAAATATAAAGAAATCCTATGCAATTTTTGCATCAAAAAATAAGTCTAAGTGGACTAATAAGTGGCATTAATAAGTAAAGGTAGTAGTTATGTCTGATTTTACATTCAGATGAATTGAGTTAGAGTGAAATTAAAATAAAAGTAAAGGTGGTTGGCTGGTGGTAAAACATGCACACACATGTCCTCTAGTTGTGGAAGTGTACCTGTGTCCTTGATGCACATGTAGATGATCTAAAGATCCAAGAATGACCTTCCAACTACTTTTATGGTTAGATTGTCTACTTGAATTGAATTAACATGGTTCACATGATCTATTACATAGGAGTTTAGATCCCTAGGGTTCTAGGCACCAATTTTTGAATTCAAGTTTCCTATATACCATCTCAAGTGGTGAATTAATTATGTAAGATCTTACCCAACTCTATATACACCCTAATTTTTATTATGAAAAAGAGCCATATCCTTGGTATAAAAAATATTTTCCCATTTTATTTGTAATATCAACTTAGGCCTTGAAATTAATAAGAACTAAACTACCCTTTTGATGCTCTACATTTTGTGTGTATTAATGGTTATTGATATTTGTCTTTGGATGTTTATCTATCTCATTATTTTTATCCCTTTGCACCTCTACATGGAATAGTGATCCTTTATAGGTTGCATGTTATCTATAAATAGGTCTACATAGGCATTTTGTATGGACTATTTATCATCCCTCTTATTATTGTGTTGTGTTCGCATACTTCAATGAGAAAAACTTGTGTAGTGGGTATCTAGTTTGAATATTGTGTGTTTAGTTATTTAGTTTTATTGTGTCATCAAGTGAGTGAGGTGATAATTCCATTCTAGGTACATCACCATTTTACCTTTCAACATCCATATTACACTCTCTTACCCCTTTTCCCTTATTAAAATTAGGTTTCCCATTAGTCATAGATTTATTTTCTACTCTTTTTAGGTTTGTTCATTAGTCCTAAAATAGGTGCACTTAGATTAGAAGGAAACTATATTTATTTATAGGTTCATCCTAATGAGAATAAAGAAACATAAAATTAATCTTAATAACTAAGGTCTAACATGCTTGGTGTGGAAGTGTTGCATGGTGGCACAAATGAGAGTCATTTTAAGTATAGGTGTACATTTTTAGTGATAACAATTAGATCATTATATGGTCACATCACATTATCATGATCAAGCTCTTAAATATTTACACAATCCCTTATCCATGATTATATATTACATATGGTACTTGATATGATATGCACATGACATTTTTTGCTAACACATTTGATCTATGAGTTAATATGATATGTTTATTCTAGCTACTTTTGATTTTATGTTGTACACTTACTTGAGTGTTTTGACTTGTTATTATCTTGCTTGTTTGAACATTTAGCTATGTTTCATTGTATTTGGACCCTATGCTTATGTTTAACTTCATGGATATTTGAATATGTCATTACTTTTTGTATGAAATTTTGAATATGAAATTATTTGCTTTATGGACAATTAACTATTTCATGTCCATTCAATTTTGAGGCATTGAAACATTCCCCTTATTTGTGATCTCCTTGGACCATTACCTTTTGACTTGATTTTAATTTCTCTTATGTGTGTATGATTATTTTTTTATTGAGATTATACTATTATTATATAGACATTTTCATGATATTTATCGTACATATTATGCCTACATTTAATCACATTAGTTCTATGAACTTCAATGATACATTTACCTAGACATGTTCCTTATATATGATACATGGTTAGATTTACAGATTTTATAGTTGTCTTACAATTTTGAGGTGAGGTAACTCCCAGTTACTATTTTTACCTCACCTCAATGGGAGGGAATATTAGTGGATAAATGTCATATGGACATGGCTTCCACACATTCAAAATTTTCATATTTAGTGGGGACATGATTCGGAAGTATGTTCTCCACACTCATTCAATATTGGGTATTGTTTTCATTTGAAATGTGCACTTATGGATGCTATACAACATAGGGGTATTTTCATTATAGGGAATTGAGAACAAAGGTCCTACTTAGGGCATGGGAGGAATCATCATGGGGCATGGAAGTATTATTGATCATCTATGAAAGAGATATTCAATTATCTCATCACAATAATGGGAACATCACCAAAGCATGGGACCCTTTCACTCATTGGGATGAGCCTCCAAATTAGGTTGAATTCATTCTATTCTAAGTGCACCTAGTTTAAGACTAGTGTGTAGGCCTAAAGAGTAGAAAGGTAAATCTAATACTGGTCTAAACCTAGTATCTTTGAAATGAAAAGGGAGGGAGAAGGTAAGACATGATAAAAATAAAAAAGGTGATGTGCCTAGAATAGAGTGAGTGCTCCTAATGCCATAAACACAATATAGAGTCTTGAGAAAAAGATAATATCACACAATTTATACCAAATAACTTTAAATGCATAAGTATTTTGCATAGAGGTGTGGGAATGCAACACAACACTAAAAGGGATGACAAATAGTCCATAGGCAACATCAACACAGACCTAGGTATGCATATAATATGACCTACAAGTGATTTTTAACTTCAATATGGATGTGTAGGGGATGGACAACAATGAGAGGGTGAATTCTACCCACAATCAAGGATTAATAAACACAAATAGTGCATAGAACATCAGAAGAATAGAAAGAGGTGAACTTAACTCTCATTGATCTATAAGCTTTAGCTAATACAAGTGTTCATAGAGGGCAAATTTCAGTAACATAAGGTTGCTGGAAAAATGTTAACCCTTTTACAAGTGAAAGACTAGGATTTTATAAAGAAAAAACCTATTTTACAATAAATGTGGCACTTGAGGTATTAGGCATAGATTTAAATTCTTTTGTAGTGCTTCAACCATACTTATTGAAGTTTTTCTAATGATTATCTCTTGGTTTGGTGGCAAGATTACTTCTAGATACACTTGCACAAGGTAATGAAAGATTTCCTTAATAGAGTCAGAGGGTGGCATGCATGTACATACCTATGTCAAGTACTTGGTTATAAATTTAATTGATATAACAACATCTCAAGATTCTCTCAACTACCCCAACGACCTTATTTATATCTTTTCACCCCTTTTCAAATGACACTCTATGATCAATCTCATGTGTGGTACTATAGGGGTGACACATGTCACCTTGATGGGCCTTTAAAGGAATCATTTTAGATCTTTGGATGAAATTAGCATAGTTGTTACACATGGGCTTTACTTCTTTGATATGGTATTTTGGTAGGTCCTCCTCTAATTTTTCTTCGACAAATGCTTCTACTTCAAATTCTATCAAATGGGACCATCTTTGAATGAGTACCAAATCGACACATGGAAATCTATTGATTTTCTTGGGAGAATTATGGAATTTTTATGTTAAGTGACTGATGAGCTACCATGTGGCACTAGTGAATTGAGAGTTTTATACTATGTCATTCATGGGCAAAAATGTATGATCTTGCACATATGCATAGAACTATGTCTACTAAGTATAAGGAAGACTTTTAATAAGGGAGTATATGAGGATTGAAGATCCTGAGTGCATCCTTCATAATTCATATTGATTCTTATATTCAACCTTAACTTAGTCATTCTAGAACCTAAGGACATGTATCCTTAAATTTGTGTAATGTTAGACTTGTGAGCCATAGAATCCTGAGTGAAGACATGCATTGAAATCTTTATGCAAGCATGAATTATTGTTTCATTGTTGCAAAGGCCTACACCTTTATTTTGGGCTTGGGTACAGATGGGAAGTGCCTTTACATGCTTTACTTGGAACACTCAAGTCCTCATAGGTGCAAATATCTTCTATAGGTAATTTAGAATCCTTATGCCAAACTCGGTGTGACTTAAAAAGTAAACACTTCTAGGGACCTCTATGGGTTGCTTGCCTACTAAACAGGAACCTAACATCCTTCAAGTTATCCATTAAGCATGTAGTATTTATGCCTTCTAATTTCTTTATTCTATTAATGTACTACCTATGAAATTTTTGGATTTAAAATGGATTAAACTTCACCTAAAAAAATAAGAACTACAATAAAAGGTGCTTAGAGGAATTAAAACTACTTAAAACAAGGGTGAAAAAATAACACTTTAAGGAAAAGAAGAGCATATAATCTACTTATATACAATTTGTACACAAAGATTAATGGAGATAGAATTTGAAATGAATCCTATTGACTAGGATTGACATCTCTCCTCCATTAATTCTAGTGAGTTAGAAGGCATTAGATGGCTCATAGCTGGTTATGGTATATGGACCACTCCATATTACATCAAATTGAGTGTGCCTTTCATCCATTCTCTATCTACAACCCATTTAATCACTAAGTCTCCCTCTTAGAAAATATTCTTGTTATATTTATTGTTGAAGATCCTCTTGGTATATGCTTATTAAAGCTCCATAGTATGCTTATATTATGCTCTAGTTTTCTACAAATCCTTTAACTCAACTAATATTAATGTGAAGGGATCATTTTCAAGTATCTCCAACTGGAGCATGAGTTATAATGAAGGAAACTCAAGGTATTTTGGTAATCTAGATTCTATTCCATAAATTAGCATTAAAGGTGAATCTATTATCACTCTCTTGTGAATGATATGATCAACTCAAAGAGTGGCTTTGAGCTTAGTATGTTAAGCCCATTGATTATCCTCTAGATATTTGTTATGATGTAGATCAAGTTCTTGTTGGTGGACTTGGCTAGACCATTACCTTAAAGATAATAATTTGTTGAGATGATCAAATATTTATTATGCTTAATGGCCCATTCATTGATCTTGGTTTTGAGGAAGGCCAATGCATTATCAAATATAATGGTGGTGGGGATACCAAATCATGTTATAATATCATCATAGAAGTTGAGGATGTATGTCTCATTAGCCTCTTTGAGTGCAACCACTTTTGTCCACCCCATGAAATAATTAGTGGCTATGAGAATACACTTTTTCCCTTCACTTGATGGTGGGTAAATCATGACTATGAAATATATGCCCCACTATGCAAAGGGTTGATCAGCTTGAATAAGGCATAGTGGTAAGGTTGTAAGTCTTTATTAACCTATGAAGAAGGTGTATTCTCTATAATTTTGTACATATGAATGCACATCTTTAAATATATTTATCCAATAATATCCAACTTTCATGATCTTCATAGTAGTGGTCTTAGGTAAATAATGGCCTCTTATAGGTCCAATGTGGAATTATTGAAGAATTTGCTTGTTTTCTCTAGATCTACACACCTTAGGAGAACCCCATTGAGATCCCTTCAAAAAAGTGAACCATATATGAGCATATAGGGAATGGAATATATTTTAAAATGCCTATACTTGGATTTGTCAAGTTTAGGTAGATATATGTTATGCTGAAGGAAAGCCTTCATATCCTACACCTAGTTGGTCACAACTTCTTCATTTGCATGCTCTTCTTCATGTGACACTAAGACTGCATTGTCCTCTAGTTTATCTACTTTATCCAATTGCTTGTAGAGACCATTTCCTCACACTATCCTGGTTACCTAGATGTGTACATCATACTCTATCACTTTCATGATCTATCTAGCTCTGTTCTCATTGATGTCCTTACTAAGCAGGAACTCCTTAACACTTGTGTGCATGACCACGAGCTAGATTTTTTATTGGAGAGAGTATGCCTACATTTATTTAGAGCTCTCACAACTATGAGTGTGTGATTATCTATAAATATATATTCAAACTCATAATGATTTAATTCTTGTATGAATAAGGCAATTAGTTTCTCCATTTCTTCTTTGTTACACTACATAAGGATTGATGAGATGCCTTCAACTCTACTTAATGAATAGAGGATAAAATCCTTGTTGTAGTTTGGGTTGATCAAGGTGAGATATTGTGTGATGGTTATCTTAATGGTATCAAAAAATTCCCTTCCCTCATACATCCAATTGAATGTAACATTCTTCTTTAACATTATAGTGAGGGGCTTGACTAGGATAGTGAAACTAGGCACAAACCTTCTCACAAAGTTGATTCTTCCTAGGAAACTCTAGAGACTTTTCTTGTGGCATGTAAGAGGAAGAGATGACATATCCTTGACTCAATTTGGATAAATTGTGATCCATTATTTAGAAATAATGTACCCAAGGAGGGCACCTTCATGAACTATAAATATAAATTTTCTAGGGTTTAATGATATTATGAATTCTTAACATTTTTTAAAGACCTGCTCTAGGTGATCCAAATGATCCTTAGTGCATTTGGAGAAAAAAATTATGTCATCAAGGTAAACTAAGATGAACTTATTGATGAGATATTCGAATTCTATATGCATGGCCCTCTAAAAGGTCACACTTGCATTTTTTAAACCAAATGGAATGTGCCACTATGCAAAGGTTCCACACTTAGTAGTGAATGTAATTTTGTAGCAATCACACTCCTATACATGAATCTAGTTATAACTAGAATAACCACCTAGTAATGAAAATATTTCCATACCTTCAACCATTTATAATATTTTCTCCATTGGTAGGAGAGGGTAGTGGTATTTGAGGGAAGCTTTGTTTAGGTCCCTAAAGTCCACATAGAGATGTATCTCCCCATTATTCTTTCACACTAGGACTAAGTTGGTGACCCATGAGGAATGTTTGATTGGAATTATTATACTAGGCTCAATAATATTAGAGATATATTTATGCATCAATGGATCTAACTTTGGATTGATAGGCCTCCACCTTTAGTGCATGGGTTACACACCATGATCTAAATCAATTGTATGTTACCCTAAGCCTAGATCAAACCCTCTAAGATCCTTATAGGTTCATGAAAAGATATCATCATATCTTATATTTAGTTAAATAAAGTTTTCAATCTCTAACATAGATCATACCTTACCTACTTTAAGATACTTTCCCTCTAAAATAATTATTGGTAAAGAGATGTCTTCCTAGGTTATCATGCTGTGCCTTTCTCCTTTAAATTGGTCATCAAAATCTAAGATATTTTCTAGGGTGGCTTACCCTCTTGGAATTTTTTTTATATTTAATTAGATTACTTAATCCTCATATTGAGATTATAGCTATTCCTGGTTCATAGATAAAAAATCTACCTCATCTTATAGGAATTTGATGATTTGCTCATCACTTTTGAACACTTGCTAATTCTTTACATTATCAAGAACTATCAATCTGACCATGAACTTGATGAGTTGTTTGAACTCTTTCATTATGTTATGTGGAATGTCATACTACAAACCTCTAATCTCAACCATGTCTTCAATGACATTATATGCTCTTGGTAAGGAAATGATGTTGAACACATCAAATCTTTCTATCATATCCCAGACTCTATGTTTATATGCTTTTATCAAGCCATTATTAGTCATGCTTTACATTCTAGCCTAGTTGATTACCAACTCACTATCACCCATTGCTTATAGTTCCTTGATCCATTTATTATATATGAGCTAAAGGCCTTAAATTGGTGCCTCATACTTAGTAGAATTGTTCATGAAAATGAACTATAGTTTAAAGGCATGGATGTATTTTTCCTTATATGGGGAGACTAGCATAACATTGGATCCTACACCATTCTTAATATAATAACCATAAAAGTAAAATTTCCATATACCTTCAGGGTTATCTCACACCTTCATAAGTTCATGCAACACAACATCCTATTTCATGATTAAATATGTACCTAGCCCTACCTTTGCATTTTTATAGGGGTCACACTCAAAATGTTTTCATGCCCATTCATTTAGTATATTTTTTGGGTTTTCCTCCAATGGTGTCATATCCTCATGGAGAATCAAATCCTCCTATTGGTTGAACATTATATAATTCTAATAAATTGGGCTAGGAGTGTATAGCTTGACATTACCTTTAAATATAGGTTCTACCTTAATGGTTACTATGGTCTCATATCTAGTTCTAAATAGCATGTGTGACCAATCTAAGGACAAATACCTAAATTTTTTTCTATAAAATATTAAGAGAGGTAGATGGCAAAGTAAGGGGGTAAGTTAATGACTATGATATCCTACATAATATAAAGGCTTGGGTATATGTAGTGTTAGATTTAAATCCTTGATTATACCTACAAACTTTACTATCATGCCATCAAGATGGAATACTCATTTTGAAATATTGTGTATGCAATTCCTAATATATCTATGATCTTCTTTGGCATTATCTAGCTACTAATTCTAGAGTTGATCATCTAATTATGTACCATGTGTAGACACCGAAATTGTGTCTAACCCTTGGTCGACTCTCTCCCCCTTAGTCCCCTTGGTCCACTTCCTAACATTCCTAACACACACTTATTTAATTTAAAATAATAACTTATTTTGAATTAATAACCCCCCCTTTGACACATCATCCATAACACCTCACCTTGGACCATTTCCCACCCTATGACTCACCTTAAGACTAAGTGACTCACCCAAGACCTATTATTACTCCTTTCCAACCACCTAACGAACTCTCATGCTTATTTAGCCTAACCTTTGATAATTCTCCAACAGATTATGCACTTGGCGGATGGAGAACGGGCTTGATAGCCCTTTTACTCATTCTCAACCCACCGACATCAGTCAAATGTCAGCTGACGCTAGTAGGATCACCAACATCAGTTTACTTAAACTGAGTTCTAACCTCTCACTCAGGCTAATCATGAATCACTAATCACTAGTCAGCTAATCACGAATCTTGAATCCTCTTCTCGCGAGACAGAATTCTCTGGCTCTTGCTTCCCAACATTCTTACTTCTTGACTTCTTGCAAGTATCAACATTTTGAAAACACTTTCTAGGCATTACAGGTCCATCAACAGCATCAGCAATAGGTCTCCTTCACTCCTCCTTCAACAAATAGGAGATAAGTATTTCTTTATTTTTCATTTCAATTTTTTATTTGAATTCATCTATTAAGCAAAACCACTACCCAGACCCAACCTGCCCTTCCTTGAGAGGCTAAAATGCCTTCTCTAATACCTATCTCCTTGTCACCCTATCCTCTCTCTGGTACCCTATTCAGACCATATTTTCTACCTTACAACCCTGCACAGACCTCTAAACAGGGTCTCTGACCTCCAAACAGGCTCTCTAACCTCCAAACAGACTCTCAGACCATTCTACAGATTATAAACTAGAATTGAAACTTGTCCCAGGCCATTACCCCAACTGACCTTGACCATTACCCCTATCGACATCGTCAGACTAACCGACGTCGGTGACCTTCCTTGACCGACGCTGGCAGAACCACCGACATCGGTGACTATGTAAAATATATTTCTGCAAACAGGGACGCATTTGCTTTCATTTCTTTCATTCTATCTTTATCATTTTTGTTCCTGACTGTATTCTATTTTTTATCAGTGGACTGTCATCCTCCAAGAAGTCTTTCAACTTTTAGGACCAAGCTTTCGCTTGGCAGTCCACTTTCTAGCCATCTAACAACTTCTATGTTCTAGTCTCTTTCTTCTACAGGTGTCATCCTCCACAACTAAAGAGGAGTTCCTTCAGTCATCTGGATAATAGTGCACAAGACTCCATCCTTTGTAGTAGTGTGATAGGATGCCAATGGTGGATGTACTTAATACATTTAGTGAACACTTGAAGTGCCTCTTACCTCATTAGTTGTATGTTTTGTAAATGGATCCAAAAATATTTTCAATACCTTCTCTTATATTGATTAAACTTTATGTGCCTCTATGTGTGTGCCCACATTAATTATTTAGGCCTCTATCAAATCTTATATCTTATATTTCAATGTTATGCATCTATTTTTAGTATGTCTTGGTACCCTATGATAGTCACAAAATGCATTATAATCGATGTTCTTTAGAAGACGCCTTTTCATATAAACCTCTTTTATGGGATGGATATATATGACATTACATTCAAATAGATACTATAGAACATGTGCTAGTCATTCTAGAAGGTTTGTGAAAACTCTCTATGGAGGAGCTAATAAAACCAAGTGAGGAGGTGGACCTGAAGATACTATTGTATTCAACACACCCCACCCTATATTTTTATTTGAAAAGTGGGGACCCACTGTGTCTTTTTTAAATAATGAATATTTTGTAGGGATACCTATGGGTTTTGAGGGTTATGATACTTTTATTTTCTATATAAATTTGGTACTTTTAACATTGAATAGTGTGGTGGTATACTTGTTCGTATTAAATTACTAGTTAAGATTAAGCTATTTAATGAAAAACATGGAAAGAATGGATTTTCATGACATGAATTTATATTAGTTTTATTTTAGAGTTTGGTCTTTGGCAAGTTAGTCTTTAGAAAATTTCATTTTGGAAAATTATCTTTGGAAAAATCTCCCTGGGGAAAGTTTTACATCGATGACTTTCATTTCAGAAATATTCTCTTTATAAAGATTGACTTCAAAAACATTATGTTGGGAACTTTCATTTCAGAGGGATTTCATTAAAAATATTATTTTTGGCAAGATTAGCCCATATAATCTTTACTTTGGTATCTTTTTTTTGAGAATTTTCACTTCAATAACAATTAATTTGGTAAGTTTTCACCTACAACTTTCTTAATGATATTATCTAGAGGTAATTCATTAGAGACATAGTCTTTGACAACTTTCACTTTAGTGAGTTTGTTATCTATAATTTTATTTTATAAATATTTGCTTTAGTAACTTTCATGTTGAAGGCTTTGTGCATAGACTTTACCTCTGAGACTTTCATTTTGGAAACTTTGCTTTAGAAGCATACTCCTCAAAAAAGATATTTTAGATACTTTTCATTTGGAAAAATTAGTCATTGATAACTTTATTTTAGAGACTTTTTTTTTAATAAATTTGGGATAAACTATTTTTGAAGGACATTCTATCCTTTGGAATATTTTATCCCAAAAGTAAAGTTTGACTTTTATTGACTAGACTATGTAATGACACATGGTAAAGGATGAAAGGTTCCATCATGGCACCTCAAATGACAAGGACTCCTATGTGGCATGTACACTAGGATAAGGTGGTCTAATTATAATTAAATTAAGGTCATGATCTCATAAACATTAATAAGAAATGGTACATGAATTAGAAATCAATGTAAAAGATCTATTTACATCAATCCCCAAGCTAGGTTTAAATCATTCAATCTTCAAATTGAGTAGAAGTCATCCTTAATTGATCCCAAAATCCCTAATTATTGGTTGAGTGATTTAAAAATTTTGAAGTCCATCTTAGTGAATAAATTCCATTATCAAAATCTTGAAACATACCAATACTCAATAAGAATCACTATGGCATCATCATCTAGGTCCTAAAATATATCCATAACACCATCCAAGTTTTAAATCAAGGATTCTACATAGTACTTGAACACTATATTTGAATCTAATGCATTTGATTGATGATATGCAAACTACTTAGAATTATGGGAGGTGATAGAAAATGTAGACTCATTTTCACTCAAAGAAGATATTATAGCTTGATATAAACAACTGGTGAAGGACCTTCTCCCATTCAAACATCAAGACCTACACTATTCAACTATGGTTATAGGCTTAATTTTCACCCTTGGAGAGGGTTTTTCATTCTCTCTCTAATTAAGCTATAATATTAGGACAAACCTAGGCTATGGTTAACCTATTTTAGTGTTGAACCTTATAAGAAGGCCAACTTCTGTTTTGATTCTCACCTAAGACTAATACTAAGCCTAATCTTTATGGGAAAGGGTTAGAAAGAGAATAAGATATCCTAAGAAATCTAAAATGGTAATGCACCAAAGTTAAGTGGACACTCACATAAGTTTGAACACACACTGGGTCAACAAAAGATAACTATGTCCTACTCAATCTCATAATCTCATCAATTACATAAATAATTAATAGAAGAAGTTCCAAATAGAAATATAATCTAGACGTACAAGTTAGCTTGAAGTTACCCTTAAAAAGACAAGGAGAAGGATAATGAACTAGGAAGAATATTCTTCACAAATTCACCATACAAAAGCATGTTAAACACTGATTAAAAATAAGAGATAGGTAAAGAGTTGATCCTATTACTTCAAAATGTAGTTATTAAAATATTTTGATATCAATTAACCTTATCAAATGAGTATGATTTTTTAAGAGTCTTGATGGTATCCTTGTCTTATAAAATAAAATGTTAAAAATCTAAAAGCTAAGAACCCCCACAAAGGGAATGAGACCAGGATATATAGAAGAAGAGAGGTATCCCCAAAGAATGGGTGATCACACCATCAAGAAAATAACACCTATCCTAGGTCACTAAATGAACATGAGCCACCACTATTAACAAATGAAAACCTTGCCACCTTTTTGATAAATCAGAACACTACCCATGGATTGTTAACTGGGAAAGCTCCTCAAAGTTTCAAAAGGTGCATTGAATTATTCTAGCTATATTTCCCAATAATAGACCTTTTATTTGATTCTTCATGCCATCTTTCACTTGAGGTCAGAACTTATGATCATGTATCTAATTGAAACATGATTTTGTGCCTTTTAGGTGGCTTCTTGTCGAAATTATTACCATGATAGAGAATGAAGACATTTTTCATTAATTATATCTATGATTTATCTTCATGTTTATATCATAGGTTTATTTATAGGTGGAAAACCAATTTAAGGCTATTCTTTTTCTTATAATTTTCATATCATTATAGACCTATAAAATATATAGCATTTTTAAGTTTATAATAGGTCCAAAAGACCCATCCCTTCTCTTTAGGAACCCAAACCCATATAGACATACATGGACCCTCTAAAAAAATGGTAAAAACTATTATAGAAACAACTCTACCTGAGTAAAAATATGAACTAGATGTCTATATTTAACTGTAATAGTGATCTATACACATTTCTTGAATCTCACTACATTACCTAGACCATTCCATGGTATTTCAATGAATTTTCATAGAGAAAAGGCATATTCAAATGCCCTCAAATAGAATAATCATAGAGTCACAATCAAGTCTAAACTAAGAAAACTAGAAATGAAAGTATGCATAAACATGTGGTTCAAGTTTATATAAGAGAAAAGATGTACATAAATTGAGTTTAAATTAGTAGTTAAAAAAATAATGTAATGGAGAATGATCAATATCAAAATATAAAAGTGGTAAATATTTAATGTAGAGTTTAGAAAGATGTAACATGAAAATCAAAATTATGTATAAGATGCCCCTAATTAGGTGAATGTGTCAAATGAAGAACCTATGTATGTTCTCCCAATGAGTAGATAGTATAAAATCTAGATCTATGTAGTGGAATTGTGTCTTGTAAGTATCTATGAACACTCAACAAAAACAAGTGAAGCATGTATGTATGATAAAAAATTGATTATAATAAGATAGATAGCATACATAGTACCTAGTAAATATAAGAAATGTAAACATGGAAATACATACAATCTATAATATGTATTTTTCAAGTAAATATTTGAATGTTTTTTTGTTTTTGACATATTATATTATTTTTGTTTTATATATATATAAGATATGTACAAGGGACATGAAAATGAAACTATGTACAAGTAACAAGGTAAGAAGAACTATGCACAAGTAAATAGGAACATACTAATTGATGAGTCTCATAGGATAATTACTATCAATGTGGCCTATTTCAAATAAAAGAATTGTACTCATGTGTGTCATGTGAACTTTAAGGGCCTTAAGGACTAATTTAGTACAATATGTTGTAGTTGGCATGGGTTCCCTATGCTAATAACTCTAGCAACTCAATAACACTAGTTTTAGAATGAAAGGAGTAAAGAGTGGCTCTCTAGAATTTTCAACATATCTTTGACATAGGGGTCTCTCTAAGAATGGTCTTCATGGTAGAGTATGAATAAATGGTAAAACTATAGGATGAGACCTCACCTACACTAGTGTATTAAATAAAATCTATGGTGTACTAATAGAAACTATACTTAGAACTATAACTAATAGTCAGAACTGTAATTGGTAGTTATGGTGTACTGCATGTGGGATAGGTAAAGGATACTCATATGAAATATCCTCAACTATAACCACATAATTAGCATGTATGTAATATATACATCTATATATTGTGGATGTAATGGAATGGATTTGTTATATCCATGGATTCCTAATAACATGTTAAATGTGCATGTATTAGGTACTACTACTAATATAATGGCCACATTTGTTGGTCCAACATGTAGTAGAAATATAATCTCCCCAATGGAATTTGAACATGGCCACTAAAACCATCAATAAGTATGTTAGTCAAAGAAATGTCCTTCTCTAAATAATATAAATGATGTATAAATGTGATAATTCACATGTTAATACTTGACAAATTATCAACCATAACACTCTAAATAGGATGATGAACAATGTAGGATCATAGAAAGAGTACATATAAATATGAATCATCATAAATAATCTCCTTGTTTTAGAAAGTGATGAGTGGTCTAGATAATACTATAGTATGACAGACACTAATGATATTATGTATGGGGCATGCATCTTTTGTAGTAGTGTGATAGGATGTTGATGGTGGATGTACTTGATACATATAGTGAACACTTGAAGTGCCTCTTACCTCATTAGTTGTATGGTTTGTAAATGGATCCAAAAATATTTTAAATGCCTTATCTTATATTTATTAAACTTTATGTGCCTCTATGTGTGTGCCCACATTAATTATGTAGGCCTCTATCAAATCCTATATCTTATATTTCAAGTTGATGCATATATTTTTAGTATGTCTTGGTACCCTATGATAGTCACAAAATGCATTATAATTGATGTTCTTTAGAAGAGGCCTTTTCATATAAACCTCTTCTATGGGAGGGATATATATGAAATTACATTAAAGTAGATACTATAGAACATATTCTAGTCATTCTAGAAGGTTTGTGAAAACTCTCTATGGAGGGGCTAATAAAACCAAGTGAGGAGGTGGATCTGAAGATACCATTGTATTCAATGCACCCCACCCTATATTTTTATTTGAAAAGTGGGGACCCATTTTGTTTTATTTAAATAATGAATATCTTGTAGGGATACCTATGGATTTTTAGGGTTATGATACTTTTATTTTTAATATAAATTTGGTACTTTTAACTTTGAATAGTGTGGTGGTATACTTTTTCATTTAAAATTACTAGTTAAGATTAACCTATTTAATGACAAATATTGAAAGAATGGATTTTCATGACATGAATTTAGATTAGTTTTATTTCAGAGTTTGGTCTTTGGCAAGTTAGTCATTAGAAAATTTCATTTTGGAAACTTATCTTTGGAAAGATCTCCCTGGGGAAAGTTTTAAATTGATGACTTTCATTTTAGAAATATTCTCTTTATAAATATTGAATTCAAAAACATTATGTTGGGAACTTTCACTTCAGAGAGATTTCATTTAAAATATTCTTTTTGGCAAGATTAGTCCATATAATCTTTACCTCGGTAGCTTTTTTTAGAGAAGTTTCACTTCAATAACAATTAATTGTGTAAGTTTTCACCTACAACTTTCTTAATGATATTATCTGGAGCTTATGCATTAGAGACATAGTCTTTGAAAACTTTCACTTTAGTGAGTTTATTATTGATAATTTTATTTTATAAATATCTACTTTAGTTACTTTCATGTCAAAGGCTTTATGTCAGAGACTTTACCTCTGAGACTTTCATTTTGGAAAGTTTGCTTTAGAAGCATATTCCTCAAAAAAATTATTTTAGAGACTTTTGATTTGGAAGGATTCATTTGGAAAAAATAGTCATTGATAAATTATTTTAGAGACTTTTGTTTCAATAAATTTGTGATAAAATATTTTTTAAGGACATTCTATGCTTTGGAATATTTTATCCCAAAAGTAAAGTTTGACTTTTATTGACTAGACTATGTAATGACACATGGTAAAGGATGAAAGGCTACACCATGACACCTCAAATGACAATGAATCTTATGTGGAATGTAAACTAGTATAAGGTGGTCTAATTATAATTTAATTAAGGTTATGATCTCATAAACATTGATAAGAAATGTCACTTGATTTATAAATCAATGTAGAAGATCTATTTACATCAATCCCCAAGCTAGGTTCAATTCATTTAATATTCAAACTCGAGTAGAAGTCATCCTTAATTGATCCCAAAATCCCTAATTATTACTTGAGTGATTTACAATTTGTGAAGTCCATCTTAGTGAAGAAATGCCATTATCAAAATCTTGAAACATACCAATACTCAATAAGAATCACCATGGCATCATCATCTAGGTCCTCAAATATATCCATAACACCATCCAAGTTTTCAATCAAGGATTCTACATAGTACTTGAACACTATATTTGAATCTAATGCATTTGATGGATGATATGCAAATTACTTAGCATTATGGGAGGTGATAGAAAATGTAGACTCATTTGCACTCAAAGAAGACATTATAGTTGAATATAAACAACTGGTGAAGGACCTTCTCCCATTCAAATATCAAGACCTACACTATGCAGCTATGGTTATAGGCTTAATTTTCACCCTTGGAGAGGGTTTTTCATTCTCTCTCTAATTAAGCTATAATATTAGGACAACCCTAGGTTATGGTTAACCTATTTTAGTGTTGAACCTTATAAGAATGCCAACTTCCTCTTTGATTCTGACCTAAGACTAATACTAAGCCTAATGCTTCATGGGAAAGGGTTAGAAAGAGAATAAGAGCTCCTAAGAAATCTAAAAGGGTGATGCACTAAAGTTAAGTGGACACTCACATAAGTTTGAACACACACTGGGTCAATAAAAGATAACTATGTCCTACTCAATCTCATAATCTCATCAATTACATAAATAATTCATGGAAGAAGTTCCAAATAGAAATCTAATCCAGACCTACAAGTTAGCTTGATGGCACCCTTAAAAAGACAAACAGAAGGATAATGAACTAGGAATAATATCCTTCACAAATTCACCATACACAAGCATGTTAAACACTGATTAAAAATAAGAGATAGGCAAAGAGTTGATCTTATTACTTCAAAATGTAGTTATTAAAATATTTTGATATCAATTAACCTTATCAAATGAGTATGATTTTTCAAGAGTCTTGATGGTATCCTTGTCTTATAAAATAAAATGTTAAAAATCCAAAATCTAAGAACCCCCACAAAGGGAATGAGACCAGGATATATAGAAGAAGAGAGGTATCCCCAAAGAATGATTGAGCACACCATCAAGAAAAGAACACCTATCCTAGGTCATTAAATGAACATGAGCCACCACCATTAACAAATGAAAACCTTGCCACCTTTTTGATAAATCAGAACACTACCCATGGCATGTTAACTGAGAAAGCTCCTCAAACTTTTAAAAGGTGCATTGAATTATTCTAGCTATATTTCCCAATAATAGACCTTTTATTTGATTCTTCATGCAATCTTTCACTTGAGGTCAGAACTTATGATCATGTATCTAATTGAAACATGATTTTGTGCCTTTTAGGTGGCTTCTTGTCGAGATTATTACCATGCTAGAGAATGAAGACATTTTTCATTAATTATATCTATGATTTATCTTCATGTTTATATCATAGGTTTATTTATAGGTGGAAAACCAATTTAATGCTATTGTTTTTCTTATAATTTTCATATCATTATAGTCCTATAAAATATATAGCATTTTTAAGTTTATAATAGGTCCAAAAGACCCATCCTTTTTATTTAGGACCTAAACCCATATATGCATACATGGACCCTTTGAAAAAATGGTAAAAAATATTATAGAAACAACTCTACCTGAGTAAAAATATGAACTAGAGGTCCATATTTTAACCTTAGTAGCGATATATACACATTCCTTGAATCTCACTACATTACCCAGACCATTCCATGGTATTTTAACCAATTTTAATGGAATTAAAATACCCTAAAAAAACACATGTTTCATTTTCAAAAATAGCTTCCCAACCTTTATCAATAATCTTGGGCCTTTTAATCTAATTGGTTTTCAAAAATTGACTTGACTCATTGACAGGTTGACTCAACTCACTCCATCAATTTTAATTTATACAAAGGCCCATAGATCATTGATATCTTCCCATTGAAATGTGTCATTTACACTTATCACACATACATTCACCCTTTAAATTCACTAAATATTTGACCATCACTCACCATTAGATCTAAATGTATGATGAAACGCAGAATATTGATTTGTTGGGACCTACCATTTGAAAACCAATGACTAGCTCATGGTCTTAAAGTTGACATCTTCACTCCCATCAAATTATTTTAGAATGACCATTATTTATGGTTGAAAAACTATCAAATTTAAGTTAAATGGGATTGTCTTATTATGTCTTTACATTTTATGTTGGTGCGAATGTCTCATATTGTTGGTCTATTTTCAAAGGCTTATAATTTGAAGAGTAAAATTCATAGAGGAATCAAACTTTAAGGAGATGTTCTTCTTGTTAAAAGGATAAAAACCATGAAATTTTCTAGTCTTGGGAGCTTTCCAAGGTAAGATATTAAATTCCCAAGCTAACTGGTCCATATATGTTCCAATGTGACATCTTGGTGACAATCGATCTCTTTTGGCTCAGTATGGGAAACTTAGTGAAAACTGACTAAAGATCCAACTTTAGACGTGCATAAATTAATTTACAATTTGATATAGGACCTAAGATTTGGTGCATATGATATTGGCATAAAATTAAATAAACCCTTTTGACCATTTTCTCTGACTCCTTCACATGTTCAAGACCTAGCTTCAACAAACTACCTATTTGTACTTTCTACTATTGGGTCTTAAATGTAAAGGTGAACTTGATGGATTCCTTACATTTTAAAACTTGTCCCAAGAACTTTTGATACCCTACAAGGCCTCTACAATACCTTCCATTATTCAAATGTTTAAAAACACATTATAACCTATGTGATTCATCAAATCATGCTAGAGCTTCTTACGTGGGCCAAAGTAAAATGGCCAACATCTTTGGTGACTCACAGGGAAGCTTGCTTGCTATGATTTGAGAACCCAAACCATTTTTATTATCCAATCCATTAGGTATGGAGTCATTAAATTTTTCAACTTAGTTGAATCTTTCTTTTGAAATAACAAGGATCAAAATAAATAAAACACAACAAAATGCCTGAGGCACTTTGGAAAAGGGAATAATAGAACATAAAAGAAAAGTACACAAGGCACCAAGAATAAACAATAAAGTTATTATATTATGTACAATATGTTATAATTGATGCAATGTTTTTATAATAATAGGGCTTCAAATTAATGTCATTGATTGGGATGGGTATTACTTCTCCGTTTAGCAAGAAAAGCTAAAACGCATTGTGCTCTTTGCATCTATGGATCAAATAAGGATAGCTCTACAAGTTATCAAAATTGGGTTGCTTGCCTAGTTTGGCCTTATTCAAATCCCATTTGAGGACTAGGTCCCCTTACTCAAATATCCTTGCTCTAACTATTTTTTCAAAAGCCTTCTTGACCTGATCTTGATGTCATTCCAAAGTTTTCATAGCAATGTCCCTGGTCTCTTCTAGCTCCATGAGTTCTACCATCTTCACGTTCATGGGCTCATCCTCCATCAACTAAAGATGACGTGATAATTCCAATGTATAAAATTCAAGGGAGATAGGGTATTTGGTTTCCTTTCCAAACACAATAACATATGGATAATTACCAATGATAGTTTTAGGAGTCACATTATCAACCCACAATACTATCTTTAGCTTGGTGTGTCATGTTCTCTAATTTTCTTCCATGGTTCTCCTAATGATCCTTGGTAAATTATTATTTATGGACTCTTATAGTCTATTTCCTTGAGGATAGTAGTTGGAGTAAGTGTTGAGGTATATTATTATCTTGAGATCCCACTCACTTTTCTTCATACCAAGGAATGCCAATCCATTATTAGAAAATTATGGTGGTTGAGACACCAATCCTAGTTATGAGGCTATCATATAAATCTAGTAGTAAATTTTAGTAAGCACCAATTTATGCCCTACACTTAATGGTGGATTGATTATCCCTATGAATTCTAGCCCCTACTACATGAAGGGTTGCTCCACCTAAATAGGATTAATTAAAAGGGCTACTAGTTTTTACTTTACTATAAAGAAGGCATATTTTGTCATTTTTTAAACCATGCATGAGAACATTTGAAAAGGTTATGCCAATAATAACCAACCCTTAGTAATTTTTCTATGGTGGTTTTGGGTGTAAAATGGCCTCCTAAAGGTCCATCATGGAACTACTCCAAGAGTTTGGTCATCTAGTCATCATCTATGCATCTAAGGAGTACCCCATTAAGGTCCTTTCTAAAAATAAAACCATTAGATAATGCATAAGGTATATATTAAATACCAAAATACCTTATTTTAGCTCTATCTAAACCTTGGTATCATTCTCCTATTGACAATCAGTGAGCCCTTTCTTGGAGCCATCTCTTTTAAAGTGAAAGTGCACATATCTATTATTTGTCTAAGGTTACCAAAATAATTTCATTATCATTTTGGAGGTCATTCACCATTTGATCACACAATCCCTTGCTCCTAACCAATCTAGTGACCTTCATCTCTACATCATATTCCATGACCTTTATGATCTAGCCTATTCTCTTCTCACTTAAATCTTTTTTAAGGAGGAAATCCCTAATTCTAAGATGAGACACCATAAGATGGATCTTGATGTTGGAGATCATGGGACTAAATTTTCTTAGGCTTATCAAGGTTAAAATAACTTTTTTCTCAATAAAAGTGTACCTCACCTCATATCCTTCTAGTGCTTGACTAAAAAAGGCAATTGATTACTCCATTACTTTAATGTTCTTCTACATCAACATAGTTGATATGTTGTTAATGTAGCAAAGGTGTAAAATATGAAGTCTTTGGAGAAATTAGGATTTAAGAGTGAGTGTTTATATGTAATGGCCTACTTAATGGATTAAAAATTTTCCTTGCCTTCATCAAACTAGGAAAAAACTTGGCTCTTTTTCAACATGGTAGTGATAGGCTTGATCAGGTTTACAAAACTAGGTATGAACCTCCTCACAAAGTTGATCTTCTCAAGGAAGATCTAGATCCCCTTTCTATTCTTTAGCAAGTATAAGGCTAAGATAACACTTAATCTATTATGGTTAATAGATAATCATTATTTTTAAACAATATGACCCAAAAATTTGCCCTCATGCATAAATAACACACTTTTTTGGGGGTTTAAAGATATCCCATACTCTTTACATTTTTAGAATACCAATCTCAGATGATCTATGTGCTCACTATCATTCTTGGAGAAGACTATAATACCATCCAAATATAATAGCACCATTTAATTTAATAGTCCTTGGAAGGCCATGTCTATTTCCCTTTGAAAAATTTCCCCAACATTAGATAATCCAAAGGGCATCTTCTGATAAGCAAAAGTCCCCCACTTATTGGTGAAGGTAGTCTTGTACTGGTCATCTTCTCTTATTAGAACTTTTTTATAACCTAAATATACATCTAAGAGATAAAAACATTCTTAACCAACAACTACTTACAAGAGTTTCTCCATGGATGGTAGAGGGTAATGGTCCTTTAAAGAGACCCTATTAAGATCTTGGAAGTCTACATAGTTTGATCTCCCTACTCTTCTTTTTGATAGGTACTACATTAGATACCCATAAGGAGTGTTTAATTTGGAATATGATCATGTATTCCACAAGCTTGGTTAAATCCTTTCTCATGAGCTCCTCAATCTTGGGATTTATGGGCCTCTAATTTTCCCTGATAAGATTGGCATCAGCCTCCATCACTATGGTGTGTTGGGATAGATTAGGATCAAAACCATTTCAATTTCTATATTTCCAAGCAAATATGTCTACATACTCTATACAAATCTCTATGAAATCATGCCTTTCAACTTTAGTACTTACCTTTCCAAGCATGAAGATCTTATCTTCAAAGATAAGAACTCTTGAATAGTTCTCTTTGCTAGTTGACATCACTATTTTATCCTTCCTCATATGGTCCCCTTCATGAAATAGACCTTATAGGGTGACTATCCCTTTAGGAAGCTTATTGGTTTTTAACTTCACAATATGCTTACCATACTAATCTTGTAACTTTTTTAGATTAAGGGAGGATAATTTTGCTTCTTGCTACAAGAAACACACAATCTGCTTATCATTTTCAAATACCTACCAATGAGCTTCATTAAATGACACTGATGGTGTTATTACCACTTTAATGTATGGTTTAGACTTAGTTCCTTTAAATTCACTATGGATGTCAAAATAAGCCCCCACAGTTGCTAACCTATTAGCATGTTGATTTTGGCCTCTCAACACTGATTAGATGTTGAAGGCCTCAAAATACTCAATGAGGTCTCACACTCTATGTTTTAAAGAATTAATTAGAGGGTTATTAGTGTCATTATAACCTCTAAATTGGTACACTACCAATTTACTATTCCCATAGACTTGTAACTACTCAATCTTTCACTTATTAGCCCATTGAAGGCCATGGATGAGACCCTCATATTCTACTACATTATAGGAGTAACTAAATTGAAACATGTATGAAGATAAATAATTATAATTTGAAGGGTAAATTATCATGAAACCTACACCCACCCCATGCTTTCTCTTTGAGCCATCAAAAAACAATTTCTATAGACCACTGGGATCTTCTTGAGGCTCATGAGGGATGGCATAGGCTGGTCTTCTTTATGAAAATAAAAAACACCCAAGTCTCTTTATTTAATAATTTTGAAGGGTTATATATAATAGTTATCATTCAATATCTCATCCAAGAACATGTATGGTACCTCATCTAGATGAGTGTTCAAATCTTTCTCCATTGCAAATTCATCCTCATCAATAATGGTGAAATTAATGTTGACACTATCTAGACCATAGGGATATATATGGAATTATACAATTATATCAACCTTAATTGACACCTTGGTCCCATACCTTATCCTAGAGGCCATATAAGACAAGTCATATATAAGATAACCCCTATCTTTATTATGAATTCTATGGATAAGCATAGTCTAAAGTGAAGAGGCACATCCAAGACCAATACATCTTGCACCATCAAGACACTAAGACAATCTTGCAAGGTCATATTGAGGTCCATAATTATATAATATGGTTTAGGAGAAGAACCATCAAGTTTCAACATTTTTTTGGACTATGGCTCATATTTCAAACCAAGCTGATCAGCTATAGACTTTGGTATTAGTGAGGTACTAGCCCAACTATCCACTAAAACATTATGCACTAGGGATTTACCAATTATTAATAAAATATATAAGGGATGAGGTTTGAATACCTTACTTGATTTCCCTTCCTCTATCCCTTTAGATGCATTGGTGATAACTTCATTCACCTTGTTTGATGGCTTATTTGTAACATTGATCTTTTATTATCCCTCCTAAAGGATGTCTACCTAGCCTGGTATGAAAAACATATCCCACATGGGTACACTCACATTTGACTTCTTCATTTTTTCAATAATGTTGATGGGTGAACCACCAACCTTTACTTGTGCTTTAGGAGCCACTACTATTGTTTGCTAAACTTTTGAGACTAGAGTGACAAAAGGATTCCTTTGACTCTAATTTCTTGGAGGTAATGGAACCTTTGGAGTGAAAATAGCTTATATGTGCCTTGTTAATGAAAGCATAATAGTGGGAAGCTCTTTGACTACTTCTTGATTACCATCCATATTACTTATTTTAAATCTTGTGTATGTTACCACTAGATTATAGGCCTAACTGGAGTTAGCATGGTGGCTAGCTATGTAGCACTCTCCTTGTTCATAGTTTATCATTATAACATCCAAATAATTTGAACCCTAGTAGGCCCTTGACCTTGAGGAGGCTCTTTTGGTTTGGTCATCATAGGCACCTCTTCATTTAGGGCCATCAAAGCTTGGTTGTATCCAAAATTAGTAGCTTACTACTTTGATCATTGAAGGCTTAGTTAAGGTCAATATTTAGGACAATATGTTGACCAAAGGAATGGTTTTACGACATGGTACCCTCTATTTGTTGAGCCAAATTATTTTGAAATTGGACCAAGGAGTTGGAAATACTAGAAACATTAAGGTTGTATCTATTATACCTATTTTAACCATGTTTCCCTTGTCATTTATTTTGACTTTATCCTTGAACTTGGTATGTCCCATTAAATGGAGGCCTATTTTCTTGAAAATACTACTACTGACGCTGATATGGACCTTAAAAAGGGTTGTTAAAAGTTTTTTGCCTTTTGACATTTACTAACTCATTCCCTAAAGACCAAAACATGTTTTTTAGCTCTTGAAAGTTATTTTGTTCTAATGAATCACTAGATCCACTAGTAGAAGCTTTATCTTGAGTTGGTATAGGGGTTGAAAAAATTGTTGGTGTAGGAATAGTGACATCCAATAGAGGGATAGAAATAGGAGATGGTTGTATTTTAGGAAATAAGGGAATCAATGGTTTGGGTGTAAGTTTTCTAACTTAAACCAGATAATTTTCTACTTGTAGGAAGAATGACATCCAATAGAGGGATAAAATTAGGAGATGGTTGGATTTTAGGAAATAAGGGCATTAATGGTCTGGGTGTAAGTTTTCCAACTTAAACCAGACAATTTTATACCTTAATGGCTGCCTCATATGCACTTAGAAGTATATTTCCTCCCATAGATTCGACCATCACCACTATGTCACTATTTAAAGCCTTTAAATAACATAGGAAAACAAAGTTAGGGGTTGGTCTAACTATGACTGGGATTCTATCCCAATTTTTTTGGAACCCTGTGTTGAAGTTTTGCATGACATCATGATGAGCTCTTCTAATTGTAGTTAATTATTTTACAAGTGAAAAATGGTCACTTTTATCTTCAAATATTTTACACTTTGAATCCCCTAATTTGTCCCATGTTTGAATGGAATTGGAAATAAGGCCTCTATACTAATATAGGGCCTTTCCTTTGAAATAGGTATCTAGTAGCCTAATAACTATATTCTCCTTAGTGACATTATGTATATTGAAAAAGTTGGCTATATCCATGAGGAGTTAAGAGGGTGTTATAGTTTGGTTTATAGTGTAATAGGGAACACTTTTGAGGGCTGAAACTAAGATAGGATCATAAAGAGCAAGGGTTTTGGCCATTAAAAACCATAAAATCTCTAGGAACTATCATGGCTATACAAATGGGTAATAAGGGTCCTTGTGAAGGGATAGTTCTTGGAAATGACCTAAAAGTAAAAGTTCCCTAATATGGATGAGTATTTACAAACTTTAGTCTTTTTTCTAAATTTAAAGGTAGTTCAAAAAAATCAAAAGGAATACCTCTTAAAGTTGACCTTGTTGTCACCTTTGACATGAGATGAAGCTACTTTTCTACAATAGAAAATTGATTCTTCCTTTTGGAGTTACCAAATGTCATTGTTTGGAGCTCAACTTCTCTAGATTTGATCAAATTAACATCAACTATGATCAATCTTCCTTTTGAAAGAAGTTCATCCCATTGAGTGTGAAAAAAAAATTTATAGGCTTAATTTTCACCCTTGGAGAGGTTTTTTTAGGTTCTTTCCAATCAATCAATAATATTGGGACAAACCTAGGATATGGGTAACATATTTTGGGGTTGAACCTTTGGATAAGGTTGACTTCCTCTTTGATGTTCACCTAAGACTAATACTAAGCCTAATGATTTATGGGAAAAGGGTTAGAAAGAGAATAAGGGATCCTAAGAAAGCTAAAAGGGTTATGCACCAAATTTAAGTGGACACTCACATAAGTTTGAACACACACTATATCAGAAAAAGATAACTATGGATTATTCAATCTCATAATCTCACCAATTGCATAAATAATTCATAGAGGAGGTTATAAATAGAACACTAATCTAGACCTACAAGTTAGCTTGAAGGCACCCTTAAAAAGGAAAGAATAAGGATAACAAATTAGGAAGAATCTCTTTTATAAATTCATGATACACAATCATGCTAAGCACTAATTAAAAAATAAAAGATAGGAAAAGAGTTGATCCTATTACTTAAAAAGGTAGTTCTTACAATATTTTGATAGAGTTTATCCTTATCAAACAAGCACACTTTTTCAAGAGTCTCGATGAGTATCCTTATCTCAAAAAACAAAATTATAAAAATCCAAAAGCTAAGAACCCCCACAAAGGGAATGAGACTAGGATATATAGAATAAGAGGGGCAACCTCAATGAATGGGTGAGCATACCATTAGAAAAATAATAGGCGTCCTAGGTCATTAAATAAACCTGAGCCACCACCTTCAACCAATGAAAACCTTGCCACCTTTTTGATCAATTAGAACACTACTTGTGGATTGTTGAGTGAGAAATCTCCTCAAAGGTTTTGAGGGTGCATTGAATGATTATAGATGAAATTTCAAATAATAAACCTTTTGTTTGATTCTTCATGCCATATTTCACTTGAGGTCACATTTTTTATTTCATGGATCTAATTGAAACATGATTTTGTGCCTTTTAGGCATCTTCTTGTCAAGATTACGGCCATGTTGGAGAACAAATATCTTTTTCATTAATTAAATATCTAATTTATCTTCATGTTTGGATCATAGGTTTATTTATAGGTGGAAAACTAATTTAAATCTATTGGTTTTCCTATAATTTATATATTTGTACAAACCTATATAATATATACTATTTTTTTGTATTATAATAGGTCCAAAATACCATATTTTCTCTAGAAGAACCCAAACCCATATATTCATATGATTACCTTCCTTAAAAAAGGTGAACACTATTACAGAAACAACATTGCTCAATAAAAAATATGAACTAGAGGTCCATATTTTAACCTTAACGGTGATGCATAAGCATTCCTTGCATCTCAATACATTACCTAGACCATTCCATTCTCTTTGAAACAGATATAATGACATCAAAATATGATATATAAACCTATGTTTCATGGTTGAAAATAAATTCCCAACCTTCATCTATAATCCTGAGCTTGTCTTTAATATAATTGGTTGGCAAAAACTGGATTGGCTCATTGACAGGTTGACTGAAGTTGATTCATCAATTTCAATTTGTATAAAGACCCATGGATCATCGATCTCTTTCCGTTCAAATGTGTCCTTGACACTTATAATGCATATAATCACCCTTGATATTTTTTGACTCTTTGAGCATCACTCACTGTTAGATCTAAATGTATGATGTAATATAGATCGTTGATTTGTCAAGACCCACTATTTTAAAACCAATGGATATTTCATGGTCTTAAATTTAATGTATTTTCTCCTATTGAATAACATTCAAATGACTATTTTTATGGTTTCACAACCATCAAATATATTCTCAATAATATTTTCTTATTCTATCCTTAAATTTGATGTTAGTCTAAACATTTCATATTGTAAGTTTATTTTCAAAGGCTTATAACATGAAGAGAAAAATTCATGGAGGCCTTAATATTTTAGGATATGTTCTTCTAGTAAAAATGCACAAACTCATTTGATTCACTATTCTTTGGATCTTTTCAGTGAATATATTGAATGCCCATGCTGACTGGTCTATATTTATTCCATTACAACATCTTGGCAATGGTCGAGCTCTTTTGGCTTAGTATGGGAAACTAAGTGAAAATTGACTGAAGAGATAAATTTTCACACATATAAATTCATTTGTGCTTCAGTGAAGAACCTAGGATTTGGTGCATATGATCTTGGCACAAAAATGAATGAACCCTTTTGACCATTTTCTTTGACTCCTCCACATATGTGATATATAGCTTTAGCACATTACCTATTTAGACTTTCTACTACTGGGTCTAAAATGTAAAGGTAAACTCAATGAATAAATAGATGGATGCATTTCTTTTCCACACTTTTCCCAAGAAATTTTGATACCCGATAAGGTCTTTGAAATATAGTCCATAATTTAAATTTTTAAAAACACATTATAACCTGTGTGCTTCATCAAATCATGCTATAGCTTCTTATGTGGGCGAAAAAAATGGATAATAGCTATGAAATAAGAGGTTATAGCATGTATCGAACCACTATGGTCCTCTAATTTAAAGGGAGAATCATGGATGGAGGATACTTTCATTATGTAAATAATAACATTTTTACCATGTATATTTCAAGTGAGACATTTAAGAGGTATTTAAACTTACCCATTATGGATGTTACTTTTGATTTACACACATTCAATACATGGAAAAATGATAATCATCTAGAGCAATATCTATCACAGTGGATTATCCCTAGGGAAAGTTTCACTTTGAAGGAACATGGTAAGAGCCCCATCCCCATTAGATGATTCAAAATGGGAATCTATGTGGGAATGGCATTATTGAACAAATTATTTGGCCATGCTAGTATATATTTCATACACCTAGAATAGGTTCCTCTACTAGACCTGTTGACTACCTTGGATAACACTTATGATTAAGGGAAAATCATCGGTGCATGCCTCCAAGAGCAAATCCTACATAAGGATAATATTTCATTGGGTGAAAACTTTTACATGATGTCCTATCTACTAGACATGGTCAAAATAACTATGTATAGACATAATAAAGTCTTATGGGAGCCCAAAAACAAAGTCATAAAAAATATAATTTGTGACTACTATAGTTTTTTGCACATATATTCATATGTGAGGAATATAACAAAGATCATTGAGGACCTTTACTTTTAGGTCTAGATGACCATACATGGTCATCCTTTAGAAATAATTTCCCACAACATATCTTAGACACAAAAAAATAACATATGAAATCATTATATTTATCTTAATACACAATAATCATGGTAGTGTGGCACAAGGTAGATCCTCTCTAGCTCTTGAATTTTATTCCACACAAGGTAGCTGAGCAGGAAATCACCTATCAAATTTAGAAAAAAAATGATGAGAAATTGATGAGAAATGAGAAGGCCACCCTCCATGGATCTCACATCACCATTAGGTAAATTTATTATACATTTTATAGGAAATTCAAACAAGTTAGGAATGCTAATAAAGCATATTAATTGCTCACCCTACCTCATAGAGACTGGGATCCTCAGGGTAAGGTCTAAAAGAAGATTCATACCCTTAGCCTTAACTAAAATCATGATCCAATTGGTCATGACTTTCTCTTACTAAATTATAAGGATAATGAGGAGGTCAAGGAAAGGGCCACAATTGTAAGACTAAGGAATTTTTGAGAGTGATTCAAGCAGAACCATATCTAACACTCAGTGAATGGAAGTTTAGAATTCTACCTCCTAGAGGATGGAGATCCTCATATTTTTTGAGTTGTAGGAAATCAAAACAACCAAAATAAGATGTACTAGATCCCCAAAAATCCTAAGGCCAACCTCAAGACTAATATAAATTTGTAGATGAGGCACCACTCATTAGATAAGAAGATTAACAAGCTAAGGAAAAATAACTACTTGCATCATCGCAAGTAGAAGAGGAACTAGTTTTCCTAGACCAAGCTTTAATAATTGAATTAATAAAGGTCAAACAAGATTTAGTAAAGGAAATAGCTATAATAATAGGTATTTCATAAGTATAAGCTAGGATTATATGCTTGTATTTAACCAATGAAGAGGAAATAGTGGCTACTTCAACCCCAATGTGAAGCATTATTCCCCCTTCTCTTCCATCACAGTCAATAGTGTTATAATCAAGCAGATCCACATGGACTTATAAAAGAAAGCCTGAGGATAAAAAATAGACCCCTCCACCTAAATAATTGGATAAGGAGGTGATATAACAAGCAAAGGTATTAATACTATAAGTACTTAAGGATAATACACCTATCAAAAGTGAATCATTTGATAAGGGACCTTTTTTCATAGCTCCTTTAAGTTTTTACCCTTCTATATCCTTATAATTTATACCACCCCTATGCTAGTGGTTTCCACATTCATTCCACATCAAAAACTCTCTACACATTTTATTTTCTTACATCTATCCATGAGTCTACCTACAACCACTACTCCTGATCTAGCCTCTACTACTATAGTTTCCATCTTGGTGGTTTCCATCCCTTAAGTTTCCATTCCATTAACACCCACCCCATCAAACCTAGACTTTTCCATTTTCACCATTTCTCAATCCATAAATTCAACTACATATCCTTCTACCCAATTGGGTTCATCCTTTCCTTCTTCTACTCCCACCATTGAAATTATATTTAATTATAAATGCATCATGTCTATAAATCAATCCTAGCTTAGACATGATAGTGCATACCTACACTTTTGATTGGGAATACATTTTTTAAGAAAGATAATCACAAATATATGTATCTAAAACACCTGATTAAGGGATCAATTATCACAATACACCATGATAGGAAGGGTTCTAAAGCCTACAATCTAACATAATCATGTAACAATCCTAAAAGATTCCTAGGTTTAATGTTCACTCTGTCCTAATAAAATCTAATTTAGTTCACACCAAAGTTTGTGGAAAAAAGTGGAGGTTAGAAACAAAATAAACTAAATTAAACATGCATAAAAGACATATACTCACATCAATGTATATATAATCCTAATTCATGGGAGAGAAGTACAACTGCATTATCTATCTACTCTTACAAAGGAGAAATAAAGTTAGGAATACTTACCTTTGAAGAAGAACCTATCAAACCTCAATCTCTCCGCTAGACAAGGTGTTTTTCAAGAGATTGTTTTGGTATGTAAGGATGATAAAGACAAATCATATCTAGGCTACACAACCTATCTATGCATCTAAAATACTTCTCCACAAGAAAAGATACATATCTCCAAAGAAAGTATTAAACTCTACGCACTATTCCTCAAGTAGAATGGTCAATATTAAGATGTTCATTCACATTTATTTTTATTTTCTTCTCTATTCTCAATTTTTTGTAAATTAACTTATATATATAGGTAGATCTTTCCCTAAATCCTTTTGAATATGTTATCTATATAGGGTCGACCCAGTCGACCCTACATGTTTTTGGGAGGTAAATAATCAAGTCCCAAACTAGGTTGGTCAAAGGAATAACAAAAATACAAGTGAAATATATCTCTAAATAGTACATGGTTGACCCTATCAACCTTGTATAATAATCAAAGTCTAAAAACTGTATAGGGTTGACCTAGTCGACTTAGTACAATTAACTAGTGAAAGGGGGTCAAAGCAAAAAAAGGAGGGTAAATATGTGACAAATGTTTGGAATGGGTAAAATAGAGAATAATATTGTTAAGAGTAAATGTTTTTAAGAGACAAGTGTGTATAAGTAGAGTGTAAAAATAGACAATAATATTATGAAGTACCAATGGCCTGCCCACCCCTTTCCCAACGCACCCCTTAAGGTGTACACTCAAAGAGATTAAGAATCAATAAGTTCCTAAAAGATACAAAGTGTCAGTAATTGGTAAAAGTTTGAAAATATTATGTGTATATATATTCCCCATGTGAAGCTCATCACATGTCATATAATTGAAACATGAGATGGTGCTTTGGTAAATAGAACGTGATAACACACAATGCTAATTATAAGTAAAGTGAAATAAGTAGTAAATAAGATAAATGAAAGGACATAATTGAAAAACACATACCTTTACTAAGATTAGTAAAATAGATAATTATTATACTATAAAAGAAGTGAAGGTGTCCAATGTGAGGAACACTAGGCAAACCTTTAGAAGTTAATACAAAAGATAGCCAAAAAGCAAAATTTTGGGAAGATAGAGATATAATAGTGTAAAATGAGTTAAGGAAAAGCTATTAGGGTATTAGGCTAGAATAATGAAGGGAAATAAATGACAAAAGGATGGAAAATAAATGAAAAATGATTGTAAATGGATAAAAAAATGATTACAAATGAATAAAAAAATGAATGAAAATAAATTAAATCATGTTTGAAAGCATGCAAAACATAAATGGAAAAAATGAATGTAGAACATACTAAATAACATTGGTAAGTATGAAAAACATAAATGACAAATGAAATATCAATTTAATAAAACTTTGAACAAAATAGGTAATAAAGTGAAAAGGAAGCTCATGTAAGATAGGCAAAAATAAAAAAACATGAAAGACTGAAAATGAAATGTAATTGAAGATGTGAGACAAACATGAAGAAGGAATACATAAACAAAAACATGTAATAATGGAAAATGTCATATGTACAATAAGTTAATTTCATAAATATTAAAGAAGAACACGATGGATAAATGAAAATAAAAAATCCCTAAAGGATGAAACCTAAAACTTAGTGCTTGTTCAAAGATATAATGTAAGAAAATACAACCACCTAATGACATGACTAGTATGATAATGAGATGGTGTGGTAAACAAATGATGTAAGGGTATAATACATAGTTTCTTGAACATGTTTTTTTTCTCTAAGGATAGATAAAACTGAAACAAATTAATGCTATCATGTTTTTAATAGGTGAAAAAGAAGGAAAAATAGAAGAGGGAAAACATATTTGGAATCACAATTTGCCTATCAAGGGGGGAAATGAAATGGATGGAGGGGATTAATAAAGGAAATAAAAATTTAGATGAACTTCTTTATTTAATTCAAGACACTTAAATTAGGTTTGTCAAAATAAAAAAACTTTTAACTTTAAGGACTCTGAAGAACTTCTCTTAGACACACAAGTCTTAGATCAACAAATGTAGTATATATATCACCCCATGAAGGCTATATGCATTAAAATTAAAATGGACCTACCTTCCCACAATGTGTTCCCCATTCATTACAACTCCTTATATAACCATCATTATACTATGAATATTTGGTTCTTGCATGAAAAAGTAGGTAGCACCATAGAGTTTGTTGAATTCTTCTATTCCAATCTACTGGCCTACTACACCCCAATAAATCGTGGCTCTATGTGAGGCCAATTATGGAGTTTGATATTCAATTAGAGATAGGATATATGATTATAATAATGTATTTTAGTGTGATGTTGACTTTTGATAGTTATATGTTACCTTTTAGATATCATTTCCCTTTGTTTCAAATTATTTGAATTTTAACTTTCTTGATGGATTTTTCTATTCTTTCCCCATACAGATTTGGAAAACCAAACATAGGTGCTAAATATGAATTTCATTTTAATACTTGGGAGTTAGTTGATAAGTGAGAGAAATTAAAAGAGAATGGGGATTAAGAGTCTCATAAATATATGTGAAACAAAAGTGCTATCTTGAATTTGACCTTATTTTATCTAATGTGGAGTGAAAGGAAAGGAAATCAAGAGGAATGACACATGGAACAATTTGAATTGCTTCAAATCATGAAAAATGTGACAAAGGGAGAAAAAAGGATAAAATTAAAGTAGAGTATGATTTTTTATCATAATAATGAGGTAAATGGAGGAAAACATGATAACATAGATTGTTATGCAAATTCCATCTTATCAAAAAAGAAGAAAAATCTAAACTTGATAACAAGGAACAAGAATAATTTATTATAAAAGGAATGACAAAATGGTAATTTTATGAGGATGTTTGGGTCTTATCCATGGTATTATACTAAAAATCATAAAAGAGAAACCCAAGAGGGTGCCAAAAAGAAAAATGTGAATATTAAAATGGGAAACGAAGGAAAGGTGGTATTTTGTGAGGAGGGACAAGTGCTATCCATGGTCTTATACTACAAACTTACAAAAGAGAAACCCATAGGGGTGAATGCTAAATAAGGGGAAAAAATAATCATAAATATATTAAGGCAAAGAATAACATAAGAAGATAAAATAAATATATTACGACAAAAATGAAAAAAAATGCCAAATGTAATGTGTAATAAAAACAAACAACATAAAGGAAAGTAATGATTCTAGTAAATTAAAACTAAAAGAATTAAAATGCACAAAAACAAAGAAACATGAGACAAAAAGAAAAATTAAGATCTATGTTGACATATATATCAAATATGAGCATTTGGAATACAAGTCTATAAGTTTTATAAGGTTTCTTAAAGATGAATGTGTTTGTTATTATGCATTGTAGAATAAGAATGGGAATTGCAAGATGCCCCAACGGGTAAGTAGATTTAGGGATGGGCATCATAAGATTCCCCAACATGTGAGGTGGAGTGAGGTAATATTAAACTATTAAAATGGTTTGCATTGGGTTTCTAGGTGCATTCAGAGATAGATCAATGTATTGGTTTGTTAGATTTTAAGGAGGTTGAATGTGACATATTATGGGTAGGAGAGGTATGATGAGGTAAAGGAGGTAAAGGAATGATATGTTTTGGAGTAAGAATTTAAACTAAGTAATTTTTTGGTTCAGGTGACCTAAGAGGTTATGGTTCAATGGATGTAATGATATGTTTAAAATTGTTCATGTTATCTATCCTTAACTTATTGGTATAAGAAGAAGGATCAACCGTGGTTTGAAAAAAATTAGAAGATGAGGTATAGGTATGGGATGATTGTTGTTGATCATTAGGTATTTGATGTTGATGTGATTATGGTTCTTGAGATTGACTTTGAGAAGATTGAATATAGTCTTGATAACATTATTTTTTGAGAGTATCAAGATTGAAATGTGGACCAAACAAGGAAGAAAAAATAAATCAGTGAAGATCATAACAAGATTCATGATAATGAACTATAGTACCATACCAATAATAAAATTTATCAATATTGTACCATTTTAGAGGAAGTTGGGAAGGATCAAAGCTCATAGTTTTAGAGTGTGGCAATTTGTTCATAAGTTGTTCTAGACTCAAGAGCAAGTGGGTTGGATTAAAATTGGTTGAATTAGATGCTTAAATTTGAGGTTGGGGTGGCTTGGATGAATTAATTTTATGATAATAGTTTTTTGAGGAGTTTCAAATTGAATCATAAGTAAATATTGCCTTTTTGCTTGGTTTAAGGATTCTTCTAAAGTTTTAGGTGAAAATATTCAAACTTTGTATTAAAGGGGAGGTTTAAGAGTGGTGATGAATAGTTTTAAAAGAGTGTCATAATTAATGTTTTGGTCCAATTTATGAGTAATATACTTCTATCATTTAATGAAATCATGAATATATTCATTAGGAAGTTTCTTGGCATTGATGAAATGGCCAAGGTAATTTCTAAGAAGGTCATCATGTTAAAATTCCTTCACTAGAGCATTGACTAAATCATCTAGTTGTGAGATGAAATGTCTAGTATTTTGTTTTTACCATTCAAGTGCATCACCAAAAAAGGTTTTTTCTAAGATCTTGGTGGTATTAAAGGTATTAGTTTGGATCCATTCCTTATAGAGATTACCAAAATAATCAAGAAAGATCGTAGGGTCTTTAGTACCATTATATGTGAGAGTTGGAGAAATGTTTCCAATATCTATGGATAAAGTGAATGGGGATAAAGGTTCATTTTTAAGATGTTGAATAATTTTTTTAGTCATTGGGGGTTGAGGGATGATATTCCCATTGGCATATCTAAGAGGAGGAGGGATAAAATTTTGATTTAGTTGAGACATGATAACTTAAGGTGGTTGAATAGTCATGTTTAATAAATGTTATTGCATGTTCATCATTTGAGATTGATTGGTTACTTTCATGTTGTTCATTTTTTGAACTATATGTGCAAGAATTTGAATTGTATCAATAGGTGGATTTGTGTTTATAAGAGGGGGATTATTTGGTGGAAGATTCCCAACATTAGTGCTAGTTTTCTTAAGTGTGGTATAATAAGAGGGAAGCTTGGTAAAGGAAAAATTATTGGTAGGAGTGTAAATAGTATTATCATCAAGGGTTTTGAATAATTTAGAAACATCTAGATTATAAATTTGAGTGGTTTCAACCATGTTACTTTGTGAAGTGATAATACTAGGTGCTCTTGTTATGGGTGTAACAAGAGGATTGTGAACATTGGTTGTAAGAGGTGGAACATAATGTGAGGTTCCAAAATTTGATGTGCATGGGTTGATGAGTTTATTAATTCTAGGTTTAGAAGGTGTAAAATATGTATAAGTTATATGATTGACATGTTTTTTGATTTATCTAATATTATTCTCTAGATCTACCATACAGAATGTGGTAGATCAAGATTGAGAAGATTTAAAACCATATGATGAAGAGTTTCACCATAAATAGCTATCTTCTATGGTATACATGAGATGTAGGAGAGAAAAATGCATGTACATTTAGAATTGGTTGAGAATATCAAGAAATAATTTCATAAGAGGCTTCATTATGATTATAAATAAATGAACTAAAGGCTAACAAGGAAAAATAGCGAACTAGATCAAAAAATAAAGAAGGCAAAAAATAGTATAGGGTCAACTGGATCAACCTAGCATAAGAAAAAGGGTCTAATAATAGTACATGGTTGACTGGGTTGATTTAGTACAATAGATAATGGCTATAAAATATTTAAAAATAGTATAGGGTTAATTGGGTTGATATTGTACAACAAATAGAGCCTAGAAGTTGATGAAACAGGAATATAGGGTCAACTAGGTTGACCTAGATCTATATATAAGATAAGAAATAGGTATAAAAATATACAAGGTCAATAGAGTCAACCTAGTAATATAAATATATCAAAAACAGAATGATAAAATAATAAAAAAAATAAGTGAATAAATCTTGTAAGGGTTAGTTCATGTTAGGTTCACTATAATGTATGTATTCAAAAATGCTTCATGTCTATAAATCAATCTTGGCTCATAGAAGATAGAGCATACCTAAAATTATAATCGGGAATACATTTGTTAATCAAGATCATGACCAATATAGGGATCCACTAGACCTGATTAAAGGCTCACTTTTCATAATACACCATGCTAGGAAGGGTTCCAAGCTTATAGTCTAACACAATTAGGCAACAACCCTAAAATATTACTAAGTTTAATGTTCACTCTATCATAATAAATAAGAAAGTCAATCTAATTTGGTGTACACCAAAGCTTGTGGCACATAGTGGGGGTTAAAAACAAAACAAACTACACTAAAAATGCAAAGAAGACATATACTCATGTTAATGTATATGAAATCCTAATGCATGGGAGAGAAACACAACTACATTATCTATCTATTCTTACAAAGGAAAAATAAAGTTAGGAATACTTACCTTTGAAGATGAACTCTTTGAGCCTCAATATCTCCCTTGGCTAAGGTTATTCACAAGAAATTATTGTGGTATGTAAGGATAATAAAGACAAATCAGCTCTAGACTACACAACCTATCTATACATCCAAAAGACTTATCCACAAGACAAGATCCATATCTACAAAGAAAGTATGGAACCCTAATATTTATCCCTCAAGTAAAATGGTCAATAAGTACATGTTCATTTAAAATTATTCTTATTCACTTCTCTATTCTCAAATGGTCATAAATGAACTTGTATATATAGGTAGATCTTATCCTAAATCCTTCTGAATATATTAGCTATACAAGGTTGACCCAGTTGACCCTATATGTTTTTGGGAGGTAAATCACTAGGTCCCAAGATAGGTCAGCTAAAGGGATAATGAAAATCCAAGTGAAAAATATCCATAAATAGTATAGGTTCAACCCTATCGACCCTATACAATAATCAGAGGATAAAATCTATATAGGGTTGACCCAGTCAACCTAATATAGTCAACTAGTGAAAGGGTGTCAAGGCAAGAAAAAAGGGATAAAGATGTGACAACTATTTGGAATGGGTACAATAGAGAATAATAAGCTTAGGGTAAATGGTTTTAGGAGATAAGTGTGTAGATATAAAGTGGTATAAGGGATAATAATCTTATGAAGCACTAATGGTCTGCCCACCCCTTTCTCGATATACCCCTTAAGATATGCATTTAGAGATATTAAGAGTCAAAGGGTTCCTACAAGATAAAAAATGTTAGTAATCATTAAAATTTTGAAAATATTATGTGTATATAGAAACCATAGTGGTAAAAACCAAAAGGGCATCCAAGAAGCAACCAGTGTTTTTGGTCCATCTAATGCCATAATATGGAAACATAGACTGATCAAAGATTATTTGGCCTGTAATGCCTAATATTTCCACACAAGATGAGAAAGAAATTGAAAAAAATTCTTAAGTGGAAGTATATCCCTCAAATATCTCAAATCTCACTCTTCTAGATTGGGATAAGTAATTAGGATCCTTAGCCTCTAAGAGGTATAATCTAATGATAACAAAATTTCCAATAATGAGTTATTTATTGGATAAAACCACTAGAACAATATAGAGGGTGAATAAGATAAAAATTGAGGATAGATAAAATAGGGCATTAATCATGGAAGAAAGGGAAGAAGTGTATTCCCTAAGCAAGAGGCATAATATGCTAAAGGGTTAGTCCCATTATATTGAGGACTTGAAGTCATATGTTGTAGTTTATTTGGGGTTTTTAATTCATTTACTCTATCTATTGCTTATCTAGTTATCCAAGTTAATTATAAACTTTATAGAAATAGGTGTAATCATAGAATAATCTTTTAGCACTCAACATTTATCACTCAACTATGTTAGCATAAATTCACATAGGGTGCAAGCCTTATTTGCTCACTCAAAGCATAAAAGAGAAAAAATCAAGGCTCACATTGGGATAGTTATGCCATGACACAACTCACTCTTCATCGAAATTGGTCATTATAATGACAGTGTTGGTAGGTTCATTAATGCAATCCATTATAGGTGGAGTCTAATGGTATCTAGGCATAAAGCATATTCAGGGAACTCATTCTAGTCACAGGGGTGCAAACTTATATTTGGTAGGTTTTATAGTCTCATGAGTACAAGAGTTTGGTTCCCTTATCTTGGCATGATTTGAGAACTTGGAGGGTTTGATGGAAGGATATATATCAAGGTTTCATGCTTAGGCTAGTGCTTTAGGCACATATATCATTACTTGGTGTAGGGTCTTTCCTACACTTAAGTATTCCCAAAAAAATATGCTAACATCATCATAAATTACAAAGATGCCATGATCACTGTGAATAAAATGATTACGAACAACATTATTAACATTAAGATTGAATTTATAATACTAAAATCATCACATTCATTGTGCATTTCAATTAAAAAACTAAATACATTAAACCTAAGAACACCATGAATTATTGTAGCTATTCTTCTTCATTACTCAAAGGTTAAATGCAAAACATACTCCATGTTATGTAAAATAGAGTAAATATTAGTTAAGCTACTACACATCCCAAAGTCTCACATGTGAGCTTGGGAAATACAATTTGGAGCCTCAAAGATGTCCATGATAATCCTTAGATTAAAAGGTAGTTGAAATATTTTTATATGGAACTAATTCTATAGAGCTTCACTAATTTTTTTCTCTCCCTGCTAACTAGATTGAGCTTGATTTTATAGCACTTAGGAACATCTTCATGCTAGGGTGGAGGGTGCACACTAGGTGATAATATGGATCCTTTGTTGATGATTCTATCAAATTCATCACCTTACACCCTTTACTTTTTAGTCTACACATGTAACTTACTCAAGAAGATGCCCTAAAAACTTTGGTGCCAAATATCTGCGTACTAGCTAGTGATAAGTCTATGATGATTACTCTAGCTAGTACAAAAGAAGAAAAAAAACAATCATACCAAGTTATTACCTCATGTTAAGGTGTCTACTAAGTTGGAATGGATCCATATTTAGATGAACTAGCAGACCAATATTACCCCATATAGAATTGCTAGTCCACCTTCATATTAGTCTTTCAATGCTATTGGAGTATAGAACTAGGGAGATCTCTCCTTCAGCTCAGTGTTGAAGTCCCTAAAGCCATTTATGGTGAGATTTAGTTCCTAAATGGTGCAATCTATCACCATGGAGGTGGCACTATGCATGAGCACATCTATCTTCTCTAATTCCTTTATGAAGGCCTCGAGATTTGCCTTAGCTTTTGCCAATCCTTTGTCTAGGATTTATTCTTATTTGTAGGCCTTTGGTTTTTAAGACATAAAAGAGTGATTCCAAGATTTTTTTCTAGTCTTTGATTTAGGTTTTTAAGGCATTAAACTTTTGCATTAGTTATCTACACTTTGACTTGATTGTAGTGTATACCTACACCATCAGATCCTCCTTCTCCCCCTTTACCTACTTGAGGCATGTGACTATGACTAATTCTTGGTTGGAGAATATTTAGAAGATGACATCGACTACATTTTCACCCTCTTAAATTTTTGAAAAGATGTCTTCCACCACTTTAAGCTTTGAAAATGACTCTTATTTTAGTCTGGCATATAGGTCTTCCTCTTCTTATGACATCGGATATACCTTCAACCTTGGGAGTATCTACTCCAATATCATGCACACCTTGTTAATCTCCAAGAGGTTTGAACTATCAATGCCATCTAAGAGAGATAGCTTGGATACTTTGATGTACTCAAATAGTTGATAAAACTTAAACTTCATGGCCTTTAATTCCTCTTCTACTTCTAATGTGATCTTTTTGCATTTTTAAGCCCTAACATTGTTGATGATGTTCTTTTGTGCTACTTCAATTCCATATAGATGATTACATTTGTTGACTTGACTAGGTTCATTGTGTAGGGGTTTATGATAAGGGAATCATTCCCTTATTTTGATTTTTTTACACCTAGTATAGCCTTCTATGGCACTTCAAACTAAATCTCATCCATATAAATATCAAAATCAAATGATAGTTGTTGGTGCATCCTAGTTATGGTAGATTTGGGGGGCATGTACTCAAACATGTAGTAATCTTCATCTATCCACCCATTTTTCACCTTTTCTCTTAGGCTTATCTTGGTGCCTTCTTCTTTAGTGATGACTAACTCCATCTACTCTGATTCTTCTTATCAGTGTCAGTGCTCTCTTTAGTGATTTATTTTTACGTTTTTTCTTCTTTCTCATGTAGGGCTTCTTATTTAGACATGTCCCATTTATCCTCTTCTTATTCTTCCTTGGCACCAAATTTCCTCTATTTTTTCTATTAGGTTTCTTTAACACTCTCCATTTGGTCTTTTAAGCCACCAGTATTTTTGTCCTTATCTTCAGGCACCCCTTAGCTACTTGGGCACATCTATAGTGTAACTTGGTTTATTATAATGGTGAGGGAAATAGGTACCTTTTATATTACTTTCTTTTTTGGTTCCATGTTTCTAGAAACCTCTTTCTTTTCCTTCCTTTTCTTTGAATTTTCTTCCTGCACCTTCTTTCTCTCAACCTTCCTCTTATTTAGTAGTGTTAAGGCCTTTTATTCCTTAGATTTTATTTCCTCATCCTTAATATTTTTAATATCCTATTAGGTCATGTATTTTTCCTACATGGCATCCCTTCTCTTCTTTAGTGCCAATGCCTTCAGAATTTCTAACTTGCTCATTACCAATTTCCTCCATGCCTCTCTCTTTTCCTTAGTTTATGGAGGTTATGTGCTAGGTTTTTATGGTGAGGCACTCACTGGTTTCTCTATTGATATAAGTGTAGTATTAGTGTCACCTTGGAGGGCCTCCTAAACTTCTTTGACACTAGGCTCTTCTTTTGTTGCTTCTTCCATAATGTAGACCTTTATTCCTACTTCTTTCTCCTCCTCCATATCTTCACACACCATTTTTTTCTCCATTTCCTCAAGTGCCTCTTACACCTCCATCTCTACAAAGGTTATTGTGGGAATTTTAATGGGCCCCTTGGACTTCTTATTATTTTTCTCTTTTTTTCTAGGAGAAGAAGTCCCTTGCATGAAGGTCACACTTTTGTTCTTTGGGGATGATGGGGTAGCTTCATCACTAGAGGTAATCTTCAAACTTATATGCTCTTAAATTTATTCAAGTGTTTTTATTCACTTTTCTAAAGAGACTTATTATATGATACTGGCATCAGCTTCTCTTCATTACCAATCTAACGGGGAAGGTCATCATCTTTCTTGATGTGTGTACCCTTCTTTCTCAGCTTCATGTCATAATATAACATGTGGATGTGCCTAAGTATGACTTAATTTTAGAGGGGATGGATTTCAGTGAGATTCAAGCCATCCTCACCTTTTGTAGCCTTCCCTCCTAAGTACATTTATTTGTACCAAAACCTACTTCGTTTCAAATCTATGGCCTTCACTAGGATGTCTAGTTGTCATGCATTTGGAATTCTCCTTAGTGTATCCCTAAAGTAATTAGAAGAAAATGTGTAAGGGAGATTTAACTAGCCTTATTAGTTGCCATCTATGATCACCAAATGCACTACATAGAAGTGTTACATAGTGGAAAAGGTCAACATTTTAAACATGTTTTGGGGGATCTCCTTAGGGATGCACTTTTCCATCTTGAATGCTTTGATATATTGGGTACACCACCCCATAACTTAGGTTTTATACTTCTAAGATAATTTAAATGGGAGGGGGGGGGTAGGTGAAGTTTTTTTACTTCAGTTTTGTGGAGTCATTATGTACCAAGAAGACCCAAAGGTTGTCTTTTCACCATCAAGAATGTTGATCTCTTCCATCACAATTAATATCAACATCAACCCCCACTATAAGGTCTCTTATACCACATGAAATTCAAGAAAATTATTCACCATCTATTTTTAATAAACTTTTCTATGTTAAACTTGCCCCTTATGCCATGTGGTGGGCTATGTCTAGGTAGGCCTTAGTGATGTATATCCACCATCTATAGGGGAAATGTTTTCAACTTACAAGTCATGTCATTTATATAATAATGGGGTCCTTGATACCTTTTATGGGGAATGTGAACCCTCCCTTATAGTACCTAAGGAGTTTATGACCCTTTCCACTTCAGCATCATCCTCTATCATTTGGTGGATGTTTACACCTAAGTTTTGGATATTGATTATTCTACCAATAAGGCTTGCTGACAACCTCATAAACCTCCCTATAAGGTATAAGTGATATCCATGGATGGGTGTTATGAGGAACTACATGAGTTCCTCTAGCTTCTCAAAACATGGAAACTCATACAGTTGAGTTGCATTGGTAGTTGCCAATCTGTCTTACATGGAGACATCAAATAATTCCATTCCTATTTTTGTCTTGGCCCCTATATTAATGAACAAGTACTATGCTATATATTTTGCATTACTTGAGGTGGGCTGGTTGTATTATTTGAGTTAGATAGTATACATGAAATATGTCTAGTTCTCTCCTACCAAGACCTCCATGGTAAACTATATTTCCTGGTAGGACATCTTTACAAGCACCTCAAGATCAACCTCGGTGATGCTAACTCCTTCCACTAGATATGTTTTCTTTTTCATAGTGGTGATATTTTCAAATATCCATGCCCTCTCAACATCCTTCTATGCCTGGTATGAACTAGAACTCATTGATTTCCTCCCCATCTTGAATCGGCTAGTGTTGAAGCATGGTCTATTTAACTTGTCAAAGCTTGTAATGTTTGATGGTGCTCCTCATAGTCTTGAGGTCTATGAATTTGACTTCAAATCTCATTTTTTAATTTACATTAATGGTGGTCTTGGAATCACTCTAGTTTTATATTATTTTTTTTAGAAAAATTCATGTCCCACAATAATCTATGCCAATCTCAAAGGGAATGTAATTCCTTTCTCTATTCAATTATTATATTTTTGCATCTATGGGTGCTTAAGGTTTTACTCTAGTAGTGTTTACTTGCTTTGGCTTTGGATTGGATTTGGATCTAGGGTCTACATTTTGCATGTAAATTAACTTGAGGTTTGTAACCTAGACCAGTTGGCCTTTCATTGCTTTATACACCTAATTTAGATACCCACTTAATTACAAGTGATTACTGGCATGGTGGTTCCTACATTTATTATAATTCACAAAAACCCATGAAATCCATAAAAGTCTACTACTACCTCAAAATTTAATGTGGATATTTGTGTCTCCACCATCACCTCAATAAATTCTCCTAATAGTATTTTTGGTGAAGTGACATGTATTTTAAATGGTCAATTTTTGCATATCTTTGGGTGGATGCCATCTTGTCTTGATGATATTATCCTGAACTTTGTTCACTTGGTGTGACCTTTACCTTATTTATGAAAGCTTGGACACAACACCTCACATGTGTGTGATTCAACTTCCATGGTTCCATCATCTCTTCCTATGGTGTTTTCATTTCAAGCATAGTTTTCTATCTTGGTCTATTTTACTACACTTTTATCTCTTACCTTAGCCTATTCTATCCCATACAAATCCCTTGTGCTAGTCATCCAACACTTCATGATTTATAATTATTGCATACTTAGAATCTTGTGCACCTCTCTTGAATCTTATGTACACTAGCATCTTGTGCACCTCTTTTCATCACTTTGTACTCAAACTTGTGTAAGTATAGTAAAATCCATGCACCCAAAAACTTATATGTCTTGCCTCAGGAACTTAGAAAGTATCCATTCTTGACTCTCTTGATTGGAATTATTCATGGAAGAGCTATAATAATTCACTTTCAGGCCTAAAAGTGATGATTATTTATTAATTAATAATAATAACATAAAATATAAGTAAATGTTTGGCTTATACCAAAGTTCATTTGGTTCAGCACAACACAATTGACTTGTGACTAGAAAGTTATATTTTGATGGTGATAGTGCCATCTTATTACTGACAAGGCTTCAATCAATTTTCCATTAAAATTTCTAGGGAGTATTTCACCTAACAATGTGCATAGCTACATGTGTTAGTTTCAAATATGCTATGGATGATATATGAACCCATCCACTTAATTTGTAGCTTTCTTGTGTGATTAAGGTACTTAGGGTCATAAAACAAGAATAATGCCCCTTTAGTCAGTACCTTGTACTTTATATTATTGTCATGCCATAAATTATAGCATGCCTTCTCTATCTGTTGGCTCTACCTTGCTTGGGCATGCACCTCATCTAAGCACACCAAGTCCTCAATCCTTGCACTCAATGATTATTGGTCATCTAAATGACCAATATGCATAATGCATAATTATGGCACCTTGAAATCCATCTATAGAATCACCTCTACACCAAACACTAGTTGGAGTGGTGTATATTTATTTAGGCACTTAAAGGTTATGTGAAATTCCCATGATATTACTGACACTTGATCATCCTAGTCTTTGCAACCAACATCAAATATCTTTATGAGGCACATTCCTTGTATGTTATTAAATGCCTCAGTGGTACCATTTTATTATGGATGATAAGGGGTGGTCTTATGGTGCACCACCATATATTTTATTATCAAGATCTACATAATTTCATTGATGAAGTGTGTGCTTCTATTGCTAGTCAAACTAAGCTGGCACCCATAGTGACTTATGATGTTCTCACATATGAAACTCATGGATGTGGTGGTTGTGTAGTTTTTTTTGGCACTACCTCAGCCTACTTAGTGAAATAATATATGGCTAATATAATATATCTTACACCCTTGTGACTTGTTATGGGAGTGATCAGCCTAATAAAATCAATGGCCCATTTTTTGAATGGTGTCTGGGAAAGAATGGGAATGAGAGGAATATAATCTCAGTGGTTAGTTTTCCCTATGCACTAACATATATCACATGTCTTAGTGAAATCATGTACATCTTGGAATAGGCTTGGGCACCACAAGCCTGATTGTAATCCCTTACATGTCATTGCATCTCCAGTGTAATGGGTTCATGTTATACCCTCATGTTTCTTGCATAAAATGGAGTCCTTTTAATTTTATAAGATACATAAATGCATGACTTCATTTCAACTTAGTTTTTATAGTTCCCCATTAATGAGATGAAAAGGGGAGGCATGAAATATGAGCTATTTTTTCTTTGGTTATCATAGTCTGGGGCGTAGATCTAGATGTTAGAAAAGTGACTATCTCCACAACATCTTCAAGGATGCACTATAATCTATAGAGTTACACATCTGACATGTCATCCTCAATAGGTACTACTATATCATTAGTGTTGATTTAGGATAAATGGTCTAGGCTTGAGTTCTATTTTCTAGGCTTGATGATAACTAAGAACTAGAATTACTAAAACAAAACTATCCATCTAAAAATGTACCCATAGAGAACATGCTTTTTCATGAGGTAATTAAGTTCCTTGAGGTTTGTGAAAAATATGAATGGGGTCACCAAAAATTATTTCCTAAATTTGTATAGGCCATATACCATAGCTAGTGCCTCACACCTCAGTTGTTGTGTAGTTATACTCTACTTAGGTCAATTTTCTACTTGTGATGGAGATGGGATGATCCATTTTGACTTCATCAAGTTGTGACATAATGGTTTGAATAATAGATCCAAATGCATTGACATGGATGTGGAATTAGGTCATCTTATTGGGAAATTATAGAATAGGCATGCTAGCCAACTTGAGTTTCAAAGTTTTGAAAGCATCCTCTTGTAATACACCCTAATAGAATGTGGTATCTTTATGTAAGAGATCCTCTAGTGGCATCCAAATCTTTGCATATCTTATTCTGAATTCATTATAGTATTTTTAATGGCAAATAAAGGCATGAACATATTTCTACATGGAAGGGGTATGTATTTGAAGAATAATAGAAATCTTTATGGGATTTATGAGTAGACCATCTTTGTAGATGATGTGCCCAAGTAAGGTACCAAAAAGTGTCACAAAGATGAACTTCTTAAGGTTTAAGAATATTTATAACTATCATCACCTCTTAAAAATGAGGGATAACTTATCATAATGGTCTTTCATATGCCTATACACAGTCTAAACATCAAGGTACACCTAGAGGAAGTTATGAATAAAATCCTTAAATAGGATGATGACCACTCTAGAGAATACGTCTAACACATTATTGAGCCCAAAAGGCATCATGTTATAGGTGAAACAACACAATTTTATTTTAAAGGTTGTTTTAGGCCTATCCTAATCTTAAATTTGGACTTGATGGTATCCTAAAAAACCATCAATGAAAGTATAGATTTTGTAGTCTACAATGCCATCCAAGACTTTGTTAGTGATTGGAGTTGGGAAGGAATCAGTGATATAGGTGGTGTTTAACAATCAATAATAAACATAAATATAGATGAACCCCTCCTTATTAATTGGAATAACCATGGGTCTAACCCATTATGATTCTTACATTAGGTAGATCACTCTTTTAGATAATATGTTATCAATCTTTATTTTAACCTTGGCATGGAGATTGGGGTTTATCCTAAAAGGGTGATTCTTGATATGTCATATGCCATCCCATAGTTTTGTGCTCATTATGACAAAATATGGGTGGGTGAACTTCATGTATCAATAATTTTATAGAAACAAATTATGAAACTCCTTTAAGAGATCCAAAATTTGTGCTAGCTTCATGTCAAACCAATATACACCTAGAATGGCCACCTTAGGTTCCCCTTTCAAGATGATGTCTACCTGAGTAGTATTGAGTGGCACAAAATAAGGATCAATCCTATCCTAATGTTTTTCCTCAACTTTACTACTCCCCTTTTTTTTTTGATGTGGATACAGGTAAGGTCTTTCTCATCAAGGGAGCTATCATCCACTTGGCACATGAGCTTCTTATTTTCTATCAAGGATGTCTAATTGCACACTTTATACATATATGTATCTTACTCACTTGAGTTTATATTGTGCCTATTCCTCAAATAAAATTGGGATAAATAATCCTTTCTCCTTAAATCATATTTGTTAGGTGCTCATCTAAGATTTTAGCATCCTTAAAACTACCCTTTGAATTATTTACAATGGATCGATCAATTCTAGGTTATGTGAGGAAAACAAGGAGAAGGTGTGAACAAAATTATCCTTTAGGACATCCCAAATAGCTATCTAATGGTCTATTTTGATATCCATATACCAAGCTCACACCTATGTCTTCAAGGTTCTGTAGAAGACATACACCCATATGTTTCTTGGGTTATTTGCACCATAGTCAATCCATATTTCTTCACACAGGTATATGTGGACTATTGGGTTTAAATTTATAGAGTATGCATAAATGTCTACGTCCTCATTATATTTTATATATTTAGTGTAGATGGGTACTTTTACATCTTGCCATGTTGGAAAGTTAGGCCTTTTCACTATCCACTAATGAGCAGTAATGATTCTCAAAGTATACACTAGTGTACCCATCCTGTCGACTTCCTTTGGGATGAATGACTCTAAGTCATAGATGTATTATTCTACATGATTTATATCCTTATATATTGGGTGTGAAACAATTTTAAATTTTCTTAGGAAAAATTCTCTTTTACCCTTATTTTTATTGCAAGGGACCCATCTCTTCAAAGTGTGATCAATCTAGATCCAACCAGTTCTCATAAGTTTTGGCACATTTGTGCTCACTAAGTAGCACCTCCAAATAGTAATATTTTAATATTATTCAACCCATCAATCATAAGAAACATTGGTGGTGTCTAGGGATGACTATCCATCATCCCAAGAAATCACTCTTTGGTCATTGGGGTTGAGAGTCTTGGTGCATTACACCATGATGTTGTATATATGGTTAATTTCATCCTCTACATAAATAATTTTTATATAAGGGGGTCCTTGGTCACTTGAGAGGGGGATAAATACCCTCTCCTTTCCATTTTTAAAGGTCATATAGTGCTTCATAAAGTGCATATCAACATTATTTATGTAACACCATGGCCTTCCCAAGAGCGCTAGATAATTATCTTATTCAACCAAATCAATTACCTCAAAGTCAGCATGGAACTTGACACCCATGATATCTACAATGGTGATTTTTATAATCCTAATTGGTTGTGTCCTAGATTTATTGGACATGAAAATTACATGAAAGAAAGGCCTTAAGGATATCATACTCATCTTATCTCATGCATTCTTTATCAATATATTGACCTTAGTGCTTGTGTCCATAAGGACCTTGCATATAGACCATCCATCAATGGTGGAGTTCACAAGGAGTTATTTATTGTACTCCATATTTTGGGTATGTCTAAATTCTCATGTATTTTGCATACATGGCACAACAACTTTAATTTCTTTCTACCCTAAATTATCTAAAAGTAATTTCTTTAATAAGGGTAGCATCCTTCTATTTGTAGGAGGCACAGGATCTCCATTAGATATTTCACCTTAGCCTTTTAACCATATTGATTCTTGTGAGAGGTGGCAAGTTGTACCTCTAAGTCTTGTGCCAATTAGAGATCTCCTTGTAGGTTTTAAATCACACTCATAACCTAATATGATACATCTTTATAGCATGTAGGGTTTGGGTAAGATGTAGTTTTGGGTTCAAGACATGTTATACAATCAATGTGGATTTTTTCCCTATATTAGAGGCACAACTCTAGTATCAACATAACTAGTGGTTGAATGGTGAATCCACTAAGTATTTGCCTACAATTTTATTGGATCTATGCAAGTTAATTTTACCTTTAGAGTCCACTTCTCTTCTTTATGCTAGTGCTTGATCATTCCTACACCCTTATCTATGATAGGTTAGCCTTGGGTTAATTTTTTGTATAAGTTGGGCCATTATTCAACCTTGTATGTTCCTTGACAATACCCACACATTAGATATGTGGGGCATTCAAATTAATAATGTTCAATTGATCCACAATTTTAACATGATCACGGTGGGAATATTCCTCTATTACATCCTCCACATCACCCTTAGGTACCTTATTGGATCCCATAACTTGCATGTTACTATCTATATCCCTCATTTCCTTGGGTCACCTTCCCTTCAAATACTATAATTTCTTGCCTATCACCTTTGTGTATATTTTCATGCATCTCATTAATCACTTGATTGTCAATTATGGTATGTGTGTAGGCATCATACAATTGGTAGAAGATGGTTATGTTATCTTGACTAACATGTTGTAATAAAGTGTAGTTATGAACATCATGTAACTCAAGATAAACCTCATAGCTTAGAAGTAATGTGCATACATTTATTTGATGGTTGTTATTCTTATTATGGCCTTTTATTTCATAATTAGTATACCATAACCCACTTCAATCATCATACGATGAACTAGCAATAAGCTTTTGGAGTTGGCTAGTCATATATGGAATATGAGCCTCTATGAATGGGTTGATTCCAGTGTCAGTGCTTCTAACTACCTCAACTCTAAGCATAGCTTCAAGCACTTCATGAGGGTGTGTGAATGTCTTCATGGAAATCAATCTTTTAAATGGTACTATAAATCCCCTAATAAACCATTGTGCATGTTAGGAGGGGTGAATATTAGAAGGAATATTGGAAAGAAGAGTTTTGAAATTGACATCATACATGTGCATGATTTTGGAGATCTCTTGGTTAATTTACTTGATCATGATGATGCTTTACTATTAAAACTTAGGAATATCAAATCACTTCAAAAATTCTTCCTTCAAAGTGTAATAGTCAATCATATCCTGTTTAGGATCAAATTTCCTATACCAAGTACGAGTGTGATAAAAAAAGTGGTTGTGAACTAGGTTGCCTTACACTCAAATTGGGTTATGCCCTAGGCACACCATTTTAGTTCATATTTTAGTACATTATCTATGTCATTTTCGACACTATGATACTCCATAAAGTGCATGGAAATATTATATTAAATTTTTTATAAGGGTAGGGTGATGACATATGAGGTGCTTAACCCCTTGTACTTGTCTTAGTGGTGCTCCTCCAATGCCTCCAACCACTAGGTTAGGCATTGGTACCATTGTTACTTAAGGATACAAATATGATGAAGTCACTATACTACCAACTTGTGATGTCAAGCCATTTATTATGGGATATTTCCTAATCTACATAGTTGACATTAGATGAACTAGAATGATTACACTCACATTCTATGTTATCGAACTATCACCCAAAGTTCTAGAGGTATCCTCACTTAACTCTTCATAAGTAACAACTTGTTAAATCACAAAATTATAGTCTAAGTCTATAAAACAATCAAATTTTATGTGGACAATAGGGTCAATTATCACTCTTCTTTCTTCATGTGGGAGATCTAATGCATGCAATTTTGATACATCTTTAATGGTAAAATTTTATAGGGACCCAACATATACTTCACCCATCAATAGTTGAGATTGATATAGGGCTTCATTGTTCTCTCCTCATGTTGCTTAAATTTAAAAGATCCGTCCCCATTCCCTTCCCACTCACTACAAATTCTCTTAGCACTTCTAGGTTCTAGATCTTCTATCAACCTATACCTCCTTTTAATATAAGTCTATCTCCTAAGATCTTGGGTGTTAATCTTATGTTCCCCTTCCATTTCACTTCACATACACATCCCATTATTCTCCATTATGCTACTTATATGCAAAAGGACTTTATCCTTCTATTTTCATAGTTTTAAATAGATAATCCACCATCAGTTTCATAATATCTATGGCAAAATATTTCATAAATTTGCCTTTAGGTTCACATAAAAAATGATACTCTACTTCCTTAAGGCAAGAGTATGTCGACACTACAAACTCTAGTATATAGCTACTCATCAATCCTTACCACCATTTGTCTACTTCTCTAGTCCAAGTGGCATTTAGGTTCTCAAGCCTCTCTAGGTGCTCTTTCATCCACTCAATTCATTATCCATATCTTTGAATTTTATGGGTTGTATAGGTAGCTAACCATCAATATACATGCTTAGGTAGTTCATAAAAGAAAACCTCATGCAGAGCATCATACAAGTTTTTCTAAACCCACTTCCTTGGCTTATGTATTTTATAAGATAGATGGTTCAGTGTAAAGCCATCTTCTACCTATTACAGCCAATGCTTGATTTTCTTGAGGGAGAGTCAATGCATTATTTTGTTTTACCATTGCAAGAATAAAATTCAAAATGGGTTCAAAAAATGTAACCAAAATGTTATAGTTTAGTTATGGTTTTCAATTCATTTACTCTACATAATACTTATCTAGTTGTCTAAGTTAGTTCTAGACTTGTTACAACTAGGCACAAGTATAGAATAATCCCATAGTGCTTAATATTTATCAAGTGATTATGCCAGTATCAATTCACATGAGGTGAAAGCCTTATGCACTCACCCAAAGCATAGCATAGAAATAACTAGGGCCTATGTTAGGCTAGTTATGCCATGACATAACTCATTCTTCATAATACTTGGACATTATGATTATGTCATTAGTAAGTTCATTGGCATAATCTGTTTTAGGTGGAGTCTAATGGCCTATAGTCATAAAACCTATTTGGGGAACTCATTCTAATCATAGAGGTGAAAAATTATATTTAGTGGGTTTTATAGTCTCATGGGAATAAACATTTATTTCCCTTATCTTTGCATTATTTAAGAACTTGGAGGGTTTGATGGAAGGCTTTAGATCAAGTGGTCTTGCTTAGGCTAGTAATTTAGGCACAAATATCATTACTTGGCATGAGGTCTTTCCTACAATTAAGTATTCCCATAAAATATGTTCGTGTCATCATAAATTATAGAGACACCATGAATGATATGAATCAAAATCTTGTAAATAACATTCTTTACATTCATATTGAATTTATATTACTAAAATCATTATATTCATTGAGCATTTCAATAATAAAACTAAATATAATAAACCCAAGAACACCATGAATTAATGTAACTATTATTATTCATTACTCAAATTTTAACTAAAAAATAAAGTCCATGTTACATAAAATAGAGTAAATGTTAGCTAAGCTACTACATGGCCTAGAGTCTCATAGGTGAGCTTGGGGACTATAATGTGGAGCCTCAAAGGCTTCCATGTTATTTCTTAAATCTAAAGGTGGTAAAATCAATACTATCTAGAATCAATTATATAGAGATTCACTAATTTTTTTGTCTCCTTAATAACTATATTGAGCTTGAATTTATATTACTTATGAACATCTTTATGCTATGGTAGAGGGTGCATGTTAAGTGCTGAGATGGAGCCTTGGTTGATCATTATATTGGCTCCATCACCTTGTGCCCTTTATATTACAGTCACCATGTGAATATTACTTAAGAAGATGCCCTAAAAAAATAGGTGCCATTTAACTTCCTTCTAGTTGTCACTAAGTCTATGGTGCTTCCTCTAGTTACCACAAAAGATGACAAAATAACAATCATACCAAGTGATTGTCTCACACTGAGGTGTCTGATGGGTTAACATGGATGCATACATAGATGAACTAGGGGCATAGCATCATATATAGAGACTCATAAATAATCCATCCTTTCCATACATCAAGGGACCAAAATGTCCAAATAAAAGCTTGAGGAAGAGTTGAAGACACTTAGAGAGCAATAATAAGTGATTCAAGTTCCCCAAGGCATTAATCAAGATGTGAATGATGTTGCTCTTAGATTATACAAAATTCTTGATTTTATTCATTCTTTGAGAGTGATCTTGCCTCCTCATGTAAATAAAAAATCCAAATTATTCATAAGCCATAAAGAGATTGAAATTAATTTAAATTTCCTAGTGTTTTATAACCATAATAAGGCATTCAACTAGTTGGATTTGATTAACCCATTAGAGGTATATAATGACTTGAATTTAACATTTCTAATAATTTAGGAATCCAAATATTGGTTACTATCTTCTAAGGCTCTAGTAAATAAGTTATTTGATCAAGAGAAAGAGGATGAGTTGATTTTAGTAGGATTAAATTTGACCACCATTCAAGATAATAGAGGTAGGCTAGTGACTGGGGTTATATTTGACCAAATGATTAAAAAAGCCTTAGATAGATTCAAATAGACCTTCAAGGTTTGAGCCTAAAATATATTAAGGCCAAATTAATCACAATAAGTAAAAAGGTGATGGAGGTGGAAGTGTTCAAGGTTGGCTTCATAACCACCAAGGTAAACATAACAAGCTAGTAGGGGAGACATGCAAGGTAACTAGGCCATCTCTCCTAGATATGAATATAATTAAATATCAACATACTAAATAATAAAAACACTACTAGGAATTGGATATAACAAATAAATATGCTTAACAAATGCCACCTACTAGTTTCACTATGCCAACTCCACCAACAATGACAACAACCACATCAACTCCACTTCATGTTATTATTCCCATGTTGACTATAGTTCTATGAACTAGTGAATCTTAAGTGAAAATATATTTACTAAAGCTTCAACTATGAGTATTACTATATTTCCCACAATATTTTTGAGACAAGTCAAGCAAGAGCTAATTTATATAAAGTTCAATTTTGTATATTTTGCATGTAACAGTCATAACCAAATACTTAAGTCTTAGTTGAATATATATATATATATATATATATATATATATATATATATATATATATATATATACATATATATACATACATACATGTAGAAACCTCTTTTAAAAGGTTCAAAGTTATTGAATAAAATACAATAAGAAATCAATAATTTTTATTGTCATGAAATTGTGTTTGTTCTTTTTTCTTCCCTTTCTATGTCAATGAATTTGAAGTTTATTTGTTTGTAAAGTTGATTTAATAATTTTTATGTGTGTTAATGCTATATATGAATATTATTGTCATGATAATGAATGTTAGTCTTAGATTTGCAACAAATATTGAATATTGATATGTTTCATTGATTTATTTAGTTAGTACATGTTAAATCAATAATCTAAAGTGTGTATAAGTATCTCATTTGATATAGTATTCTAGATGTGATCCATAGTTGCCATGGATACCTTCTTGGTTCAAGTTGAAATATCTTATATAAAGGTATGAAATAGAATATTTAAAAGTAAAAACCTTAAGTTGAGACCAATAAACACCCTATGTTTTAACACCCAAACTCCTAGCGATGTTTGTTCATGAGTGTTCAAAAGCTACATACTATAAACACTAGTCCTTGAGATATTTATCCACCAAAGAGATATATTTATAAATTCCATTTTAGAGACATAGAGTCATTTTTGCCTTACCATTCCCTATTTTTAAGTTTCTTTTAGATATACCCAGTCATCCACCCATCTAACCTAACTAGTGATTTATCTTTTTAATTAAAATCCACACATACACCCACAAACTTGGTTGAACAACCCACATGCTCAACCTATTATTCCATGAACTAGTTATTTTAAACATAAACCTATAACTCATGCCTTAGAGTGGAACCTAATTCCAAATAGATCCCAAAATGTTAGACATTAATTAGTTTAAAATTCTCTAAAGTGTGCATAAAACCCACATCAATAGAAAAAAAGTTGAGGATATAAAGCGGGCACACTTGTGTGATTTACTAATAAATATAGGACCCATCATTACAAAGACACCTAGGAGATTAACAAGGCCAGGGCCCAATCCAATATTTTGGTTTCACCATTGTCACACTCTAAGAGGCATATATCTATACCTATCATCCCTAAGGTACACAAATCCAAAACATTTTCCCTAGTAAGGAATGTCCCACCTATAAATATTCATATAGATCAACCTTGGTTATTAGTATCTTCCATTACCATCCCTAGGGACCAACATGATCTACCGAGGAATCTAGAGAAGTATATGAATACTTTATCCCCCTCAAGGGAGAGAAAAATTGAAGAACATATCAATTTTTTAAGGCCACCTTAAGATTAATGAATGTTATCCATGAGGATGTTACATGCAAGCATTTTCCATTTAATCTGCAAGATTATTCTTATGATTGGTATCTAAATTTTTAGGAAAATTCCATCACATCATGGGATGAGTATTAAGGTATGTTCCTTGCAAAATTTAGATAGATAACTAATCCAAGTCTAGTATATCATCTCTTTACCAGCATGAAAATAGATCCTAACAAGTCTATCCAATCCTTCAATCAAGATTCTATAAGATTCACACCTAATTGAATGTCATTTATAATCTAGATGAGAATCTAATGCTCAAAATATACAAGACTACCTTAGATCCTTTCACTACCATATTATTACAAAGAGCTGCTACTACTAATACACTAGATTTAGCATTCTAAAAATATATTAACATTGATAAGTAGCTCAACCCATAGGTTAAACCTCATAATACAAGAGGTCAAACATTCAATAATCTACTTCCATCCTTGAATACAATTCCACGTGTAAATCAAAATGCTCTTGCATTCAATCAAAACCAATTGTTCACTCTACCACCTATGATGTAGTAGATAACAAATCAAAACTATGATTTATTGAATAATAATACACAAATAAATAATTAGTATATAAATCAACATTAGGCTCATACCAATGCAATAGTCACTTAGGGGTCTAATTACAATAAAGTTGAATTATATTATATATAAAGAATGGTTTATAAGCTAAGTAATAATTTTATAAATATGCAGGAGAGGATTGGAAATATAAATGATAAAAAATATAATAAAAATTATACCTTTATGAGATATAATAGGCCTTTAAATAATCCCACTAATAATATAGACCATCAAAAACCCAATAAGTTACCATAGATCAATACCATGGAAACAACTTTTCCCAACTTGTGTGGGGTCAATTACACATTTTAGCATGGAAAACTAGATTATATATCATTATACATAGCCTTTGAACTATTCTAGAGAGATATTATCAAATAATATCAAATGATGAATCCTCTAGATCTACCTCATGAATCTAGCCCTTCTAGTTTAGCTATGGTTTTTAAGACATTTGAGTTCACCTTTCCTAGTGACGATGGAAAGATCCCATAAGAAAAGTTAGATGAAGTGTAGGAATTCCAACATTTCAATATAAATAATTATAATTTGAACAACAAAAAGCCATTCACTACTTCTAATCCTCATAATAATATATTTATCCCTCTAAATCCTGAGGTTAGCAATAATCCTCCTCCCCTAAAGGGAATTATTAGCCTCTACATAGAGAGGAATAGAATAGAGGATGACACACTATGTTTTTAGGATATGAAGAAAATCATGGCCAATATTAATCTTCATGAACTATTACAAATTTCATAGTATAAAGAGCTCTTGAAAGTTAGTCATAGGCAAGTCCATTGAAAGAAGTTTAAAATAACTAACATGAATGTTATATACAAAATCAAAAAAAAAGATCCTCCTTTCTTACTGACCATTTGAGTGTTTGTAAAAAATATACACAATTTCCTAGTATATTCAAGAGCCTCAACAATAGTGATTCTAAATTATATTTTCAATAATCTTGGTTTAACACCAAATCCATCCAAGAAGACTATGTCACAAATGGACAAAATAGTAGTGCCTATATTGGGAGAGTTGAATAATTTAAGAATTTAGGTTACCTTAAAACCAACAATGTATATGAATATCAACATCTTGGTAGTTGATATTCCTGAAGGTTATGGTTTGATATTAAGTAGAGAGTAGTAAAAAGTAATAAATTAATATATTTCTAAGGACTTTTCACATATTTGGATGCCTTGGAGAGGTATAACTAATCAGATCAGAATCAATTGAGAAACAATAATGAAGAATCCTATTATTAAATACAATATTGCCAATAAAGAGGTAAGTGATAAATCTCTTATTCTTGGAATTTATACATTTATCATGAAGTATGAAGAGAAAAAAGAAATTCTAAGACCTTCCCAATTATGGATCCTGCATTTAGATGGATCCAGATCTAAGAAATGATTAGGTGTTGGTATCGATCTAATTAATCCATAAAGAGATAAGCTATTAGTAAAATTTAGGCTCCAATTCCCATACACCAATAATAAAGTGAAATATGAAGCCTTGATCATGGGATTATAGTTCATCCTCAAGAACAGTGTCAAAGAATTACTGGTATATGAAGATTTTGAACTCATGGTAAATCATGCTAGAAATAAATATTAGTGTAAATTGTCATATCTAAATAAGTACAAACATAGAGCTTGGGATTTAATAGAATCATTTAAAGCTTTCAACATAGTATGTATCCTAAGAGAATATAATGGAGATTTTGATTCATTGGTTGCTTCCACAGTGAATTTAGAATCCTTAAAAGAATTAAAAATACAAAATTTATCCATTAAATTGGTACCATGTTCGTTAGTACCAAACAACATTGAAAATTTTCAATTATTTGATGATGATGAGAAAATTGTTTAATTTTCAACAAATTTAGGACAATTCTAATCTTGAATAATAGAAGATGAAGAAATAAACCAAAGGTACCATGAATAATGAGGTGAAGAAGGTGTTATCCAGATGAAAGAGAATCACCTCCCTCTAGGAATGTTCACCCTATAAAGGACCTTTGATATAAATACTTAGGCCTAATCATAGAGGCAACTAAAGGTTAATAAATTTAAATTTAGTTAAAAAAATGTAGGTGATGACAAAAATGCACACTTCATCAATATTGGCTTAAGTTACATACCTAAATAAAAGCAAACAATCAAGGAATTAATTGTCAGGTATAAATATGTAATTGCATGGACTTATGAGGACTTAAGTGTTTCTAATCCTAGAGTCATGACGCATACAATTCAACTCAAGCTGATCATAAACCATTTAGGAAAAGGTAGATTCCAATTAAGCCTAACTTTGAACCATTAATTTAGAATAAAGTGGAAAATCTACTAAGTGTTAGGATTTTCTTTCCTATTAGACATTCGACTTGGGAGGCCAATCTAGTTTTAGTCAGGAAAAAGAGTGGAAAATCAAACTGTGCATATACTACAAAAATTGAAATAAAGATTTAGAGAAGGACAATTACCCTTTTCCCTCCTTAGACGAGGTAATAAAAATGGTAAGTGACTATAAGATGATGTATTTCTTATATGGATTTTTAGGTTAAGATCAAGTACTAGTTGAAGCGAAAGATAAGATGAAAAATATATTAACTATGAAGTGGGGAACATTTGTGTATAAGTGAAATATATTTGGATTAATTAATGCTGGAGTATATTTTGAAAGATAAATAGATCATGCATTCTAGGGACTAATATGAAAATGCATCAATATATATATGGATGATCTCACTATTTTTTTCTAAAAACAAAGCTAATCATATTGACCATCTTCAGTCTATGTTTGAGAGGTGTAGGAACATTGGGGTCTCACTTAACCCCAAGAAACATATATTTAGAATTATCAAAGGTAAGTTGATAAGCCACACCATTACCAAGAATGGGATTACCATTGACCTAGATAAGATTTAGGAGATATCAAAGATAATGTTTCCAAATAGTAAAAAGGAGATTAAATCATTCTTTGGAAAGATAAATTTTGCAAGGAAAATTATATCAAGATTTGTAAAGATTATTAGACCCTTGAATGCAATGCTTTAAAAAAATGATAAAGTAGAATGGATTCTTGAAGTTATGAAATCCTTCCAAGACATAAAGAAGGCTATTTCACAAATCCCAATGCTAGTAAACCCCAATTTTACCAAGGACATTTACTTATATTCACTCCCCTGAGAACATACTATTGATGTTATACTTACACAAAAAAGGGAAGATATTTAAAATCCAATTGTATTTATGAATATTAACTTGAAATTTGTAGATATTAAGTATTCTTTGATTGATAAGTAAATATTCACTCATCAAGGTAGTCAAAAAGTTTAGACACTACATCCTCTAGAATAAGACTATCACTATAGTAATATATCCTACTATCAAGCTCATGCTTGTAAATAATGAACTAGGGGAGTGTAGAGGTAGATAGATGAAAAATTTACAAGAATTTAATATTGAAATCAAACTATCTAAGATTGTTAGAGGATAAGGCATAATTTAACTAATGAATGAACCAAACCCACACATCACTATTGAAGAGGTCTTCCAGACATAGGTCTCCCAAGAAGATTGGTATATAGGTATTATTAAATTCATACTCACTAGAAAATTCCCCCAAGAAATCAAAAGAGAGTAAAAGAGAGATTTATTTCTCAAGGCTACTCATTACACAATTAGGAAAGGAGTGATCTTTAGAAAGAATTATGAAGGCATTTATATAAGGTGTGTGTAAATTGAACAAGATTAGGAAATTTTATGAAATCTACATCAAAAGATAGGTATTATACACCCATCCAATAATAATACAACACATAAAATACTTAGAATGGACTATTACTAATTGATGGTATTTAAAGATGCTCATTTCCATGTGAGGACATGACATGAATGCTAGGTTTTGTCCAATAGATAAGTACACAAAACCATGTCGCTATGGTCTATAATCAAAAGTAAGAAGTTCACCCAATGGGACCTAGAATTTATTGGTGTTATAGAACCAAATTACTCAACTAAACACAAGTTTGTGTTCGCTACATATTGCTACACTAGATGGATAGAGGAAACCACCACCAAGAACTCTAGATCCCAAGATGTGATAAGTTTTCTTGAAGAACATATCACAAATAGGTTTGACACTCCCATATATTTAGTTTGTGATAATGGGATAACATTTCAATCAATTGAGTTCATTGATTGGGCCCATGATAATCAGATTTTAATTAGATCAACCTCAAATCATTACTCACAAGGTAATATATTGGCTAAGTCAACCAATAAGAACCTTATAGACAAAATCAAGAAGTTAGTTATAGATAAACTAAGGGAGTGGCACATGCCACTAAAGTATGACCTTTGGGCAAACCAAACTAAGTGCAAGAAATCCCTCAAATATTCATCATACCTAGTAGTATATGGGAAATAGCCCATGTTCTTAATTATGCTAAAATTTACAACATATCAATTTATGTAAGAATACACTGAACCCGATGACAAAATAGAGTCTAGAATGCTATATATCATCAAAATAGATGATTCCATTGATAAATCATTTCATAGCTTCAATAATCATCAGGATGTGGTCAATATATGGTTTGATAAAAGAGCAAAATTCAAATATTTTATAATCTCTGACTTGGTATGCTATGGGAAAAATCCCATGAGAGAAAAGGAATGCATGATAATTTTAACCCACTGTGGTTATGACCATATCAAATTCCAATTTGAAGGATCTTCAAGGTAACAATCTGAAATATCGATTTAATTGATACTTTTTGAAGTATTACTTCATGGCTACCCCGTTTGGAGGGGTCCTTGAGTAACAATAAGATGTTATAGTACAGGTAGGAGTAGATTAAATTTGATTTATTAGTTAGTTTCCTTATTTTTATTTTATTTTATTTTATTACTTCATGTTTTCTAAAGTAGCATTTTTATTTTTAGTAATTTTCCTAGTTTCTAGATTTGTTTTCTTGACAATCAAAATTTGGTCAATCCTAGTATAATAAAACACAATTTGAGGTGTTTTAAGTAATTCATATTGTAGTTAAAAACTTTTAATTTAGGTAAGAAGTGAGAGAGTTAGCCATGAAAATTCCTTGAAAATAATGATTTCATCAGGTATGTGAAAGTTACTCCCACAATTCTGTGTAAATTTAGAAAACTTTCCTTATTCCCTTAGGTAAATTACACAAAATATTAATACTTTTTTAAGGTAATAATCATGGACATAGGCAAGAGTTTATGGGGACATTTTTATTAAATTGAAATTTTAACTAAGACCAATTCATGGTGGTCAGCTTTTTCCTCTTTCCAAAAGAAAACAAAGAAAAGATAAAAAAAATAAGGCACAATCCAAAAAAGAAATCTAAAATAAAATAAAAAAGGATTAAAAGCCTACATGATGAAATAATATCAATGCATCATGCATCATGAATAATATTAAGGAAGGAGGAACAAGTGATCAAAGGTATCTCTATCAGGGCTATGGATGCCAAACTAATAATAGAGTAATACATGATCTTCCCATATATACATCTAATGCTCAATCAGAGTGAAAATTATGGCTCACCCTTATGTCTTTGAATAAAAACATAAAATAAGAGGTAAAGAACAACACTAGTCACACATAGATTCAAGGTGTAATAAAAGATAGTATATTTCATAGGATTTTAAAGACAATTTTTCCATTTTTGGTTTAGTCATTTATTTCAAGATAAATTAATGGTTGATATTGGGATTGAGAAACCATGAATTCAAGATTCTCAAAAACTATGGAGTATTCACCCCTATGAGTCATCATTTAATGTATTCAACACATCCTAGCCTATATTTTTCTTCAAAAATTGGGATCCCCCTTTGTTTTTTAGAAATAATAAATATCTTGGAGGGGTACCTATGAGATTTTAGGGTTACTATTATTTTATGTATAAATTTTATACTTTTTATAATAAATCATGTACTGGTATACTATTTCATTTCAAATCTCTTTTTTAGACTAACCTATTTAATGAAAAAGATGGGAAGAATGGCTTTGCATGATATAATTTAGATTGGTTTCATTTAGGAGTTAGGTCTTCAGCAAGTTAGTCTTCAAAAAATTACACTTCATAATATTATCTTTAGAAATATCTCATTGGGGAAAGTTTTACATCAATGAATTTCATTTCAAAAACATTATCTTCAAAAATATTCACTTCAAAAACAATGTGTTATAAACTTTCTTTTCGGAGGGATTTCATCTAAAAGATTTTTATCAACAAGGTTGGTCCATAAAAGATTTACTTATAAAACTTTATTTCATGAAGTTTTACTTTAGAAACAATTAATTTGAAATTTTTTCATCTATAACATTCTTTGTGATCTTATTGGGAGCTTATTCATCAGAGACTTAGTCTTTGGAAACTTTCACTTTGATAATTTTCACTTCGATGATTTTATCAATGGTGATTTTATTTATGAAATATCTTCTTTGAAAAATTTCATGCTAGAGGATTTATGTCAGAGAATTTGCTCCAAAGAATTTCATTTTAGAAACTTTGATTTAGAATCTTATTCATTAGAAAATTTTATTTTAGACACTTTTGTTTCAGAGACTTTTGATTCGAAAGGATTTCTTCAACAACTTTAGTCATCGATAATTTTGTTTTAGAGTTTTTTTTGGGAAATTTGGGAGAAAATACTTTCAAAGGACATTATATACTTTAGATTATTTTTTATTGAAAGTAAATTTGGACTTCTATTGACTAGACTACATAATGACACATGGTAAAGGATGAAAGGTTACACTATGGCACCCCAAATGGCAAGGCATCCTACATGGCATTTACACTAGGACAAGGTGAAAAAATTAAAATTAAATAAAGGTGATGATCTCATAGATATTAATGAGAAATAGAACATGAACTAGAAATCAATGCATAATTTATATTTACATTGATCCCCTAACCAAGTTCAAATCATTTAATCTTTGAGCTTGAGTAAACTTCATCCTTAAGTGATTTTAAAAACCCTAATTATTTCTCAAGTGATTTATAGTTTGTGAAGTTTAGATCAATGAATACATGCCATTATCAAAATATTGAAACATATCATTACTTAGTAGAATAACCATGGAATCATCATCTATGTCTAATAAGATACCCTAAACACCATCTATGTTTTCAATCAAGGATTATATAGAGTACTTAGACACTATATTTAAATCTACTACATTTGATGGATGATATGCAAATTACCTAGCATTATTGGAGGAGGTAAAAAAGGTAGACTCATTTGCACTCGAGGAGGATATTATAGCTAAATATAATAAGTTTGTAAAGTAATTGCTCTCATTAAAACATCAATCCCTACACTATACAAATTTTAAACTAGAGGTGATGTCATGTATTGATCTATTTTAGGGCCTCTTCTTCAAAGGGAGAATCATGGATGGAGGATACCTTCATTATGTAGACAATAACACTATTATCACATATATTATAGGTGAGGCATTCAAAAAGTATTTGAGATTACCCATTGTGGATGTTACTTTTTATTTACACACATTAATTACATGGAAGAAGGCCAATCATCTAGAGTGAATTCTATCAAATTGGCTTCTATCTAGGGAAATACTCACTCTGAAGTAATATTCTAAGATCCCCATCCCTATTACATGATTTAGAATGGGAATCCATGCTGGAATGGCATTATTTAAAAAATTATTTATCCATGCTAGTATATATTTCATACACCTAGAATGGGTTCCTCTACTACACCTATTGACTACCTTAGAGCATACTTACACTTTAGTGGAAATTATCAATGTACACATTCAAAAAAAATATTGTATAAGGATAAGAGGCCACTGGGTGGAAACTTTTACATGATGTCCTATTTATTGGATACAATCATGAGAACTACCTATAGACATAATGAAGTAGTGTGGGATCCCAACACCAAAGTTATAAAAAATGGATTTTTGATTAATATAATTTTTTACACATATATTCATGTGTGAGTAATATAGTAAAGATCACTAATGAAATTTACCCTCAGGTTTGGATGTCCAAACATGGTCAACCTTTGGAAATAATTTACCACAACATATATTAGACACTAGTGAATGACATAGGTTACTACTATATTTAACCATATTACAAAATAATCATGGTGGTGGAGTATAAGGTAGATACTCTATAGCTCCCAAAGTTCATTATAGGTAAGGTATCTAAATAATAAATTGCCTATCAAATTTAGAACAACATTGATGAGGAGGTGATGAGAAATAAGAAGGCCACCTTACATAGATTTCACATCACCATTGGGATAATGTAGTATATAATTATTAGGCAATTCAAAGAATATGGGAATGTGAAGAAGGCATATGGATTTCCAACCCTACCTCATAAATATTATGATCCTCATGGTAAGGTCCAAAACAATATCCATTCCCTTGGCCTTGAATAAAATCATGATCTAATGAATCAAGACTTTATCTTCCTCAATGCCAAGGATGATAAGGAGGTCAATGAAAGGGCCAAAAATATAGGACTAAGTGAGGAATTTTTGAGAGTGATTTAAACATAACCATCTCTAACAATTACTAAAGTGAAGTTTAGAATTCCACCTCTTGCAGGATGGATATCCTTAGATTTTTTAAGTGGTAGGAAATCACAACAACTGGAAGAAGAGGGACCAGATCCCTAAATACCTCAAGGCTAACATCACGACCAATAGAAAATGGTATATGGGGTATCAATAAATGGAGAAGAGGAAGAACAAGCTGAGGAATAACAACTTCTTGCTTCATCACAAGCATAAGAGGAACCAATGCTCCTAGCCTACACTTTTATAATTGAATTAATAAATGTCAAGCAAAAATTAGTGAAATAACTAACTATAGAAAGAGGTAGTGAAAAAGTAGAAGCTAGGATTATATGCATAGATTTATCTGATGAAGAGGAAATAATGGCTACCTTATCCCTAATGACAAACACTATTCCCCCTTTTTCTCCATCACAAGTAACGGTCCTATAATTAGGTAGAGCCATAAGGACATATCAATGAAAGCCTAAGGATAGACCACAAGCCCCTCAAACTCAATACGTTAATGAGGAAGAGATACATCAATAAAATGATTTAAGCCTATAATAAATTAATTCTAAGGCACCTATCATAAGTGAATCATTTGGTAAGGGACCCTTGCTCATATCTCCTTTAATTTTTTCCCATTTGATGTCCTTACATACAATTTATATCACCCCTAGGCTAGTAGTTTCCACATTCACTCCCTAATAAACACTCTCTATAGGTTTAATTTTCCTCCATCCATCCATGAGTCTACCTAAAACCACTTCTCCTACTCTACCGTCTAATGTTGTATTTTCTATCTTGGTGGTTTCCATACCTTCAGTTTCTATTCTATTAACATCCACCCCATCAATACTAGCCTTGTCTATTCTGGCCATTACTTAATCCATCACTTTAACTACATCTCCTTCTAACCAATTAGGTGCATCCTTACCTTATCCACTACAACCACCATAACCTTATTGATAACAACCAAAATGTAACCCATGAGGCAATTAGTCTTTGTGGTCCATCTAATGCCACAATATGGAAACATAGTTTGGTCAAAGATTATTTGGCCTGCAATGCCCAATCCTTCCACACAAACTGAGAAAGAACTTAAAGAACATGCTCAAGTGGAAGCATAGCCCTCAGATCCCTTAAATATCACTCTTATAGATTAGGCTAAGGAATTATTAGACTTGGCCTCTAAGAGTCTGAATCTAAAGATAACAAAATTTCCAATAGTGAGTTCTTTGCTTTATAAAGTCATTACATCAGTACAAAGGGTAAAGAAGAGGAAAATAAAAGATAGATTAGGCATGAAAATAATCATGGAAGAAAATGAAGAAGTGTATTATATATGAAATCATAAATGCATCATGTACATAAATCAATCCTAGATTAGATGGGATAAAGCACACCTACACGTATGATTAGGGGCATATAATTGTTAAACGGGAGCATGAACAATGTGAGTAGTTGCTAGAATTGATTAGGGGATCACTTGTCAAAACACACCATGTGAGGTAGGGTTATAAATCCTACCATATAACATAATTTTAAAATAACCCTAAAAGTGTCATATGATTTAATATTTCACTAATCTAATAAAAATAAAAGTAAATCTAATCTAGTACACACCAAAGATCATGGCATAAAGTGGGGGCTAGAAATAAAGCAAAGCAATCAAAACATGTATAGGAAACCTCAAAAAAATTAAGTATGATTAACACCATAATACATATAATATGAAGAGTAATATTATTTGATCCAACACTTATGCTACTTCTATCTACTAAAAGAGAGGAGAACAAAGTTAGAATATACTTACATGAATATGAACCTATCAAGACTCGATATTTTCCATGGCTAATGGGGATTCATAAAAGGTTTTATTGGTTCATATGGATCACTTTGTTAGGCCAAAGTATCTGAAACCTATCCACAAGACTAGATTCTCTAAAATAATAAACCTAAGCTAAGTCTCCTCAAGTAGAATAGTGGAAAAATGGATTGTGAAGAAGCACGAGTGAATAATAAATATTGATTACATATTTATTAATAATGACTGAAATGACCTTGTATTTATAGGTAAAACTTACCCTAAAATCATTTAGATATACTGGTTGTGCTAGGTCAACCCAGTAAACCTATCACATTTTTAGACTAACTCACTAGGTTTATGCTAGGTCAACCGAAAGGCTAACAAACCAAAAGAGAGAAAAGGGTCCCTAAATTGTACTAGGTTGACCTAGTATACTGAATAGGTCAAAAGGGTACCAATCAAGGAAATAAAGGATAAAAAGAGGAAAAAGCCTTGAATATTATGCAAGGGATGAGAAATAAATTAAGGAAAGGTTTTAGGAACTAGTTATATTGGTAATAATGTGGCAAAAAGGGACAATAATCTTAAAAATCACCAAAGTTCTTCCCACCCCTTTCTTAGTTCACCTCTTAGGGCATGCACTTAGAGAGATTAATTCTGGATGGGTTCCTATAAGATGTAAAGCATCAGTAATTGATAAAGTTTAAAAATATATTTTGTGTATACATATGCCCCACTCAAAGCTCATGATGTGTCACTAAAGTGTAATAGGGGATGGTTATTTGATAAAGAACATAAGGACACACACAATGTTGATGCTAAAAAATGTTGTATTATTTTAAAATAAAATAAAAACTAAAAGTAAATGATTAAAATGGAAAATCAATTTAAAAATTAAATAATTTAAAAGTAAATAACTAAAAAGTAAATTCAATGCGTACCATGACTTACCTTTATTAAAATATGGTTGTCTATTGTGTTATTATTTTTGATTGTGGAGGGTGTAGAGACTACTTTTTTCAAACCCAAGAATACAAAACTAAAAAGAAAAAACAAACAAACACAAGAAAATCCAAGATAGCTAGTTTTATGAGGATGGGATGTATTTGGGAAATTTGGCAAGCTAGGGTGATAGGTGATATGTTAGACCAAATGACCAAGTCAAAAAACAAGAGTAAATTGCATAACCAAAAAATCCAAGACTACTAAAGAACAAAAAACTCAAATAAGCTATTTTAAAGTAAGAAAGACAAACTCACCAAATCAAACCAATGATACATGTCAAACATGATGGTAAAACAAAAATAAGTCAATGGTAAAAAGACAAAAATAAAACGGTAAAACAACATTGATGAGTGAGTAGTATTAAACCACATCTCACTCAACAATGGAAAAAGGATGCATAAAAGGGAAAACAACATTATCAAGTGAGAAGTAACAAGCCAAACATACTCAAAAACGGAAAAAGGGTATGAACTCATGTTTCCATAATATTAGGATAGCACAATCATGATAATTATTAAAAGGAAAGTAAAGTAGGTTTAGTAAATGTAAAATGATGTTTTAAATAAACAAGAATCCATAGTTGCTCAAAAAATGTTTTTTTTTGATCTAAGGATAGATAAAAATGAAATAAAGTAGTGCTAGCATGTTTTTAAGAGGTAAAGAAGAAGGAATTAAATAAGAAAGTAAAATAGTTTTGGAATAAAAATTTTAATGTCAAGGGGGGAAAAGAAATAGGTGGAGAGAATTAAGGAAAAACCAAGGTAGAGATAACTCTTTATCTAAGTCAAGATACTTAAATTAGGTTTGTCAAAACAATATTACTTTTGACTGTAAGAACTATGAAGAACTATTCTTAGCCAAGTAAATAAATTAAGTATATAAATCATCCCATGAAGGATATATGCATGAATAATAAAATGGACCTAACTCCCCATGATGTGTTGCCCATTCTTTAGGACCCCTTATATATCTAGCAGTTTACTACAAATATTGGGTACTTACATGAGAAAGTAGGTAGCACCATATAGTTTTTTTGAAATTCCTTCCAATCTATTGGCATACCATACTTCAAAAGACTTCAGCTCTATGTGAAGCTGATTGTGGAGTTTGAGCTTCTATTGGAAATAGGAGATGTGCTTATAATCACGTCTTTTGGTGTGATTTTTACTTTTGAGATTTGTATTTTGTCTTTTATATATCATTGCATTTTGCTTCAAATGATTTAGAATTTAAATTTTTGGATGGATTTTTGCATTACTCCTCTATAAAGATTTATAAAACCAAACATGGGTTATAAAGATGACTTTCATTTAAAAATTGGGATAAGGTTCCTAAGAGAGATAAAATTTAAAGAGTATGGGGTCTAAGAGTCTCCTAAACCCAAGTGAAATAAAAGTGTTATCTTGACTTCAACCTTGTTTTATCTAATGAGGAGATGAAAGAAAGGGGAAATCAAGAGGAATGACACATGGAACAATTTGAATTGATTCAAATTGAAAAAAATGTGATAAAGGGAAAAAGGGGATACAATGACAAAAAAGTGTGATTCATTATCATAATAAAGAGGGAAATTGAGGAAACATGCTAAGATAGATTGTTGTGCAGATTTCATCTAACAAAAGAAGAAAAAACTAATGTTGGAAATAATGATGAATATCATGAAAAGATGGTAATTTTATGAGGAGGGTCAGGTCCTATTGATGGTTTTACAAAGTAAATAATAAAATGGAAACACATGAGGGTGATGATAAGTAAGAGAAAATCAAGTAGGGGAGCCTTTTTGATAGAGCAACTCACAAAATAAAAAACCAAAGGATGACAAAACAACATTGGCAAGTAGAAATAAGAAAAATAATATTAAAATATGGTGGTTTTGTGAGGGATACTAGGTCCTATCCATGGTATTACAAAGTAACTCACAAAAAAATACCTAAAAGGTAAGAAAAACAAGAGAAAATGTAAGAAGATAAGGAAGACTATGGTACATTAAGAAAACAAAAGACCAAAAGGGATGACCAAAGGTTTGTGAAAAGAAGGCACTGTTATAGAGAGAGATACCCATGCTTAAGTTACCTACAAAAATATGTTGGAAATATATAGATACAAAACATGACAAGATGGAAATGTTTAGTCAAAGTACTTTTTAATGAATTGAGCGTTGGTGGGATCTTTGAAGAAATGGCCTTCATTGGTTTAAATATGGTAAGTGCTTAGACCAAGAATGTATTTAACTAAATATGTCTCCCACAATTTTTGGGCATATTTACCTTCTTTATCATGGGTGTAGTATAGTTTAAGGACAAGATCACCAACATTAAAAGTTCAGATTTTAAGACATTTGTTATGTTGTTAGGTGATGCAAGCCTTGTATTTGCAATTATGTTGTAATGAAAAAATAAAACATTCATCAATAATATCAAGGGAATGAAGGAGAGATTCATGTAATTATTCATAAAAAATAATACCATGAAGAGATATACAAAGAGAGGGAAGCTCAAATTCTAATTGAAGGACCGACTCAGAACCATAGACTAATAAAAGTGGAGTTACCCTAGTGGCATAAATGTATGTTAGTTAGATAGGCCCAAAGTGTAGGGTAAAGATGAATATTCCAATCCATTCAAATTTCACAAATTGTATTTTGGAGAATTTTATTGAGATTTTTTTTGGTGGCCTCAGTTTGAACATTACATTATATATCGTAAGTCATGGAAAACTTGTGATTGATCTTGAATTTGGTACAAAATTATTTAACATGTTTATTTTTAAAATTAACACCATTTTTTGAAATGATGATATGAGGAATGCCAAAGTGGAAAATAATTTGGTTAAGAATGAACTTGGATATGGTAGGACTGGTAACATTAATAAGGGGCATGGCTTCTACCCACTTGGTAAATTACTTGGTAGCAGTGATGATAAAGATGTACTTGTCTTGGGAATAAGGAATTTACCAAATATATCAAATCCCCATATGGAAAATAGACAAGGAAATTCGATAGTTTAAATCTTGGACAAGGATTAAAAATTTTATCATATTAAATTGCATCCTTTTCAAGAGTAAGCCAAAAGTAACCCATTCATAGGAATTTACATGTTGTAGCATGTCTACTATAGTGACCACCACAAATGATCCCATATGCTTGCTCTAGTATATAAAGAACCTCATCTTGCATAAAATAATAGAGTAAGGTACTCTTGGAATTGTGATAGTAAAGGATTTTATGTTGAAATATATATTTGAAAGATTTTTTATGTATGTGTGTCTTTTCACTAGAATCTAGATCAAGAGGACAAGTTTAATGTTTTAGGAATTGAATGATATATTGGTATCATAGGCTTTGTTGAATAGTCATAGCCTTGATGTCATAGATAAGTGAATCAGGTGGTTGGGTAGATGATGGAGATTTTTTTATTTATATAATAAAGGAAGGATTAGAGAGAATTTGATAAGGATGAAAGAGAGAATCTAAATAGGTAAGAGAATCAATAATGGAGTTTTAGTCTCAAGGAATAGACTTGATGGTGAAAGAGGTAAAGTACTTAGCAAGAGTAGTTATAATTTGATGATAGGTAATAGGGATCTCACTTTTACATTTATAATCACCATTAAATTGATGAAAAATAAGCTAAGAATCTCCAAAAACATGAAGATATTGGATGTCTAGATCTAGAGTAGCTCTCATGTCTAAGATAAGAGCTTCATATTTGACCATATTTTTTGGTGACATTAAAAGTGAGATGAAAGGATAAAGGAATAATATTACTAAGAGGACTTGTGAGCATTAAAATTTATCCAAATCCTTAAAGGAATTTAACACCATCAAAGTGGAGGGTCTAAGTATCCTCATGCAATTCAACATTAATTTTAGGGAGCTCCTCGATAACTACATTTGGTTTAGTAGCACCAGAGGGAGGGGAAGATTCTTTAAGTTGATTGGATTCAAGATTAGTATTAAAGCTATGAAAATAGTCTATAAGGGAGATATATTGATTAATAACTTTAATTTAAAGGATATTGTCATTGAGAAGATCATCTTGAAGTGAAGAAGTGGCTGGAATGGGAGCTACGATAAGTTAGTTAGTTATGACTTACCCTTTAACAATTTTTTGTGTGATGATGCATAGATCAAATTCCATAAGTAAGACCATCCATTTACCAATTATATCTCTAGGAATAAAGTATTTAGATAATAAATAATGAAGGGTGTTAAAATGAATGATGACATAATTCATTTGGTATAGCATATAATGACAAAAATTTTCAATTGTAAAACAGATAGCGAGGCAATCATGCTCAACTTTGGTATAAAATGTCTCATAATGAATGAGGCCTTGACTAATGTATTAAATAGAATACTATCTTCTTGTGTCATCTTGTTAGGAAAACATTACCCCAACTAAAATAGGTGTAGAAGAAGTATAGAGAATTAATGGTTTATCATTAAAAGGTGGAAAAAGTGTAGGTGGATGAAGTAATGACTCTTTCATATTATCATGGGATTTTTGACATGGATCCATCAATTCTAAATTTTTACCTTTATTTATAATGTAATTGATGGAGTGAATGAGATAAACCATTTTGGGGAAAAATTATCTAATTTCCCCAAGTTGCCTAAATAAGTATGAATATTAGGAATAGATCGAGGAATGGGCATGTTAACAATAACACTAATTTTAGTTGGGTCAACATTGATGCCATGGAGAGAGACTAAGAATCCTAAAAATTTTTTAGATGTGACTCCAAAAACACATTTGAAAGGATTAATTCTAACTTTGTATAGGAGATGGTCAAATATAATAACAATTTTAGAAAGATGGTTCTTACAATGTTTGGATTTATAAATAAGATCATCGACATAAGTTTCAATAATTTTATGGATGAGATTGTGAAAGATGTGAGTCATAGAATATTGATAAGTATATCTACCATTTTTAAGTCTAAAGGGAATTTCGATGTAACAATGGTTCCCTATTCTATGGTGAAAGTAGTCTTTTGTTGGTATTTGGGAGTGATGTGATTCTATTGAATCTCAAGAAGCCATCTATAAGAGATAGCATTTCATAACCTATCATGGAATATATGATGGCATATATAAAATATAAGGGGAATTTTTCCTTAGGAAAAACAAGATTAAGGTTATGGAAATCAATACAAATGCAAATAACCATAGTTGTAGACACTCAAAAATGTCTCTTCACAGATTTTTGATGTCACATCACCTTAGACCTATCCTTGACCTTAGTTATCTATTCACATAGTTAAATCACCCTTAGTAAACACCTTTTCATAAATTTTAATTCATTAACACACCTAGGAAATATTATTAAACATTCTAAACATATCAACTTTGGACTCATTTTAACACTTTTTAACTTAAGAGTATGACTGTTGATGGTTAGCGTAACTATGGATGGTTAGCCTGATCATTGATGATTAGGGCTAAAAACCTATAACATAAAAATATCCAACTGTAAGTAAGATAAGTATAGGTAACATGGAAACTTTACCATGCATGCCTTATAGCTTTCCTTCTCTCTGAATTGACATATTTATCCTAGACCAACTTATCAACTTCCTCTCTCCTTACTTAGCCACTTTGTGTTATAAATACAAGGCTCATAAAAGAGTTGTGGATCTAAAAATTTGCATCTAGGATCTTTTTTTTCTTTATGCAGGTATCTAGGACCCCAAAAATCTTCCCATGTGACTATTGGAAGATAGAGATACTATTTCACTACCCAATTTTATAAGTATCTCTTGTTTATTTTTATCAATTTCCCTTATTTATTGACTTCTCTATCATGATCAAGCCACCTGCACTTCATATATTACCTCTAGAACCTCTTCCCAATCGTATACCCACTTATCATTCCACCCCAACTCCATTACATTAACCACATGCCTTATATAGATAACTATCACTAGTTTTTATAACCATCATTGGATATCAACCATCATCAATTATCTAACCATCACTAGTCAGGACAACCATTTTCGATCAGCCTGACCACCAATGGTAACTATCAAGGAAAATAATAGATTGTTATTTCCTCCCTTTTCAGACCCAATCAGACCTTATCTCTATTTTTGATGTATTTACAAACCCTACCCAGTCCCTTTGAACCTAACCTTGATACACTTGTGCATGGTATTGACCTGTTGTGATACATCTTCTACTAAACATGTATGTTATTTATTTTCTTGTATAAGAATTTATGTTCTTATCTATTTATCATCTTTTATTTCTATTATCAAAACACTTTTATCTTTAGGGGAGTGGATTGATATCCATCCAAGTAATCTTTCACTTCTTCAATCTAGTGTTACTAGGTATTCCACCCTTCATACTCGTCTAACAAACAAGTTGGTTTAGTGTGGTCTTATTACAGGTAATCTTTCCTTGACAAAAAAGATCTCTCACTTCATTTGGTCGTAAATGAGTGTAATGTTTAACTATGTACACACCCCTCATAATTTATTTCTTCCTTTAAAAATTTAAAAGTGAAAATTAGAGATAGAAATAATATGAAACGTTTTGGTACACCCGGTGGGACCCCTTTTGGGTTCATAGTTCTCTTTAGGCATATAGTTGCATTAGTGAAAATTCATCCTCTTGCATTTTAATTATTTCTAAGTTTCAAAAGATTGAATTTTTATCTATTTTCCTTCCTAAAGATCAAAAAGAAATGAAATAAAAAATTTCATCTTAGGGATATGTTGCATTTTCATCCTACATTAAGTGCATTTTTAGTTGTTCCTTGTTTGCATTCAAAGACATCAAAACATTTCTTTTGAGTTAAAATTGAGTGAATTCATGGTATTGATTTCTTAATTATTATCTCACCTAGATTAACTAAAATAATTTTTATTTAAGTTTAGCACACTTATATTACACTATGAAACCACTTGCACAAAATAAACATCAAAACTTACTTAAGACAAGGCCCATTGGGATTTCACCACACTTTAGATCACCTTACCCTACCTAGATATCTCACATGGATTTCATCACCAAGTATAGGACCCACTCCATTCCCTAGTGGAGTATAAACTCTAAACAAATGGTATCTAGTTTTTAAGTGGCCCAGCTCAACTTCAGGTTCATAAAGTATAGGGAGTAAGCCCCTAGTATCAGGCCACGTACCTGATCTAGTGTAGATTTTTTTGAGCACCAAAACATAGCCCAAAACCATCATTAAATGGATCTTATAGTACCTAAATTAAAATCCAATTCCCCCTTTCACACTCTTTAAGGCATAAGACAAAAGTGATTTAAAACAAACCCTAGGATTAATTGCACTTTTAGTGTGTGTTTTACTTGCTTTGGGATTTTTTTGTTTGCTCATTGTTTAAGGTGAGAGGTTAATTATCCATTTATAATTTATCATATTATCTTAACCAAATAAAAAGTGATAAATTAAAAAAATAACCACCATCTTCCTCTTCATCCTCATCTATGGATTACACCTCAGATGGTGATAAATCACCCCATGTTTCACCAAACCATTCTCCCCCACCTATGGTACGTCCTATGATTCTTGAAGATGATCCATATTTTACCACATTTTTAGACAAAAATATGGTAGATTTAAAAAACTATCTTAATACATTAGCCTATCATACTTCGATGGCTTTAGTTCCTCATGTGGATCTACCCTATAGTATGCCACATCACCTCATGGTTAGTATTACATCATCCCAACCTTTTGTTATCCAATCTTCTTATTCTACCATTGGTTCATCTACTATTATCACCTAGACACCTATTACCCTAACCAATACCTCTAACATTGGCTCAACTTTACTTCTTTCCCCTTCTACTAGTGTGGTGTCCTCCACACCCATGTCTATTATCCCCTCTAGCTTAACCAATATACTAACCTCAACCCCCTTTCAGAGCTTGGTGCTATTCATACCATAATCACTCCCTCCCATTAGAACTAGGGTGACTACCAATCAACAACTTACTAACACTTTATCATTACCAACCCAAGCCATACCCCCATCATCTAACCCATATATACCCCTAAACAAGCCATTATTAGTAGCCCTACAAGCCCTCATAACACCTTATAAATATATTCCTAACCCATAGGGATATATTTTACCCTCTACTCAACCCTTAATGCTTATCAATCTTACTAGAACACTATCCCAACCTCAAGCCACTACATTCCAATATGTGCCCACCTTTGTACCTCTTACTGCATACTAATTCATAGTTACAACTCAATCGTAATAGATCCTACCACTAAGTTATGCAAATGCCCAATCCAAATTTGACTGGATAAGGATGATCATAGATAATATGACACAAATTGAGTTATTAATCTCTAGGTCCCATAACCTTTTATCCTATGACCAAATTTTTAATGAACCTATCAACCCATCTATCACAATTCATATTTATCCTCCTCAATGGGAGCTCTCCAAATTCTCTAAATTTTAAGGTAAGGAGGATCCTCAACAACATTTGAGGTTATTTTACCATTCTTGTTACTTGATCACATATGATGATGCCCTCCTCCTCTGAACCTTCCTTATGTCTTTATCAGGGACCACCTTGGATTGGTATAGTGCCCTTCCTATACATTCTATCTTTTCATTCTCCTAACTCACCCAAATCTTCTTAGAACATTTTTTGGTAAACATATCAAAGGTCTCCATAACTAACCTATATTCTATCAGGTAGTTTAATGATGAATCAATTTTTGACTTCATTGTACAATGGTGAGGCCTCATTAATCAACTATCCTTTTCACTACCCCAAATATAACTCATTAAAATTTTCTCTAGGGGTTACATAAAACACATTGCTCCCACCCTTAAGGTACAAACATTTAGAAACTTTGATGAAGCATTCATAATGGCACACAAACTTAGAAATCATGCCATGGATGAGGGAAAACTAAAATTGAGAAATAAAAATTCCACTTTCAAATCCAATGACCCCTCTTCAACCAAAACATCAAACCCAACCAATAGCAAAGCCAAAACATCTACAAATACGGTTCTCTTGAAAACTAGCCCACCTCTGTCCATTAACCAACCACATGAAACCATAATTTCTAACCCTTCTTACCCACCAAAAATAAATCAAAATCAGGTTCTACTTAAACAATTCACACCTATAGGCAAATCTTATGCCTCTATACTGGAAAACCTACTCAAAGATAACCTTATCCAACTTTCACCAATCAATACACCCCAACAATTTGAGCCCTCTCACCCTGTGCATAGGTGGTACAATGAAAATAACCATTGTGATTTACATTAAGTCTTTAGACATGACATAAATTACTGTAACACTTTTAAAAGTCTTATCCAAAACTTGATTGACAATGGTGAATTGTCATTTGACAACCCTAACACACCTCCTAACCATTCTCTCGATATTTTCTACAAGCCATTTCCTAACCATCCTCCACCTATCCAAGCCCATGATAATCAATTTGAAACATCTTCATCTCATGAGGCACACACAATCAACATCATCATAAATGAGCCCTTGGGGGATGAGCCTCATATTTATATTGCTCCTTCACCAACCTCACCAATGGAAGAAGCAAATTAACCTCTTATCCCTTTAAAGACCCAAATAGAATGCTTTATAGCCCTTATATCTTCTAATTTCATAGAAGTAGCTATTAATTTTACCACCTCTTCTTCTACCCCACCAAATGAAATGGTAGAAATCCCTTATTATCCTTTAGATACCCTAGAAAATGAAGGAGTTGGGACCATACATACACCCCTAATTAAATAACCATCTCCTCCCTTAATCACCCCATAAGAAACAATCATTTTGGAACCTTCTTACTCAAGTAAAGATGAAGGAACCATTCCCTTTTCTTCACCCAAGGGATTAAAATTTAAAATTATTTATCAAGGACCCAAACCCATTTACAAGCCCTTTTCTTGGTTAGTGAAAAATATAGAATTTGCCTCACAACCTAGCCTAGATAGAGCTAGCTTTTGGCACTGTTTGGGGATCTCATAACAAAATAGAGATAAACCCTTGACCTTGTTGGCATCAACCCTTAAACCTATTATCACATAAACATCAAACACTCCTTATTCCAAAAATAAAAGAACCATATCACCCACTTCCACCTAGATCATCTCACAATTTTCTTGCTAAACCAATCTAGACTTTAGGTATCCTTCCCACACCTAGCATCACCCATCCACCCATAAAATTGGACCTAACCCCCTCTAGTCCACCTAACAGACCACCAATTAAGATGGACTAAAGGGTGCAGTTACCTAAATCTCATCCTTGAACTTGACCTATGTTTCCTCTTCATTTACCATCTATTTTGGGACCTCACCCTTTTACCATCCCATTCACCTATTCCACTTTAATTAAACTAATTAACTTTTCTATTTCTAGCCCTCCACCACCAAGGCCATCAATTTCTTCATCATTCTTAGCTAGTTTATCCCCTTCCACTTTCCCACCTATTATCAACCCCTTATACTTCAAAACAATCCACTTGTAACCTAATCAAAACTAAGATGACCCAACCTAAACCATCTACTAGAGTTGCTCAACCACCTACCCTTTCTAAGGACAAGACCATGCCTTAGAAGGTTCTTATTTCCTCAACGAGCATTTCAGCAACCCCAAAACCTCTAAATGAGTATTACTCAATTATTTTATAAAGGTTCTTGCAAACATCCTCCATAAAAATTTCACCTATTAAGTTTTTCACCCCCTCTAATACCAAACCCTTTTGGTTTGATGATACTTAGATTTGCATATACCATAGGATGCCAAGACATGACATGGAAAGCTTCAAAGCCCTCTAAGTTCTTATTCACTACTTATATTATGATGATGATATGTTGTCAGATGAACCACTGTCACCTTGCTTACCAACCCAACTAATTCAACCACCATCCCAACCTATGTTAGATTTCCCACTTTCACCTAAAAGTGAGAGGGAGAAACCAAGTCCAACATCTAGTCTACCTAAACCCATTATTCATACCATCCACATGATTACTTGATCATGAGATTAACAAAGAGCTAAAGGAAGAGCCAATGCATCCATTCCATGGACATATCCTTCAAACTACCAACCTTCCAACCACTCCCCAACACCAAATCCTTCAACAAAGCCATCACCAAAGCCCAAGGTGTCCATTCTTGGTACCCCTCTAACTAACCCTTCTAAATCCATTCAATGAACTATGTTAAATAAACTAAATTAGAATCTAATCAAGATGAGTCTTTATGAGATAATCAACACATCACCTCATCACTAGTAGCATTGATAAAGTCCCTATAATCTATAGAGGTTCAACTAGATGAACCTAAACCTCTAACATCCTTCATAGTATCCCTCTAACATTATGCCATCATCACCTTCCAAGATTCTAAGATACCCCTAGCCCATTTTGAGGAATTTGAACCTCCTTTCTTTGTTATTGTATACATTAATCACACCCATGTAAAAAGGGTAATGATTGATGGTGGTGTTAGCATTAACATAATCTCCTCCCATGCTTTTGATCAACTATACCTACCAAAGAAAATCATGGCCAAAATCACAATAGTTCTTTTCTCTTTTAACAACATAATGGCTACTACCTTGGGGACCGTTGTCCTTCAAATACACTTGGGACCTCACACTATTCCCAAGTTATCCTATGTGGTAAAGGGTGAGTTCTAATATAAAATTCTAATTGGATGCCCTTGGATCTAATCTATGAGTTGTATCCAGTCTATTTTACACTATTATGTCAAATTTAAACATGAAGGACATGTTATAACTATCAAGGCTGATCCTAGTCCTTTTACATCTTACAAGATGACCTATAGGTCTAATGATGTCCTTCTTCCACATTAATCTTTGCCACAATCAAGAAAAGCCATTAATACAACTTGACCACTAACTAAAACTTGTAGTGCTTCAGTCATTGACAATGATGGAGACTTAACTAGTACATTTATACCTTCTTCCTAGATCCCCATTGAGAGTTTTTTGGAAAAAAATTTCCAATGTATCTCCATTGGGGAATATTGACTTTTAACCTTAGATGCTTTTCCCACTTTGTATAAATATGAGAGCCTAAAAAATGACCCTTCATATGACCCCAACATAGGATCCATTACCCCCTTTAGACTTCCAAAAAATCATACATATTTTGTCTATTGGGGAATTAATCACCTACTCCTTACTCTTATCACCACTCTGTATATCCAACCTTTCACTTTTGATTTATCATATCTAAGCAATCCATCCTTTGCCAAAACCTATCTTCATCATTGTGCTTGGAAAGGAACTGATATGGGCCTTTAAAAATAAAGACCTCATGAATTACCCATTATCAGAACTTAAAAACCTCATGAGTTCTTTGGGCTCAGGTTTAAACCTTCAAAAGATCCCACCTCACAAAAATCTATTGCTACACCCAAGGAAGAGATTCCATCCTCACCTAGTTCATCTTCCCAATCCAAAGACTCTAACATCATCCCATCCAACTTTTTTTTATCAATACAATTATTCTTGGCCTAGTGACCTATCAATAGGGTAGCCAAACCAAAACCCTTCCCCTCATCCATCCCAAGAACTATGATTCATCCACCATTCATACCATTTAGCATCATGATGATGATTCCATCGTCAACTATCTTAGTACAATGGAGTCTTATATCCATAAATATCTCCCTCCTAAAAACCAAACCATGCTCAATGAATCAACTATCAACATTAACTTAGGGACATAAAAGGATCCTTATATCATTAAACTTGGCCAATACTTAAACTCAAATGAGAAATGAGATTACCCCATCTTCCTTTCAGACCATAGCATTGCATTCACATGGTCTTATCAAGATATGCCTGGGATCGACCCCTCCATTGCTCTCCATAACATTGACTATCCACAATGGGTCTCTAACCTTATTCCCATTACCAAACCCACTAGGGGACTCCATCTTTGTGTTAATTTTTATGACCTTAACCTTGCATGCCCAAAACATTACTTTCCTTTACCCAACATTGAATAACTAGTTGACCTTACCATGGGCCATGAGATGTTATCCCTTATGGATAGATTTTCAAGATACAATAAAATCTTGATCACTCCCTCAGATCAACATAAAATTGCCTTCATTACTCCTCAGAGAAACTTCTACTGTCAGGTCATGCCTTTTGGTTTAAAAAATATAAGAGTGACTTATCAATTAGCTATGACCTATATCTTCCATGATCTTATCCATAATATTATAGATGATTTTTTGGATTATCTCCTTGAAAAATATAAACATCGTAAATATCATCTAGTTGTTCTTGCTATCATTTTTTATTAACTAATCTAATTCCATGTCTGGATCAATCCCAAGAAATGAATTTTTTGGGTTCTCTCTAAGAAGCTCCTTGGATTTATCATTTCCCTCCATGGAATTTAAATTCATCCCACTAAGGTCAAGGCCATCCTATAAATTCCTCCTCTAACAAAACTGAAACAACTCCATAGTCTATAGGGAAAACTCTAATCTATACATCATTTCATCTCCCAATTATCAGATAAATGCCAACCCTTTCACCATCTCATAAAGAAAGACACCTCCTTTAGATGGACCAAATATTATCAACAAGCCTTTGAGTCACTCAAGCAATACCTAATTTCTCCACCCATTCTTATCCCACCTAGGGATGACCAACCTTTCTACCTTTACATATCCACCATTGATCAATCTTTAATTTCAATGATGAATCATTAAGATAAATGAAATAAAGATAAATCCATCTACTATATTATCTATAGCCTTATATAATATGATACGTGATATACCCATCCTAAAAATCTTTATATTGATCTCATTTTTGTCACCTCTAAACTCCATCATTACCTTCTCAATCACAAAACATATGTTATTACCAACACCAACCCACTCAAGTACATGCACTCCAAGATATACCAAAATGTGTGTATGGATAAATGGATAATGATTATATCTAAGTTTGATCTTGAGTTTCTTAAAAAAAAATCCATTAAAGGGTAGGTCATGCTGACCAATTGGCTAAAGCTCCCCTCTCAAATAACCAACTTATTCCATTAAGCTTTCTAGATGAGTCTATTACAACTCTTTCTCAGGAAGAACCCCCTTACCAAATGACCATGTTTTTTGATGGATCTAAATTCCAACATTGTGGGGGTGTAGACATAATTCTCATTCCCCTTCATGGAGAAATTCTACCACTTTCCTTTAAACTCAACTTTGAATGGACTAACAACTTAGCAAAATATGTAACTTTTGTCATCATTCTCCAAACCACTCTAGCCTTGGGAATGAAAAACATTTTAGTCTTTGGTGATTCCTAACTCATGATTGACCAAATCAATGGGTCTTATTAATGTAAAGATGATATTTTGAAAAAGTATATTCTTATCATTAACAAACTCTTAGCATATTTTTAACATTACTAGATCTAGTTAGTACCTTGATCTACTAAAAAATTTATAGATATAATGGCCTCCCTTGAATCTCAAATTCCATCTCAACCAATTGAATCTAAACCATTTTTATCCATTCACCACTTCATCATACCTTCATATATCAATGCATAATTTCCTACCATTTGTAGTGTGAAGGCATCTCCTTCAAACACTTGGTATGACCAAAGTTTTAACTACATTAACCTTGACATCATTTCACCTGACCTCTCCAAGAATGCCCAATAAGCCTTCATTTAGGTTACCTCTCATTATACCATAATATGGGTTATCATTTATAAATTTGGCTTTGATGGCCTTCTTCTCCATTGTCTACAAAGTTAGGAGATTTCTCATGCTATCAAGGAAACTCATGATGGAGTCTATGGGGGACATTTTAGCAGCTTAGCTATCACCAAAAGAATTTTGTGCCTAGGCTATTATTGGCCTACCCTCAATCAGGACTATTGTGACTATGTAAAATAGTTTTTCAAGTGCCAATAACATGCTAACTTACATCACGCACCCACTCATAGAATTTAGATAGCTAAAGATTATTGGCCCTTCTCATAAGGGGGGCTTGATCTCATTAGAGAGATAAGTCCTCACTCATCTCAATGACACCAATAAATCATCATCACAACTACATATTTCACTAAATGGGTGGAATCCATTCCCCTTATCTTGATCAAAGTAAAAAAAATCAATTTCATCAATAACCACATCATTTGTCATTTTGGTGTCCCTCATAAAATCATCACTGATATTGGAAAATCCTTCAAAATCAAGAAAATTCAATCCCTCTATGATGCAAGAAAATCGATAGGCAAAGGCCTCTAACAAAACCCCCATTATAATGATAACCAAAGTTGTAAGTTCTTTAGGTTGATATTAGCACCTGCACATCCCATTCTCTTTACGGGCCTATCACACTAACATTTGAAACTCGACATGTCTTACACCTTTTCCCCTAGTCTTTGGTGCAAAGGCCATCTTACCTATAAAAGTTAAGATCCCCTCTCTTTGCATATCCTTTCAAGACATCATTTTTTATGATGATTATCATCAAGAATGCCTCACACACTTTGAATTGCTCAATGAGCATCACCTTACTACCCTTAACTATCTTTGCATCTACCAAGAGTCTATCACTTGTGCTTATAAAAACTTTTGAAAGAATGGGAATTTAATATTGGAGACCTCATCCTTAAGGAAAACCAACATGTAACAAATATGGAGAAAATCAAAAGGGTAAAATTTGCTTTCAATTAGCTTGGACCTTATATCATCACCCACAAGTATGGATTAGGAGCTTATCATTTATCCTCTCTTGAAGGCAAACCAAAACCTAAGCCTCTCACTACTTCACATATAAATCCATTCACTATTAAGAATGACTTGATAAACCTTGTGGTCTCACTTAAGCATGTCCCTTAGTTTATGAGACTTTCACCTCCCTAGACATATTACCCTATTCCTCTTGGTAACATGTGATTAAAATAGAACCATGTGATAATCCATCATATTTTTGGTCTAATATTAAATGTGGGTACCATGGGTCTACCCATGGCATAGTTCTCATGGATAGTTTTCATTTCTAACTAGATCGAATCCCATAGTCAATTATTTCTCAAAATATCTCCCCTTACCTCGTAACCACCTTTTGTGGTAAAAATCTTACCCCTATAAAGGTCAACCTCTAAGCTTAAATAGATAGGTCTATGTCTAAAAAAACATTCAAATATTCTACATGGGACATAAAATATTATTTGGTTCCATTTTATTAAGTATAAACTACTCCCTTGAAGGATGACTATCGAATAAAGTCAAAAATAGATAGACTGAACCCTCAAAGGACATATAACAAAAACTTATTTTATACTTAGACCACTCCCTTGAAGGATGTCTAAGCTAAAGTGTCAAAAATAATCTACTCATAAAACCCACAATCAGCTCAATAAAATCACTTGAAGCTTCTTGCATTGATCAACTTCACCTCTCTTATAAAAACAAGTAATACATGACCCTATTATCCCACAAAAGGGTCACAATTAGCTCTTTCATAAGAAAATCTATTTGTGGACTTCTCGCATCGATCAGTTTACACCTTGTTAAAACATGGACTTGTCTATTTTGGTTCTTAGGTCACCTATCAAAAGGGAAATTAAATCCACATTAGATTCCTACATTATTCCTTTTCTCTATGTTTACCTACTATCTCCTTTTCCTATATGCCCTCTATAAATCAATGGACTATTAGCTCACTTGGCAACATCACATTTATAATGATAAATTTTCACTAGAGATGTGCTAATGCAAAGCCTATCAGAGGTTTATTTTCATTAAGATCCTATCTAACATTAGTTTAATAGGGTTCAGATCAATGAACCCAACATGCCTTTTTCTTATTGTGGTTCATGAGGAATTTTTTTCTCACATTGTTAGGACTTGTTCTGAAGTCTGAACATTAGGTTAGATTTTTGGTAGATAATAAATAATTATTGTAAATGGGGCATGCATCTTTTAGTAAAGACACCCCCATAAAATAAAGTTACTTAGATTAATTTTTAGGTAGTTTTTATGTTTCATATTTATTAATTAGAACTACCTTACGGGTTGTTTTCCCATATTTAGTTGGTTATAGGATTAGTTGTTTTTACCGATCATTGGTAAAAACTATATAAATCCATGTTTGCATTGTAAAAGGGTTAACAAAGTAAAGGCACCCTTATGTACTTGATTTTTTTGAATTTAATAAAATACTTGTGCACTCACACTAAGCAGGGACATGGTTCAACCTATTTTGGTTTAGGTGTTATCAGTGGTATTAGAGCATGGCAATTTTGGGAGCTTGGTGAATTCGAATGAGCAAGGTGAAAAGTCAATTCACGTGATATCATTTTGGAATGAAATAAGGTAAGCCATATCAAATGAAAATTTTTATTGGTTTAAATGTTTGAAAAATTATTAAATTGTTTTAATTTTATAAATATTATTTACATTTAAACTTATATTTTCCATATACCATAGTCTAGTCATTTTTGGCCATTTGATACTCCATTTTCCTATGTTCAAACTCCAAATTTGGCATTAAAAATGAATTTTTAACATTTAAATGTTATTAAATTCATTGTTTTTTAAAAAAAAACTAGATTTGTACAACCTATTTATTTGAGAAAAACCTCTATAATGTTTATTCATGGCTACCATTATTGATTCATCTCATTCTTAGGCCTCTTAATAGCCAAAACACCTGCAAATGGTATTAAACCCCTATTTTTTCATTCAAATTGAAAATATAGGAATTTTTTTGAACTTGTATGGCCTGTTGTATGGCTTTACAACTCCTTAGCTTCATTTTGATCTCATTACCTACAAATATACCTCAAAAATTTTATTAAATCTCAGTCAAAATATATTTTATCATGCCTGTACAGATTTATACAGCCTATGAGAGAGAGAATAGGTGAAAAAATAATTCCCAGGAGCTGCCATGGTGTCTCAGGCAAACATGGCACTACATTAAAACTTAGAAATGTATTTTTGTTGTTTCTAAAGTTTTTTTGATATAAAAATTTTCCTTAGTGGGTCCCATTGGAGGAAGCTTGGAAGAGAAGGCTGAAAAAGGGAAAATTTTTGAATTTATTTACTCATGTGCAATTTTTTTTAATTTTCCCTCATACACAAAATCTGGAATAAGTACATTTTTGTGAGTGTAATATCTTGAAAATGCTCTTAGAGCAATTGGTTAAGCCTATTTTCTAATAAACTTACAAAGGAGGAGGTCAAGGGTTCAAATCCCTTCTTTTTGGAGAAAATTCTTTTTGCTTTGGAATATGCTTTTTTGAAAAAGGAATATTCCCTTTTAAATCTGAATATTGTAAAACACATACTTATTGTATTGTGTTATTTTTAAAAATAAAAAAAGGGGGAATTTAATCACATTTCTTTTACATTATTGTGGTGATATAAGGGTGTAATTGGTGAAATAAGGTTGTAATTTGGAGAAATAAGGGTGTAATCATTGATTTTTGGTGAGGTTAAGTGTAAAACCCCTAAAAAATACTTGTTTTTCTTTTGAACTCTACGTGGAGGTTAAGTGTAAAACCCCATAGAAGCAGTGTCTTGTGTAGTGAGTGTGATATTTGTTTCATCTCTTTTGCATTTTGTTGCACTTTTTACTATTGCACTTGCTTTCATTTCAAAATGCTAAAAACTCAAAATTTTCTTTTAGATGGTGATAGATTCACAATTTCCAATTATTCAGATTGGAAACAATTGATGGAGGCTTCACTAGTGTTTAATGAGTTATGGGATATTGTTAAGAATGAAAATCCCACATTACCAATAGAGAAAGCTAAATTAGATATATTAAATTTGTGTGATTCTAAGGCCTTAGCTCTCATTAAATGTTGTTGTACTTGTGATATTCATGTTCATATTGAAAATTCTCCTCATAGTTACACTACATGGAAAACATTGTTAGAATTGTATGATAATAAACCTAAGCATAAGAAGATAAATATTCATATGTATTTGTTTACTTTGTCATTAGATGAAGATGGGGATATATGAGAATATATGTCTAAGTTGAAAAATATCACTACTGAGTACACTAAGGCTGGTTTTGGAAAAGTAGATGATGACCTCATAGTTACTGCTACTTTGAAAGGACTTCCAGGGTCCTATAGGAATTTTGTTGAAATGTTGCATGTCTCTAACAAGATCACAAGCATCACCTTTGATAAGTTGGTTGATTTGTTCATCTAACACGACCTCTCTCTACCCAAGAAATCTAAGAAAACTGAATAAGCCCATGTTTTAGATTCAAAGCCTAGTTCATCTTCATCTGCACATCAAAATAATAACATAAATAGTTATAGAGGGGGTCGAGGTTACATAGGAGGCATATATCAAAATAGAGGTAGGGGTCATTCAAATAATCAAAAATCTAACCAATCACATTCACATGAATCAAGTGATAGAGGACATGGTCACAACTCATATAGGGGCAAAGGTCAAGGTAGATCAGACATTCAGTGTCATAGATGTGGAAAATTTGGTCACATTGCCTCATAATGTAAGATTCCTTTTGATAAAATTTAGAGACCACAAAAAGTGACTAAGTCTAACTCTGCTTAGTATGCTGATCATGACTATGATGAATCTAGTAATGTTGCTCATGAATCTACATTCACTACTTTGGGGCACATTGATTATATTGAATATGAGGCTAGAGATGAGCTCACAGATGTATGGGTTTTAGACACAGGAGAAACCAAACACATTAAATTTAGGAGATATTTATTTTGGTCTTTTAAGGAAGCTTCTCTCTCTCCAGTTGCCTTAGCAGATAAGTCTATGCATACAACACTAGGACTTGGATCTATTTAGATTCTTCTTCCTAATGGGTCTATAAAATACTTGGAGGATGTTTGGTATGTTCCCACATTGAATAAACACTTACTTTCTTTGGTAATTATTTAAAAGAAAGGCTATCAAATTGTGCTTGAAAATGGGCTCATTTACATCAATTCAGTGAAGGATGATTATAAAAAAATGTATATAGGATATGAAGATGGAAACTTGGTTAGATTACATTGTAAGGTGCTTGCTCCCAATATAGAACTTGCAGCAGTTGTTGACATAGGTATAGGTACTATGTCTACACAGTGGTTATGGCATCTCCACTATGGAAATCTGAATATCCACTCTTTAGTGGATTTGTAGAGATATGGTATGGTGAATGGGTTGCCCACTTTTTGGAAAGATAATATTCTTTATGAGTCATGTGTTTTAGGCAAACAAAATCAGGAAAAATTTCCTAAACAGTCATCTTGGAGATCTAATAGATGTTTACAGTTAGTTCATAGTGATGTATGTGACATGAAAAAGTCATCCATTGGTGGGTGTAGATACTTTGTCTTGTTTGTTGATGAATTTTCTAGGATGACTTGGGTATTATTTATGAAAAACAAATCTAAAGTTTTCACTAAGTCTGTTGATTGGTTACACTTAGTTGAAAAAGAAACAGGTTCACATTTGGCCACTCTTCGTTTAGATAATTGAGGTGAGTATACCTCAAATGAATTTTTTGATTATTATTGAGAAAATGGCATTCATTAATAATATAGTAATGCTTATACTCCAAAACAAAATGGAGTATCTAAATGGATGAATAGAACTTTAAAGGGCACAACATGTGCCATGTTGCACTATAAACAACTTGATGATAAGTTTTGGGCCAAAGCCATTGGTGTTGTAGTGTATTTGAGAAATAGGTCCCCACAGTTGCACTTTTGGGACAAACTCCATATGAGGCATGGTATGGATTTAAACCAAAAGTTAAACACTTGAAAGTGTTTGGATGTATTTGTTTTGCTTTGGTTCCTATTAAACATAGAACTAAGTTGGAACCATGAAGTCAAAAATTCATCTTTCTTGGTTATTTTGAAGATAAAAAGGGGTTTTGTTTGCTTGCACAAGATTCCAGAAAATTCATAATGAGTTGAGATGTAATATTTGATGTGTTTGGGACTATGAATACTGTAGAGATTGATTCTCAACTTGATAGATTAGAGAGGAAAAATAAAAAAAAGAGATAAGGGTTTGAATAATGGGGATAACTCTTCAAAGTTATGGTATGAGACTCAAATTCCTTCACTTTCCTCCCCTTCATCTACAAGTCCACAGTTTGATGGCATAGAAATTTTTGAAAATTCTCTAAGTCCCCCTTCAAATAATGCACATGATGAGAATTATGGAGTCCTTGATTTGAATAATTTGACTAAGTATCTAAAATGGGCTCAAAGTACTTTATCTGACTTGACAGCAGATGAAGTTGGTTTAACAAGGCCCAAGAATTCTTGAAAATAGGTGAACTATTCTATGGTTGTTACTACTTCTTCCACTGAGCCATCCACTTTTGGGGAGGCATCTACTAAACATGTTTGGCAATAGGTAATGAAATGTGAGTATGATTCCATACTTAACAATAATACATGGGTTTTAGTTGATCCTCCTCCACATGTTAAACCCATTAGATGTAAATGGGTTTATAGGACTAAGTATAAATTAGATGGATCCATTGATAAACATAAGACATGACTTGTTACAAAAGGATATGTGCAACAAGGAGGTATTGACTATGAGAAAACATTTTCACCAACTGCCAAATGGCACACTATTCATATGGTACTTGCCTTAGTAGAACAAAATAGTTGGAAAGTACATCAATTAGATGTTAAAAGTGCCTTTTTAAATGGTGATTTATAGGAAGAAGTCTATATGAAAAAACCTTAGGGTATTGAATAGGTGGGTGTTGAACACAAAGTGTGTAAATTGACAAAAGCTTTGTATGGGATCAAACAGGCACCTAGGGCTTGGTATGAGAAAATGGATTCATACTCGAAATCCATTGGTTTTCATCATAGTGAATATGATGATACTCTCTATTTTTGAGTGCAGGGTAATAAAATGGTGATACTTATTCTCTATGTTGATGACTTGTTTATTACAAGAAATGATTAAAACCATAACAAGTCTATGAAGAAGGAATTAAAAGATGGGTTTGAGATGATATATCTTGGACTTATTCACTACTATCTAGGAATAGAGGTAACTCAGAAAGAACATAGTATTTTCATTTCACAAACTAAGTATATTTTTGAGTTATTAGAGAGGTTTGGCATGAGTGATTGCAAACCTGCCCTCACTCCCATGGAAAGTAACTTGAAATTATCTAAGGATGATAGTAGTGCCTTTTTTTATGGCACCACATATAGACAATTGGTGGGAGGTTTGGTATACTTGATGACTACTAGGCCTGATATTTCATTTTTAGTTAGAATTTTATCTAGGTTTATGCATGAGCCAAAAGAAACTCATTGGCATGTAGCAAAATGATTACTTCATTACCGTAAGGGAATAAAAACATATGGAATTGAATATCGCTGCAACAAGAATTTCAAAATTGTTGGATATTGTGATGCAGGTTTTAGTAGATGTGTGGATGACAGAGTGTCAACCATAGGATACACTATGCATATGTGTTCAACTACCATTGCTTGGTGTTGTAAAAAGCAAGATACAGTGGCAAATTCATTAGCAGAATTAGAGTATATTGCATCATGGGATGCTTCTAGAGAAATTGTTTACCTTCATCGTATTCTTGAAGATCTTTAGGTTTCTTAGTTTGCTCCTACATAGTTATACATTGATAATCAGAGTGCAATCAAGATGTCCAAGAATCTAGTGTTTCATGTCAAAACAAAACATATGGATGTCAAATAACATTATCTATGAATGCTAATGGCAAAGAAAACTCTTGATCCAATATATTTCCCAACTGCCGTTCAGACAACTGATATCTTCACAAAACCCCTTGACATAATCAAATTTGAAAAATTTAGAAAAAATCTTGGTATGTGTCTAAAGACTTGACTTTGGATCATAAGGGGGTTTGTTAGGACTTGTTCCAAAGTCTTAACATTAGGTTATATTTTTGGTAGATAATAAATAATTTTTGTAAATGTGGCATGCATCTTTTAGTAAAGACACCCCCATAAAATAAACTTACTTAGATTAATTTTTAGGTAGTTTTCATGTTTTATATTTATTAATTATAACTACCTTACAAGTTAATTTCCCGTATTTAGTTGGTTATAGGATTAGTTGTTTTTACTGATCATTGGTAAAAACTATATAAATCCATGTTTGCATTCGAAAAGGGTTAACGGAGTAAAGGCACCCTTATGTACTTGACTTTTTTGAATTTAATAAAATACTTGTGCACTCGCACTAAGCGGGGATAAAGTTCAACCTATTTTGGTTCAAGAGTTATCACACATTTAGTTTGTTACCGATACTTACATAAAATCCTATCCATATTCATCATAACCATATTAAAGCAGAACATAGTCCATAATGAATAAAATGTCATAAACCATGGAATTAAAATAAATACATCACACCAATCATTTTCTTTCACCAGTTACATCACATTCACACATTATTTAAATATCAAAGCATGTACATTGTAAGCATTAACCACAAATTAGAATCTATCCATATAATCCAAATCCCATCATCATCAAACCATATATCATCACATGCATATGCTAAGAACATCAATATGAATAAATATCATAATCATAAGTTGATAAGCAATCATCATTTATAAAATATAAAACTATCCAAATAAAAAATCAACATTAGTCTTTAAAATCATCACATCATAAACATGAATATATTCATCACCATAAAAAGGTATGAATCATCTCATATATTCATTTGAATCATGTACATCAAAAACATGTCAATACATACATACATACATACATCACTCGTATCTACCTCTCATATCCATGACATGTAGGTTGAAACCAAAATCAAATAATATATCTATAACAAAAAATCATGTTAATATCTTGGGGCACCACTGTCGCTAGCCTTGTCAACACCTATACTTATGCCTATCCAAGTACATGTACCTATCCCAAGTGGAGGTCCTATCAGATGACCCGCTACCATAGTCCACTGATTTGGGACCACAATCATAACTCCACTAGCCAAGCTAACTTGATACTCTCCCTACCTCAACTCATTAGGACACTATTTTATCACAATGCCCTCATATTAGTGTAACTTTTTTATGGATGCTATATATCTAGCCTATGTAACAAAACCTATAGTTACCACCACTTCTCTACCAACTCACCATAGAGAGTCTCTCTCCTATGTCACTAAATCAAGTGAGACCCTTGCTTGATCTTGCTCTTCTATCACTATGGTAACCTACCCCTATAAAATGACCACTTGACCCTATAAAGTGTTGACCTATGCCTAAGCCTAATCCCTCTACACTGTTACTCCTCCCAGCTAACCCTAAAGAGTGGAAATCTACCCCTATAACATGGTAATTTGAGCCTATGCTACCACTAATGTTATTGTTGCTTATGGATCACCCTATGTAGGCCCCTGTGCCAGATTGATATCCATGGGTCTCTGACCCCCATCACCCCAACCAAAATCAACTACCACATACCTACCATATAACCATGTAGGATAATTAGCTATGATGCCCATGTCATCTCTCACCCTATCAAGAAGCTCCTCATAAACTAACTCCTCCTATGGTTATGGCTATAGTAGTAAAAACTCTATATCTTCCCTCTTATACTGAGCAAAATTAGGATAAATACCTTATACAAGTCTAAATTGTCTTTACACCCTCTCAAATGGGATATGCTCAATTTCATCATCCCATCTACCATATACTCATCTCTATCTATGAAGTGGGTATGTGTGGTATCGATATCTAAACCATATTAGACAAGTAATGTATGGCCTCCAAACTATATCTCCAAGAGCCAAGCCCTCTTGGGCATCTCGAAACCAATCAATACTCCTCACACCACCATCGACCCTTGTCATCACCCCATCCCTCCTCCATCAGTAAAACATAACTTTTTAGTATGTCAAAAGGTAACCATCTAATGATAGGTCTAATGGTCTCAACATTAGTATGTTCTCTTATGCCACTTAATGAAGCACAAACCCCATATTGATCCCATAATGTTGGTATGCCTTGAAACCCTATAACTCTTTATAGATCTGGACTAATAACACCTAGGCCCATCTAAATATTATCCTCCCATGTACCAACTCCATAAGTACCCCCAAAAAAAGACAAGGAAACCTCCCTCTAACTAAATCTAATAGAGCATAACAAGTCACCATCAACTGCATCATCACCAATAGGTGCCTATCTTTTAGGGCCCACTACTATAACAGCCTAATGCTAAATCCACCTACATGAAACTATGCATTTGCTCTATCATCCCCATATATGTAATTTATATAATAATCAATCTCCCCATTCTATATGTGGTAAATGGGGTCTCCATATATGGGTAAGTGTATGATTCAGTGCACATCCTCTAATCAGATGCTCATCTCCCTTGTTGGTATCTAGAATGTGTTAATTATTTGGTCCCATCTCTCAATGAGGGAAAATATGATCACAACATATCTAGGCAAGCACTAGTAGTGATGCATGGCTCTGAAACCAACTACCTCAATGTGTCACCAATCCTTTTCCAACATCACATCTCACACCTCTGTAAAGACCTTAGGCACTTGATCTTATAGTTGAATCTACTCTTGAGCCTATAACAAAATCATACCATGGATTAATCACTCCCTTTCCTATTCACATCCTAACTATTAATCACTAATCTCACCTTTCCTAAACCACAAAAAACATTCTTAATGCACCTCACCCACTCAAGCTTAATTACTCCCCCTCTCTTTCTAGGAATGATTATTTACACACCCAGCTACCTCTCTCTCTAACTAAATGTTATTCAATCTTCACCTATAACTCTCTAAACCTATAACTTTCTCCCCTAATCTAATGTTTCCATCTATAATCAATTCTCTAATAACTTAAATACTAATGACAAAACCTAATCATTGAGAGACTCTATATTAATAATCCTTTTTCATCACATTCACACTCACACCTAACCAGTAGAATAAATCTAAAACCAAAAGACATGACATTCAAACCCATCTATTAAAAAAAAAACACTCCCCTCCCCCTTTTTCCAATAATACCTTCCTCCTTGACCATCGTCAAGTGACCTCAACCATCGATGGTCTCCTTGGGGTATTTTTTACCCCTAAGGTTAACCATCACTAGTCAAGTCAACCACCGATGATCACTATTAAGTGATCAATGATGGTGAGTCTTGATCCCCCAACCTCCTAAAAAAACCCCTAAAATACCCTACAACTCCCTTCCCACCATTTTTTAATTCCCTCTACACCCTACATACCCCTTACCACACTTAAATTCTCCCCCATTCCCCTACATTATCCCATAACCTCAAAACCCTAGAAAAACTAAAACCTAAGGCACATTATACCTACCTAATCTACCAATATCCTACATTTACATTCATTTTTCACCAATTACCATCTATATCAATTTAAAAACAAAAGTACCTCACTTCATGACTGATGCTGACATCTCAAACCATGCCCAACCACTTGACTGTGATCATTTCCTACATCCATTTTGGTCCCACTCAATCCCTCAACAACTGTTAATCTCATCTCAACACCTTAACCCCTTCCAAGCATTTGCCAATACTCTTTATACAACAACACTTAGATAATACAAACCAAAAATCACCAAGTTTTCAAATATAGACAAATGATTGATTATTTGCCTTTTTACCATGGTTTTAGGGTTTTCACCCAACCATCAATCGTTACCTAACCATTGATGGTTTACCCTAACCATAGATGGTTTCATACACCTTGATAGTTAACCCCAATCAATGATAATTACTTGACCATCATTGGTTAACCTTAACCATCAATGGTCAGGGTTATGCTTTATTTACTCCACTTTTCTCATCCCTTTTCACCTAAAATAAACCTTGTAGTACATCTAAATGGGGCCACCTTGACCTATTCAGGAGTCACCCTCTCCCTCCAACCAATCAAAAAATACATTAGGTATAAATTCCATGTTGGATCTACTATCCATGGGACTATGTAGGTAGCATCCTCTTTCCTAGTACATCGCGAGTTAGCTTATCCACTCCCTACCCAACCAACCACCCAACCCATTTATGTTCATCCACCTCAAAGTTGGTACCTTTTGACCCAACCTATTTTCATACCTTGTGACAACCTTGCCTTGGTCATGATGACCACCTTAGCCAATTTTTCAATGTTGAACTTTTGCATTATTCACAACCTCATGCATGACCCAACCATTTATGTTTTTCTTGAGATCACTTCCTAACTTGGATACCTGAGAAAACACCAATCTTCTCCAGGACACTTGAAAAGTGTGACCCAATCAGCTATGACCAATGTTAGGGATTAATTACCTTATTACTTATCCTAGAACTTGAATTTATTATTACCAACATTGGTAACTTTAGTGTTTGCACAATTTTAACTCTTTCACTTAGTCACATTTTATGTATATATTTGCATTTCAAATACTTTCACCCCTTTCATCACCAACCTCATAACCTTCATTTTACCTTTTTATCAAACCATGACCTAATTTCAATATTACCTCATCAACTCCTAATTTGAGGGTGAATACCCTCCTCCTATACTTGGGGAAACTAAACCCTAGCTAGTCAATGGCTCATTTTTGTTCTGTGGCTTATTGACCTCAAGTTTCTCAACAAAAAGGGGTAAAATGTAGATAATTGAAAACATCCCCTCGCCATTTTTTAATGTCACATCACCTTGGACTTGTCCTTGACCTTAGTTAGCTATTCACCTAGTTAGCTCACCCTTAGGAACACCTTTTCATATGTTGGAATTCACTAACACACGTAGGAAATTTTGTTAAACATTCTAAACATATCAAATTTGGACTCATTTTAACCCTTTTTAACTTAGGAGTATGACCATCGATGGTTGGCCTGACCACCGATGGTTAGGTCTACAAACTTGCAACACAAAATTATTTAGCTATAAGCAAGATAAGCATGGACAACATAGAAACATTCACATGCACACCTTATAACTTTATTTCTCTTTGAATTGGCATATTTATCTTGGACCAACTTAGAAAATTCTTCTTTCCTTAGCAACTTTGTGATATAAATACAAGGCTCTTGGAAGAGTTATGGATTTCAAAATTTTAATCTAAGCTCTTTTATTTTCTTTTTTCAGGTATCCAAGACCCTAAAAATCTATCATGTGACTATTGGAACCTAGAGATACTATTACGCTACCCAATTTCCTTCAAATTATTATCATCATCCATTTGACATTTTATAGGTATCTCTTGTTTTTTTTTTTTTAATCAATTTCCCTTCTTTATTGACTTATTGTTGTGATGAAGCCACTTGTACTTCATCTCTTATCTCTGGAACCCCTTTCTAATCTTTTTCCCACTTATCATCCCACCCCTAACTCCATTTCATTATCCATAGGCCTTCTATAGACAATCATCACTAGTTTTTATAACCATCACCACTTACATCAACAATCATTAGTTATCTAACTACCACCAATTAGGACAACCATCACTAGTCAACCTGACCACTAATGGTCACTATCAAATAAAATAATAGATTGTTATTTCCTCCCTTTTTATACCCAATCAGACCTTATCTCTATTTTTTACCTATCTGTAAACCCTACCCAAACCCTCTGAACCTAACCTTGATACACTTGTGCATGGTATTGAACCACCATGATACATCTTCTACTAAAAAAATATGTTATTTATTTTCTTTCATAATCATTTATGTTCTTATATATTTATCATCTTTTATTTCTATTATTAGAACACTTTTATCTTTAGGTAGTTGATCGAAATTCATCCAAGGGAGATTTTGCTTCTTAGATATAACATTGCAAGGTACTCCACCCTTCATAATTATCTAAAAAATAATTTGGTTTAGTCCAATCTTATTTCAAGTAGTCCTTCCTCATGAAAAAAGATATCTCAGTTTGTTTAGTCATCAACGAGTGCAACATTTAACCAAGTAGACACCCCTCATCATTTTTTTCTTCCTTTCAAAATAGAAAAGTTAAAATTAGAGTTAGAAATAGTAGGAAACAATAGTGACCTTCTTTCAAATGGGAACAATGTTAGAAACCCATTCATAATAATTTATTGGTTTAATGAATTTAGTATCTAGTAGTTTAATGATTTACTTATGAGATAGATTAGTAACTTTAGGTGGGAATTTTTGTTTCTTTTGACACACTAGCTTAACATCAAGATAATTGATGATGTTATGAACCATAATAATAAGGTCAATACCAAGCATGTCTTGTTAGGACCAAGCAAATGCCTCTTAATATTTATCAAAGAATAGGCTAAAGTTATCATGCTTAGATGGTGAGAGTTATTAAGAAACCATGATTGGTCGAGGAGAAGATGGGGTAACATATTCAATACGAGTTATTTATTTGATAAGCATCGCATTTTAATCTTGAAAATGGTAAGGTGCGTTAGGCAAGGTTGAAATTGGATTTGTTTTAGGATCAATTCTAGTAATAAAATTGTTAAAGTAAGGATTTTTATTCTTGAAATTTCCATGTTTATGATGCTACTAAGGAAGTTGAGGTTCTTGAGAATGAAGTAACTCAAGAATAGTTTAATCACTCGGCAAGGTAAGAAGAGGACCATAATATTTAACATATAATTCAAGGTCTAGAATTTTATTTCCATGGCTATCATATTCAAAATGAATCTGATAGACATTAGTTGCCTTGACATCTAGTGTAATTTTAAAAGTAGATGAAGATGATAGATTAAAATAGATATAAGTGTTGATAAATTATATGATGGGAGAATAATCTAAATAAATGATAGGATATAAAAGAGGTAGAGAATAAGTAGGAGTGTCTATAGGTTTATAAGGTGTAATTTATTCTACCACCTAAGGAGTATCGATAAGTGGAGAATTGGTGGGAGGTACATGACCCTCAGGATCTAAGTCATGATGTGTAGATATGGTATGTACATATAAATTAAAGGCATGAATTTGGGATTATTTTTATAATTATAGAAATCTAAGTCTTAAAAGTGAGCTTGGGACATGGCATAACTGTCATCATGTTGGAGAAATCATACATGCTTGAGAATTAGAGGAAGTTTTAGAAGGTGAAATCCCAATATTGTTAAATATATGAGGGGACATGGTGAGAGTATCTTGGAAAAATTTATCCACTCTAAAATCATTTAAAGTGAAGGTATCTTTAGATAAATATGGCTTCTAAACATTTCATGGAGGGGGAAAATTAGTAATCTTATCCATGATAGGAACAACATGATCTCTGGGTAAGAGAGAAGGAGGAAGCCAATTTGAAATATATGGATGTAGCTTCTTAGAATTACAAGTGTGTTGCAACTCATTATGCTCATCATCATCATCAAAAACACAAGACTAATTTGAATATTAGGATTCATGTTGATGAACTCAGGTATGTAGACACCTAAAATTTGCCATTGATGACCTCCAACTAGGCTTTTGACCAATTTCCACCAAAGTGCACAATTTGGTTTAAAAAATAAAATACATTAAATGAGTTGAAATTTATATATTCAAGTGCCAATTTTGGATATAGTGTCATTAAATATGGCAATGCAATTTATGGGCCAACTAACTTTGATTAGATCATTTTGAGTCAAAATGACAATTTTGCACCTGGGTGCTCTGGATTGCTTTTTTATATCAAATATCTTACACAAGACATGTGCCTTTGTTATTTTATGTTGAAAACATCCTAAATTGGATAAAATTTCCAATGCATCTGACATTGACTTCCAATTCTAATCTAGTCAAATTTATGACCAATAACAAGGCATTCTGATCAATTTGTGTAATTTGTACATAAAGTGCTTAATCATGCTCAAGAGCTAGTTAAACAAAATTAGAGCCTAATTAAGAATTCCATGGAAACTTGTTGAATACTTTATTTTGGAAATGAATATTTAATATCTTCATCATTAGGTAACATCTTTTTTGGGAAGAAATCCCTAGGCCATAAATGTTATAAATATCAGAATTCACGCCTTCCATGCCTCTTAATTGCCCCTCCATCCCAAATATTGATGATTCTATTTATTAATTTTAATTAATTTTTTTTATTAATCCTTATCCACACATCTCAATCTTGAGATGGATGATTTAATTTGATTTTGATCAATCACAAAAATCTATAAATAGGAGGCCTTACCACATGAATTTTAAGTCTTGATAATGCAAATTTATAATGCACAAATGATTCCAAAATCTATTGAAATTAGGTTACCATGCCAAATTGATTCCAATCCAAGCCAATCCAAAGCCACAAGGTGCCAAGGAGAAGATGAGATAACCAATCCTCCTTTGATGAAGACTTCATGAGCACAATCTGAGCAAACCACTACTACAAAAGCATTTGGAGCATCCAAAGAAGGTGAAGGATTCTTGTTTTTCCTTACTTTTTATTTTTGTTTGTCATTTTTTTATTATTAAGCTCACCCTAGTAACTAGGCATGAATATGTTAGTTTAGTGTGTTTTTTGTCAAATTATTTTATTCATTTTGTCACTAACACAATACTAATCTCCTCTTCTTAGTGAAATTAATAGTTCATAGGGTAAAGGAGCACTATTGATTTTATATATTGTAAGAATTTGATATTGAGGCTTAGTATTGGGAAGCTAGATGCTCCATGGGTTGGGATCAAATTCATTTTTGTAACATTTTCCATTATGTAAGAATATAATACACTGACTACTAGAAGATGTGATGGCCCTCATCTGATGATTCCATAGATGACCAAGAAGAATGTTATAAGATAAAGGAATATCAAGGACCATAATCTTGGTTCTAATAATCTTAGGTCCAATGGTTAATAGAATCCAAATGTAGCCAAGTGGATTTTGATTAGTCTTCTTAAAGACATGACAAGTAAGATAAGTTTTTTTAAGATGATCTTTATTATAACTAAGTTGTTGAATGAGCCATAAGGATGTGAAATTAATACTAGAACCTTTATCAACTAGAAATTTTTGTATAAGGGTGGTATTAATGGATACTTTTATAAAGAGAGGTAGATCATTAATGTGAAAAATAATTTCATCATCGATCATGTCTTCTTTAAGAAATTTAATGGAAGGTTTGGAAGAAGGACACAGTCTCAATTCTATTGACATTAGTTGGTTGAGAATCAATAAAAGGTGGTTATTCATCTATGGAAGATGGATATTCAATTTCTTGAAGTTATTACATAATAAATTTATGATGATAAGGTGAAGTGAGAACCAACTCCATAAGAGGAATCTTACAAGGCATAGAGTTAAGTTCTTCAAAAAAATTCCAATGTGATTTAGAAGAACCAACATGAGGTATAGAAGACAAATTAGATTTAGGAGGGATAGATGTGGTGATAGGATCAAAAGGGGGAAGTTATTACTTAGGTACTTTTGACTCATCATGAGTGGTAGGTATCTTTAAGCAATTATTCTTCTAAAGATGGATTTTTAGGATTGATAATAGGATCTTTGTGAGCTATTTTACAATGAAAATTAACCTTAGTAGTGTTGACATATTGAGATTTGTTATAATATAGGTCATAATTGTCATCTATGGTAAAAACATCCTTAACATTTGATTTATTATTGTTGGAAGAATATTTTTGATTATTAGAAGTAGAAGCTTTAAAGGTTTTTTATTTTTAAGATGTGGCAACATACTCTTGATGACTAAGTTTGATCATAGCCTCATGGTCGAATGAGTGACCAAGAATATAAGAAATGACACACTTAGTGATCCCTCGACAAGATTCAGGAGAATTCCCAATGTTAGCATGGAACTAACAAAATAGATTGGGATCATACCACTTAGGAGGAGAATTAGGATAAAAGAAAGGTTTTGAGGGTGGTAAAAATTGTTTCATTTGTTGAACCGAAAGAGGTTTGTGAGATTGTAAAATAAAATAAGATTCGGCAACTCCAGGTTTGGTTTGGGGGAGTATTAATAGTGATAGCATTAGATGTTTGACAATATCCTTTAAGATATTTATTATTGGGTTCAATTTTATTCATAATAAAGTCTTGATTATTAGCTTGGTCAAGAGCTTCATTAAGAGTCTAAAGAGCAAAGGTTTGAACCTTGTATTAAAGGGTGGGAGTCAAATTAGTAATAAAGAGTTTGAATAAGTTATAATTAGTCATATTATGATTGGATTTATGAGATAAATATTTCCATATTTTAATAAAGTAATGAGCTAATTCATTAGGAGATTGTTTAAAATTTATGAAGTGACTAAGACAATTTTTAGGAAGATCATTATGTTGAAACTCTTTAACCAAAAGATTAACCAAATATTCAAGTTGCCAAATAGAATGTTGATGAAGTTGAATACACCATTCTAATACATTACCAATGAAATTTTTGACTAATATTTTAGTTGTGTCAAAGGTATTAGTTTGGATCCATTCTTTTCAAATGTTGTTAAAGGATTTAAAGAATGAAGCAGGGTCTTTAGTCCCATCATATTTTATTGTTGGAGTTATGTTACCAATACAAATGGATATAATGAAGGGAGATAAAGGATCATTTTGAATAGTTTGAAGCATCTTGTTATTTATTATGGGTTGAGAAATAATGTTACCTAATGCATCCCTAAGAGGTGGAAGAATATAATTAGGATTAACTTAAGGATGAATAGTTAGAGGTTGATTAGTAACATTTATTAAATGTTGTTAAAGTTGCATCATTTGGTTGGTATTAGAGTTTTTCATGATTTTCATTTGTTGAATGACTTGAGATAAGAGTTTGGTTGTATCGGGAGGTGGGTTGGTGTTGGTTAGAGCATTCCCTGAATTAATGTTAGAGGGAGGATTATTAGGAGGGTTATTAGTGGGATTATTAAAATATCTATGTAAATTACTCCCACATTGGTTTAAAAAGTGTCTTGATAATCATGGAAAGGATTGGATCCATCAAATTCATCTTGAGGTGTTATTTACACCATGTTATAGTTCATAGATTAAAGAGGAGGAGAAGTGCCCAAAGAGTGATGGTTCTCTTAGGAGGAAAAGAGAGGAAAGAAAGAACATCCCATATAGTATCTAAATGGATTTAGGTTGTAAAAAAAAATTATAATAGGAGACTTCATTATAACTAAAGAGACATGAATAAGATTAAAAATTAGAGAAATGGGAAATTAGATAGAAAAATTGGAAAAGTAAGAAACAATACTAGGTCGACCAAATCAACCTAGTGCAAGAAATAGAGCCTACAGAATGTACTATGTTGACCAAGATAATCTAGTGTAGTACATATAATCCATAAAAATTGTGAGGTTGACCAGGTTGACCTAGTATAGTGAATAGGGAAAAGGAAAATATTGATAACAAGATTGGAAATGAAATAAGACAATTTGTAGATAATCTAGGAAAGCATGTTCAAAAAGAAAACACATAATAAACTAAATTGACATTAGCTAATCTGATTGATGCACACAAAGCAACATCTTACACTAACACTAGCTAATGAAAGATTTTTCACACACAATTGATCAAAGATCAAGCAAAAAACTTGAGAGTAAAGCTAGCTACTTGGTCAACCTAGAATGTTGATTAGATTATTAAGAATTATTTTAAATGTAAAGGGAGATTAGTTATAAGCAAGGTACTAGATAATAATCTATGGATAGTTTTAGGTATGTTTAAGATGAAAGGGAATATAGTGGTAATGGTATAGGCTTGGTATTGGGGCCTACCCCCTCACTTCACATACCATAATAATAATGGTAATGGGTGCTTAGCCAAAATATACCATTAACCATGCTTTATACTTGATCAAAGCATCAACTCAGCTTCCCCCTTGGTGATGAAATCCAAGTAGGTAGACCTAGGTACTCAAATATTTAAACTATTTTTTATATTTATGTGGTTTTTTCATGTGTTAAAAATAATAGAGATAGTGAAACTAAGTGATTAATTGAAAATACCCTAATTAGACTACGTCTATTATTCTAAGCATGCAAACAAATTAAAAGAAAGATGTGATTAACATATATGGTAAATTCTAACTTTGAAACAAGGTATAGTTGAGAAAATATATGTAAAATCATATAGAACATGGTTGATAGGGTCAAACTTGTACTATGCAAGTAAAGTTTGAAAGTGAACTAGGTTAGTTAGGCTGACTTAGTTATTTCAGAAAACATGGAACATAGAACTAGGTCGATAAGGTTGACTAAGTTAATTGTGTAGGGGTAGTTTTGAGGACTAAAAAATTAAAAGGAAGGTATAGAGGAAATATAAAGTAATATTAATGTTTTAGAGATGAAAATTAGAGGAATGATGACTTAAGACCTTATATAAAATTGGGAGTAACCTACAAACTGGGTCAAGCTAGTCGAATAAGCTATGCAAGAACTTGTTGAAAAATGCTAAAAATTCACTAAGTTGATATAGTCAACCTATTAGGCTAAACTAGAAGTTTGGAAACCTAAAAAATTAAATTGGGTCAAGTTGGTTTTTTTAGTTATCTAAATGAAAGACTGTAAGTGTGAAAACATATACTGGGTCCACCTGGTCGATCTAATTATGTGTTCTTGCAAACCTACACATAAATATTAATAATTAGGTCAATAAGGTCAATCCATCATAGTAAATATATGATAAAAATAGTGATGAATAGAAATTAAATAAGTGAAATAAATCCTACAAGTGTTGGTTTCACATCAGGTTCACCAAAATATATGCAATCAAAAATGCATCATGTTCATAAATCAATCCTAGATAGGATGGGGTACAATACACCCACACTTCTGATTGGGGGAATACAATTATTAATCAAAAGCATAACCAATGTGAGGATATAATATACCTAATTATAGGATCACTTTTCATAACACACCATGTGAGGTATGATTCCAAACCCTATAGTCTAACATAATCTCAAAACCCTAACAGAGTCCTATGATTAATATTTCACTAATCTAATAACAAGAAAATTAAATCTAATATAGTGCGCACCAAAGATTGTGGTACAAAGTATGAGTTAGAAATAAAAATAATAATCAAAACATACATAAGGAACCTCAAATAAATTAAGTATGAGTAACACCATGATACATATAATATGAAGAGTAATATTATTTGACCTAAAACTTATGCCACTTCTATCTACTAAAAGAGAGGAGAACGAAGTTAGAATATACTTACCTAAATGTGAACCCATCGAGACACAATCTCTCCCTTGGCCAACGGGGATTCACAAGAGTCTTTTATGATTTGTAAGGATCACTTTGTTAGGCCAAATCATCCAAGACCTATCCATAAGAATGAATTCTCCAAAATAAGAAACCTAAGCTAAGTCTCGTCAAGTAGAGTGGTGGAAAAGCAGATTGTGAAGAAATGCAAGAAAATAATAAATCTTAATTGCATATCTCGATAATTCACAAATTGAAATTATATTTATAGGTAGAATTTAACCTAAAATCATTCATATATATTGAGTATGCTAGGTCAACCTGATCGACCTAACACATTTTCATGATAACTCACTACGTTTATGCTAGGTCAGCTAGAAGGCTAACAAACCAAAAGAGATAAAAGGGTCTCTAAACTATAATAGGTTGAAAAAGTCAACCTAGTATGCTAAATAGTTGAAAATGGTGACAACAAAGGAAATGAAGGATGGAAAGAGGGAAAATACTAGAAGATTGTGCAAGGGAGGAGAAACAGCTTAGGGAAAGGTTTTAAGAAGTAGTTAGATTGGTAATAATGTGGTAAGAAGGGATAAAAATCCTATGAATCACCAAAGGTATACTCACCATTTTATTGATTCACCCCTTAGGGTGTACACTCAAAGAGATTAAGTCTCAATGGATTCTTTCAAGATGTAAAGTGTTAGTAATTGATAAAAGTTAAAAATATTATGTGTATACATATTCCTTAATCAAGAGGTAGAATAGGTAAAAGGGTTAGTCCCTTTATATTGAGGACTTGAAGTCATATATGAAGACCCATATAGAATTCATCATTTCCATACATTAAGGGACCAAAATGGATAGATAGGATCTCAAGGAATAATTGGATATAAAGAAGAAATATGCTCAACAAATACCACTTGCTAGTTTTACTATGCCAAGTCCACCAACATTGATAATAACCACATCAACTCCACTTCATTCTACTATTACCATGGTGACTATAGTTCTATCAACCAATGAATATTCATGTGCAAATATAGTTACTACAACTTTAACTATGAGTACTACTATAGTTCCCACAACATTTTTGAGACAAGTCAAGTAAGAGCCAATTTAGATAAAGACAAATTTTTTACATTTTACATGTAATAGTAATAACACTATTAGGAATATAAAAATGAAGAGTTATAAGTTAAGGCATATAAACACTACCAAGACTTGGATGCAAAGAAGAAAGATACTCAACAAATGCCACTTGTTAGTTCTAATATGCCAACTCCACCAATGAAAACAACCACATCAACTCCACTTCATGTTACTATTCTCATGGTGATTATAGTTCTATAAACCAATGAATATTCAAGTTTAAATCCAATTACTACAACTTCAACTATGAGTACTACTGTAGTTCCCATAATATTTTTGAGATAAGTCAAGCAAGATCCAATTTAGACAATGGATAATTTTGTACATTTTGCATGTAATGGTTATAACCCAATAGCTAAGTCTTAGTTGAATATATATTGTAATTAACTAAATTTTTTGGTATCATGCACATGTTACATGACTTTGATATTTTAAATCCATTTATATGTAACCAAGCCTTATCTTATAGTCTTTTTAGATGTAAATGAAGTGTTCTAGTCTTAGAGGATGAGGTGACCCCTTCCCTAAGATACACACACACACACACACACACACACACACACACACACACACACACACACACATGTAGAACCCTATTTTCAAAGGGTCAAAGTTTTTGAATGAAATACATGAATAAACCAAGAATTTTTATTCTCATGCAACTATGTTTGTTCTTTCTTCTTCCCTTTTTTATGTCAATGAATTTAAAGTTCTTTGTTTGTAAAGTTGATTTAATAATTTTGATGTGTGCCAATGCCACAAATTTATTTGATTTTCATGATAATTAATATTAGTCTTAGATGTGTAATAGATATTAAATATTGATATGTTTTATTGATATATACAATTAGCACATGTTGAATCAATATTCTAAAGTATGTAGAAGTGTCTTGTTTGATACAATATTCTAGGTGTGATAAATTATTGCCTTAGATAAATTCTTGGTATGACATATAATATCTTTTATTAATGTATGAAATAAAAAACTTAAAAATATTAACCTTTATTTGAGACCAATAAACACCCTATATCTAAATACCCTGACTCCCAACCATGTTTGTTTATGAGTGTATAAAAGATGTAAACTATAAAAATTGGTCCTTAAGATATTTATCCACAAAAGAGAGACTCAAAAATTCCATTTCAGAAGCATAAAGTCCTTATTTCTACCTTACCCTTCCCTATTTTGATGTTTCTTTGAGATATAAAAACTATAGATTAGTCCTCGATCCTTATAACTCACCTAGTGATTTATCCTTTTTATTAGAATCCACACATCCTCCAACAAACTTTGTTGAACAACCCATAGGATCAACCTATTATTCCACCATTATATTATTCTAACCACATAACTAAAACTCATGCCCTAGAGTGGAACCTAATTCCATAGATATCACAAAACATTAGAGGTTACCTCAGTTAAAACTATTTAAGGTGTGCATAGAACCCACATCAATAGTTACATTAACTATGGCTTTTTGATCAATCTTGTTGTTAGTGGCCCTTACATTTTATGGAGGCTTATTATAATTCTTATTAGTTGAATCTAATTTACTTATGTATTTTAATTTTCCCATAGAGAGAAGATTAACTTCCTTTTCTATCACTGTGTGTCATAAAATTTTGAATGTTGAAAAACTTTTGAATAAGATAGCGTCATGTAATGTTAGTAGTAAAATCTATTTAAATATATCTTGGATCTCTATATATATCATGGGGATATTCATATTTAAAAATATAGTTTTATATTGCAAGACATATTATGCAATAGGACTATTGGAATTTTGGTTAAGTTGTGCCACTTGAGAATATGAGATCTTATCATTGATGTTAATTGAAAAGTGTGCTAAAAATATATTTTCCAATTCATTGAAGTAGTGATGGAATAATTTTAAAGATCATATAACCATTATAAGGCATAGTCCTTTAGACTGTGTAGGATCAACATAGTACTGATCAATCATTGGACATGTAATCTAAGCATGCTACATGGAAAGCTCATAGATGATATATGCCACCTTTACCATCATACAAATTAAGCTTAGGTTCCATAAATACATATGAAAATGAGTTAACACCATGTGTTGTGTGAAAGGTGTATGTCAAAAACATGAGAATAAAAGGAATATGATGGTCTAGTAGTAACCTACTCAATATGTAAGACCTTAAATTATAGCTAATAAATCTCATGCATAAGGGTTTGTACATATAGAGAGGAGGAACTAGACATAAGAGGTGTTTACATTGTTGAATGTTATCAAGTTAAAATAGGTTTTTTTACAATCTAGGTTTCCCCCAAAGTAAGTGTAAAAATATTATTATTTAGGGGAGTAAAATATTGAGAATTATTTGATTTATTTTGTATTTCCATTATGGCTTGCAAAATCAATGCATGATCATGGGGCTATTCCTGAAGTCTTTCTCTAAAACTTTGTAAAATATCATCCTTATTAATAATAATATGTTCATTTTTAAGTGGGTGGAGAGTGTCTCGATTCCCATATTGTGTATTATTTTGATATTGATTCTATTGTTCATCTTGCACTTTATGATTTGGATATGAAAGAGTGAAAGGCACAAATTTCATGGGTGTATATGCATATACATGATGAACACTAGAATATTCTAGAGACTTTGTACATGTAATTTGATTTTATAATAATGTGACCTTTTCACTTAATAACTAATTTTTATTCTATAATTATTATTAGCTTGCTCATACTAATAATTGGATCCCTTAGAGTCTCATAAGTGCAAACATTAGTTACTTTTTATTGAACATGTAGGTACATATCTTGTAAGGGAGAGGTGGAGGTGTTTATAGGTTGAGTATGGGAATTAATAATAATTGTATAGGATGCTTCATCTCATAGAGGAGTGATATCATATAACTAGTTAGAAGGAAAGTATATATCACCCTCATGGAGATGAGGAGGGGAAGGAGATTATTTCCTATGCATAAGATATGACATTAAAACTTGAAACATGGTTATTAGCTTATATACTAAATACCTTATATGTGTAAGGGATTTTTCAGCCAAAATTTTCCATCATGAATGAGTTCCATTTAAAAAAATTATGTACTTGATCTTAACTTTACTAATATCCATTATAAAGGTCTTATATTGGTTATTAATGGTCTAAGATGATAGGTAGTGTGACTTCTTTGGTAGATTAAAAAGACTTCTAAGATGGTCTAGATGGTATCAGGGTCAAGTCACTTTGTATTGTCATCAAATGTTCATTAATTTTAGCATTATTTATGTGTTTAGTATTGTTTAAGGTAAGATTGGAGAAGTAAAGACAATTATCTATTTTGTCTTGTTCTTGTCTAAGTTACTCCATGTCAAGTTCAAGTTGGCTCAATGGTGATAAAGGTTTAGAGGGCATTGATAGGCCATAAGGTACATGCCAATTATCATCTTTGTACTTATTTGGTATGTACAACTAGAAAAATTATGCTTATTTCACCCTTATAATGTTATAATCCATTATGAGTGTTTTCTTGCTCATTTTATAATGAGAAAGGAAGGAATATTGTAAGAGATGGCAAGTAAAATATTTGAATATGTTCCTAAAACATTTATTTACATATTTATAGGTAATTAAAGACTCCATGAGCATTTTTTGCTTAGATATCATATGGTTTCAAGTAAAATATGGTTGTTTTCATTACTAAAAAGGGGTATGTTGAGGCATTATTTCATGTTTTCCAAGTGAAGATGGTATAAAATCATCTCCATGGATTCATTCATATTGCTCAAGTCATATACATGCTCAAAAAGGAGTGAAAAGGCCAAAACTAGAAAAAGTATCCTCCATTCTCCATCAATCTCTTTGTAAGCTAGAGAGGGCTATTTTAAAATGTTTGGTTCATAAAGGAGAAAATGAGTTAGATCATATTATATTAGGGGAAGATAGGGTCCACTATACCCTCAAGATTCCATACATTATTTTAATGTTATATCATCTTAAATTTATGAACCATCACTAAAAATAAAAGTTCTCTAAAATCCTATCAAAACCACACTAACTTAGTTTTAGGATATTTTATCATATTTTAGAACTCATTAATCAGAATAAAGAATTATTTGAGGTCTTGAAATTTCCTATTTGTCTTACAACATCATCTCCAACATTTATTTGGCACATGTGAGTACTATGGAAAGTAAACTATTTGAATATGTTATTGAAACATTTATCCACGTATTTATAGGTAATTAAGGACTCCATGAACATTTGTTCCTTGGCTCCCATAGAGTTGCAAGCAAGATATGGCTATTTTCATTACTAGAACGGGGTATGTTGAGGCATTTTTATAGGTTTTTCAAGTGAAGATGGTATAAAATAACCTCCATGGATTCATACATCCTCCTCAATTCATATAAATTCTCAATAAGGAGTGAAAAGTCCAAATTTGGCAAAAATATTCTTCATTGAGCTCTTTGTAAGCTAGCGAGGGCTCTTTTAAAATGTTTAGTTCATGAAGGATAAAATTAGTTAGATCATATTATATTAGGTGAAGATAGGGTCCAATATACCCTCAAGATTAAATTCATTATTTTCATGTTATATGGTCTTAAATTTATAAATGGTCACTAATAAGAAAAGTGCTTTAAAACCCTCTCAAAATCCCACTATCTCATTTTTAGGAGATTTTGTTGCATTTCAAAACTCATTAACCAGAATGAAGAACTATTTTAGGTCTCTAAATGTCTTATTTGTCTTCCAACATCATCTCCAACATTTATTTTCCATGTGTTAGTACTATGGAGGCAAGAAAAAGGATCTATTTGTTGATTTGTGAAGGTGATAGGCAAGGTTTTATTGATTTTGCATGATTCTTGTCTTGAGAAGTATTTAATCATACCTTACCAACCTATAATACCTCGTATAACTCTATTTAGGTGGAATAAATAAATAATAAATCAAATAATGAGAGGCTTTGGTTTTAATGTTCTTCTATAGACCTGTCTACATTACTACTTTCAAATGCATTTTAAGTATTGAGTGTGAAGTTTAAGGGTATTTTGAGGCATGATAGTCTTGAAAAATAATATTAATTAACTTAATACTAAAATTTGGATATTTATACAGTGGTTTAATTATTTTTATTTGTGTTAAACAAACCATCCACAGTCATAATTCAAGGGGATAAGATAATATTTAGGACTGTGGCAAGACTATAAGAAATCTTATATAGAAGAAACACTCGCTTTGAATTGAATTGAATATATATATATATATATATATATATATATATATATATATATATGTATGTATGTATGTAAATATATATGTATGTATATATATATATATGTATGTAAATATATATGTATGTATGTGTGTGTATATATATATATATATATATATATACACACACACACATATACATATATATACATATACATATACATATATATACATATACATATATATACATATATATATGTATGTAAATATATATGTATGTATGTATATATATATATGTATGTATGTATGTATATATATATATGTATATATATATATATATGTATATATATATATATATGTATATATATATATAATGTATGTATGTATATGTATGTGTGTATATATATATATATATATATATATATATATATATATATATATACATACATATATATATATATATACATACATACATACATATATATATATGTATGTATGTATATATATGTATATATATATATATATATATATATATATATATATATATATATATATATATGTATGTATGTATGTATGTATGTATGTATGTATGTATGTATATATATATATATATGTATGTATGTATGTATGTATATGTGTGTGTGTGTGTGTGTGTGTGTGTGTGTGTGTGTGTGTGTGTGTAGGATTGATAGGTAAGCATATCACTAACAATATTATAGATGTTTAAATTTCCTTGGAAGGTTGAAAAATCCATCTCAATAATGGCTTGGTAGTATTATTGAGCTAGGAAATATAGACCTACAAGCTTGCATCCAAGAGATGGTTAAAGCAATTATTTTATGAGACTAGGTTGGAATCTAGAAAAAATTACAAATATTAGATACATGAATAATATTAAATTGAATATTTTACATTAATAGGATAATAATACATCATCAATAAGTTCACTCTCAAATCTTGAGAGGTGTTAAGCCTAAACATAAACCTACAGGTATGCTTATAAAAGACATTAAATCATGCACTCTTGTCATTGGTATAGAAATATTAGATTGGATTAGATGAAATAAGGACCATATATAAGTTTTATATGGTTATGTTTACCCTATAAATATTAAGATAACATCAAAAAATTATGGCTAGGGTCAAAATAATAAGAAATGTCCAAAACACTAGGTCTATGTTAACTAGGTTGTAAGGATAAATTTGAAACATCACCTATAATAAAACTACTTGAATACTTGGTGAAGGATGTTAAATATATAATTAGTACTTTTTAAAATCATAATGAAACGTTATGATGACTTCTTTTTCTACAAGAAATTGAAGGTGTGCAATCTTGAGGAGACTAATCTTTTGCTCATCTTGTATAGGAGAAGATGCATGGTCTAAAATGGTATTTGGGAATGTTTAATGGGTTTATGTAATCCAAAATTATGTAATTATGAGTATTTTTAGTCATTTACTTTATGAATAATGTTTAATAAGTTAAATACCTCCTAAGATACCTATAAAGGCTTAAGAGACCCAATGATTGTGTTTGACCTCTAAATGACTCCAAATTCATATAATTTGACATAAAAATAATTTTATGACCTTTATACGTATCTTAAATACCTATTGGAGAAATATTATTTCATGGGTGGTGTATACTAATGAAGATAATGGGCTAATTATATAGGTTACATTCCTAAAAAAGGGTATATGGACTCAATCATAGTAATTTTGAAGCTTATATACATGGTAAGGTAATATTAACACCATATGGATATGTAATAGGTTTATTATGAATACTTTACAATAAATTATAGAGCTTATAAAGTGTTTTTCTCTAGGAATCTATCTTACATACATACAGGCTTAAAGAACACCAATTTATTATTTGCTAATAAAAACCAACCCTTTGAGATAATTGAGAGATTTCAAGGGGTTTCTGAGATTGAAAATTGTTTTTAGGGTTAAAAGAGAGGAATAAATGTTTTAAAATAATAATAAACATGTCATAAATTGTTTAAAAGGATAAAAATATAGACCTACAAGTCTCCAAACCTATAGGTCTATATTCTCAACCTAAGAGAATATACCTTGTATAGAATATGATGGCCTAAGAGACAAATGAGATGTGAGATACATGATGAATGTGATAATAAGGTTTTTTGAGAGTTAAAAATTAAATATCATTTAATAAAACCCCTTCTTTAACTTTAACAAGCATTGAACCTAGAGAAGATACACAAGCCTACTAAGAACTCTCTTTTGTAAGACTATTATCAAGAATTCAAGAGAATATGCAATGTTTGATTGAGATTTAGAGTTTTATATATATATATATATATATATATATATATATATATATATATATATATATATATATGGGTTTGTATTTGGAATTAATGATCCTAATAAGGAGTTTATATGGTCAAATATTGATGGAAAAATAAGAAATACACTTATAGTCTTTTCACAGTCTTAAAAAACATGTAAAACCTTGAAACTTGACCTTTTGGGGAAGTACAAAGGTGGTCCAAGAATAAATTATGGTTTTAAAGGTAAATGTAAGTGGGGTTATGCCTCAAATTGTTTTAAAATCACCTTTAAATTCTATAAAAATTCTTATATGTAATTTTATTCACTCTCAACCGACTCAAACATGTGCAAAACCAAATAAGGCTAGAAAACTTGTTTTTGGCACAACTAAAGTTATAACCCATGGAATGGAATTAAACTTGGAAATACAAACTAATTTTATGTGAATAAAAATGTTTTTGTGTTTTTAGAGTTTGTATTATATGACCTTGTATGGTCTCTAGTACTATGGGCTTGTTTTAGGCCTAATTGGAAAAGATGGGTGTTGATAATGTGGGTCTACCTTAGGATTTGAGCTTTAAAATCACCCTATGAAGTTATAAGGGGATAAAGAGTACTCAAATTTATTTTAATTTTTTATATATTTTTTACATATATTTCAAACTTTGGATCTTTATGTTTAAATAGGGCTACAAGGAAAAAGCCTCAAGAGAGTAAAACTTGTCAGAATTAAGAGCACATATGATTAACTTTATATAAGCAACTAAACATGCAAAAATAACCAGAAGTACAAGTAACTATCAATGAGAAATAGCACAAAATATGAGAGGCAACACACAATTGTATTCAACTCAGTTAAAAGGAAATTACAACAAAGAGCTCACACTCTTCTTCCACTTTGTGGGCATACCAGTAATCTTCCCTCAAGAGTAATATTCTCTCAATACAGGTCACAATAAACAACTCAAGCACAGAGCTATTGTTCACCTCAACTAGTCAGTACAATACTGCCAATACAATCGAGTACAAACTGGTACTCCAAGTAGATCTCACCATGATCTTGCTCTTTGATGTGTTGTCACCTTGGATCTTGCTCCCCCACAGATCTCCTTTTGACCCTCGCACACACACACCCTTACAGACCAACCTGATCTTACTTATCACATGTAGATCTCCTCCATGATCTTGCAACACCCTGCAGATCAAACCTGATCTTACATACCTAGAAGAACCCCTGTGATTCCACCATGGGAGGAACTCTCCTAGTTCTACACTTTACAATACAGCCCCATGGGTCTATTATATAGATCCCATGCATACAATAATTAGACAAGTGGCTCAAGACTCGAAGTAGTCTTTAACATGCAAACAACTAGTTCTAGAACCACACAGGTGACCGACATCGGTCCCTGTCTAACTAGAGGTGACCGACATCAGCAGACTCCTATTGATGTCAGTTGCTTTCTATCGACCCCTGCCTGATGTCAGTGTGGCCTGCTGATGTCAGTGACTGTGACACTCAGCAACCCTCCATGTTTGCATCTAGGTGAAGTTTTTAGCTCCACAACCTAACAATCTCCCACTTAGAGATAAATAGTTACACCTGTACCTGCACTAGTACATTGTCTAATCTATATCCTAGCTTGTATTCCTCTTCAAGATCAATCTTGAAGACCAACCACCACACACCCTGTGGTGCTACACCTATGTCTAAATTTATCCATTCTCATCTTACCTTCTTCTAACGTTGCTATACTCCTACTCAAATAGAAACCCCTGTGAGTAACCTGTAATCAACAAACACTAACCAGATCTGAACCACCTATTAGTAAACCTCACTCTGAAAACCTCCAACCTCACTCTGATACCAATTGATAGGACCTAGGTTCCCCAAAGCTCTGACACAACTTGTCAAAATTAAGAGCACATATGATTACCTTTGTATAATAAACTAAACATGTGGAAATAACCAAAAGAAAGTACACTAAGAATGGAGGAATTGAAAAGCATGAATGGTCAATTACAGTGTTATGGAAAGAAAGAGCAGGTAAAGAAATATTGTTGGTTGGTAGCAGATCAGCATGAAGGAACTAAAGATGCAGATGTTATAGGTGTTGTTGCACAGGATGCTTTGGGATGTTTCTTGGATAAAGTTGAATCTTGGTTAATAGATTATGTTGCCTCTTTCCATGCATCCCCAAGTAGAGGGGTTGGTGAGCCTTATCATAGTATTGGCAAAGGGGATGTGATGCTAAAATTGTAGGTGGCCAACACATGGGTGTTAAAGAAGGTCATGCAGGTCCCAGTCTTGAAGATGTGGCTAATTTCTTCAGGAAAGTTGGGTGATGAGAGATGCACAATAACTCTCATAGTGGATGCACTTGAACTAGCATGTGGTAAGAAAGTAGGTACTCTTTATCTACTTGCTTATATTATTGATTCTTCTTCTATTGCGAAGACGTGGCTTTGTAGGCTTGGTCACATGAGCAAGAAGGAGATGCATGTTCTTAAATGGAAGATAGATGTGTTTGAAAAACTTAATAACTGGAAAGCCTTGGTGTTCTTGGAGGAGATGAAGGATAGAGATCAGTGGATGGGGCTAGATACCTCTGAGTAGAGCAGTTTGGATAGGGTTTTGATTCAAAGGAGCTCGCAGGTAAAAAAATCATCACTCACAGGTGAACACAGGCACCAACATTGGTCAAGGGTAACTGATGTCGAACAGATAGGTGCTAACATTGGTCATGTGTAGACCAGAGAAGTCAATGGTGTCAGGTAGGTGGAGACTGACATTGATAGGATAACTGGCGTCGGTGACCTGGACAATCTCATGGAACCGACATCGGTCGGATGCAGACTGTGTGGTGATCGAGGTCGGTCACTGAGATAGATTTTAGGTAGATATCAAGCTATCAAGGAGTCTTAAATGCCCATGGGGAAGACTGAAAGTGTAAGTAAGCCTCAAATTTGTTGTTCCTCTTATTTATACTTTTTGCTCACTGTAGAGCAGGAAGGATCCAAGAAATAGTGGGAGCATGGCATGAACAGGATGCAGAACCAAATGGGAGATTTGTTAGGGTTGCCAGCCGATATGAAAGCACTAAGAGATGAATGGATACCTTAGTTAAATAATAAATAGAATGGATATGTGATATGGAAGGCCAAGTCATATGGTCTTGAGGAAGCTACAGGATAGTGGTACAGGTTTTGACAAGTGGATGACAAAGCAGGGCTTTAGTCAGTGTTAGTGTAACCATTGTGTTTGTCTTACCAGGTGGATGATGATAGCTAGATTATCTTGTTACTATATGTCGATGGTATACTAGTTATAGGTTTAGACATATAGGGTTTTGCTAAGCTAAGGGTAAGGTTAGTTTAGTGGCATGTCATGAGGAATTTGGAGCAGCAAAATTCTTTGGCATGAGAGACATGGAAGATCACAGGTTGATTTTGTCTCTAGTGGGAGTTGATGTGAATTAGGTGTTAGTGAGGTTCAATATGCAGGATGTAGAACTAGAGTACACCAAAGTTCAATGTCTAAAATCACATGAGGTTTGGTATAGACCTGAGTTTGCCCAAGTAATGGGTGCTGTCAGAAAGTTTGTAGTCAATTTGGGAAGGAAGCACTGGAGGGTAGTTTAGTGGGTTTTCAGGTATCTGAGAGGGACCAGCAATAGGGATTCATGTTATGTAGGGTCAAGTACTTTAGATGTGGCAGGCTACTTGGATGACAGGTGTTACACCACAAGATGTGTGGTGGTTGGTCTTCAGGGTTGAGCTTGACGAGGGATACAAGCCAGGAAATAGATTAGATGGGGTACAGGTATAGGTACAGTGTAGATATTTATCTCCAAGTGGGAGATTGTTAGGTTATGGAGCTAAAAGCTTCACTGATGCAAATAGGGAAGGAGGTTGCTGAGAGGTTGCTGAGTGTCACAGTCACTGGCATTGGTTAGGCCAACTGATGTCAGCCAGTGGTGGACAAGAATGCAACTGACGTCGGCAGGAGTCAACTGACATCAGTCACCTCCAGGTAGATAGGGACCGATGTCGATTGCCTGTGTAGTTATAGAACTATCAGTTGCATGAATAGTTTGTTAACAAATCAAGTGTTTGCATGTTAAGAGCCAATTATAGACTAGAAACTATAGATCTAATTATTGTAATTAGGTGTCTAATTATTGTTTACATGAGATCTATTTAAGAGATTCATATGTTCTATTGTAAAATGTGTACTAGAGAGTAAGAGAGCAAAAATTAGCTCCTTCAGAGTGTAGAGAGCAAGGTGTGTTCCTCCTAGTGCCACAGTGCCAAGTATGGGTGCTGGTTTGGAGAATCAAAAGGATTCTTCATGTATGTAGGATCTTGGTCAGCAGGTGTGCAAGGCCACATTTGGAGATCTACATGGTAAGTAAGATCATTGATTTTTAGGTGTATGTCTGTGCGAGGTCTAAGTTTTGCAGGTGTGTAGAACTAGGTTGATCTACAGGTGGTAGTAGGATCAAGGTGACAGCAACACAATAGGGAGCAATATCAGGGAGATCTACTTGGAGTACGATGTGTACTCATTTAGAGAGAAAAGAGGAAGGCAAGGTAGATCCTTCCATAAGTAAGATCATTTGAGTTGTAGGTTGTTGCAAGTTCATGGGATATCTATTTGGAGTGTGTTGTGTACTCAGTTGAGTATGTGTGTATACTCGGTGTACTGGCAGTAGTGGATACTGACTGGTTGGAGGTGAACACCAACTCTATGTTTGAGTTGTGTGTTGGGATCGTAAGAGAGAGAGTGAGCTCTTGAAGGTGAATTACTAAACACTTGGTGTGGCAAACATCTAAGTTGAAGAAGAACTATGGCATCTTCTTGGTTGTAATTCTTTTCTGGAAGAGTATTAATACAATTGTGTATTGTCTCTCATATTCTATGTTATCTCTGAATTCTAGTTACTTGTGATTCTGGTTTAATTCCTCATTTTTAGTTGCTTGGTAATCAATGGTGCTTCCTTGGGGTCCTAACAAAAAATCCTCAAGAGATTAAAACATGAGAACTATGAAGGAAATGGTGAAATAGAGGTGGAAAGATGATGTAATGTGGATGTTAAATAGGTGTCTAAGGTATTTAGACTCCAAGAAGATGAATTTTCATATCATAATCACTCTAAAGGGTAGCTTCAATTTCTTAAGGGTTAGTCATCAAGCCAAACACAACTCCTACACCACCTTGAGAAGATTGTCATCAAATGGAGCATACACATGTTAAAGATTGAATTGCTAACTATCCTTTGGTATTTGATTATTTATTGTAACCTTTATCATGAGTTCATGGTATAAATAATTATATCTTAAGACCACTCTTTTCTCTCTCTCTTATATGTATGCCTAATTTTGGCATTGTAAAGCTCTTTCACTTGAGTATGATAAATCCTTACTCTTTTTGTAAGCCTTTGAATAAATAAACAAGATTTTTTTACATTATATTATGAATTAATTTTAGTGTTCATGCATGAATTATTGATATTGTCTAGTGTTTATTTAGTTATCCTTTACATGTCTCATTCTCTCTCCTTTATGTAGTTTGAACTCACTCTTACAGGTCATATGGAGTGTTTAAGTGGTTTTATGAATGTTAAGTGAGGTAATTTTACATTAGTGTATAACTCTTAAAAATCATCCCTCCTTATATAATCATCGCATACCACCTTAATATTAAAATAATGATGTAATAGGAGTATATTAGGAGTAGTGTATGAATAGGTCAAATTCATGCTCATTTTGCATCTAAACATGTGTGGTAGTGGTCAAAAAATTTAGTGCATCACCTCTTTAATTTAGTTTAGTTTTAGTTCTCTTTATCCCCTTTACATTATAAGTAATAATCATAGTTTTTAGTTCTAGGTGAGAGCATCAAGGGAGTTATCCTTAAACTAGAGGTTCTCTTTAGCTATAAGGTCACCCACAACCTTTGAAGAGTTCTCATGTTATCACTTAAGTGAGATGGCTTGGGTGAAATTTTTGATGATAATCAGTTTGATGCTTAATTTAATTCCACATAATTTAAAGATAACATGTTATGAAATATGACATATATTTGAACTAAATTAAAGCATCATGTACATATGTGTTTATGTCATCTTTGAATTCATTCCAAATGAAAGGAAACAACCATGCAAGTGAAGCTACAAAACTTTTCATCAAAAAGTAATTAACTTCATATGTCATTATTATCATGATTATATGAAATATAAATTAGAAAATATAGGTATTTGAAATTTAGTTATGGGCCCTAGAAGGCTAGAAACATAAACCCTAAGATTTTATAGAGTTAGGGATTTTTCACTATTTGAAGTAAGTTAGGTTCACAAAATGATTTAAATTTTTAGGGTTATGGAATTTAATCCCTAGGTTGTTAAAGAGGAAAAGTAAAATAAATCAAGATATAAAATATGAAATAAATATATCCACTTATTTGTAATATAATTTACCTAATTTGGCCTTTCTAAAAATAGTAATAAATGATATAAATAAGTAATTATCTAGAAATTGATAGAGATAAAATATTTGGAGGCTATAAACCTAGATAGGAGCTGATATTGTGTCATATATAGGATCCACGTGTCAAAACCCTTCATGGATAATATCACCCTAACTGGATTGTAGCATCTTATGGAATTAGTGTCCTACCTTTGGTGCTAGTGTCTTATATGCATAATTATTTTGAGCTTCTAGGTGAGCCTATGTCTAAGTCTACCAAGCTTATTACTATTCACATGAGTTATAGTTCCTTGTCAGTGACCTATTTTGACTAATTATATATGTAAACCCTAGACCTTTATGTTATTAGGACATTTGATTGGCACAAGTATAAAACTATGATGTTAGTGGGGTAAGTTAGACATCTTTAACACCCTATTGGGATGAGAGTTTCCTACATACCAATACTCTAAGGAGGGATTAAGCAAGATGTAGTTATCCCCACCTAATTACTAGTGCAACTACAAGTGAAGATAGTATGAGTAATACTTTGAGTGCTTTGAGTGAGCTTGAGACTAGAATTTTGAGTAATATGAGCTTAGGAATGTTATAGATGGCTATATGTAGAAGGTAAAATAGGGATTGATAACCTTGATTGTGAACAACTTATTTTGAGTTAATTTTTGTTATTGCATATTATTTCCATCTAGTTAATAATGGGATAAAATTCATTTATATTTTATATTCTAGTGCTTGTGAACGTCTTAAAATAGTTCTAGTCTGACCCTAGTTCATTTTTGATTTAAAAATATATACGTTGGTGAAAAAAGGTGGTTAAAATATAATAGCACCCAAACTAGGAAACTAGCACCATTATCTCTATTGTCTAAACTATGGTGTTAGTGTCTAGGTGATAAAACATAAGACACTAGGTGCTAGGATGCTAAAGTAAAGATATAAGACTAGTTTAAGGATGTTTAGGGATTTGTGTGGCCCAAATGAAGGCTAGATAAGTTCCTAATTATGCCCTATGATAAGTTTAGGGCTAATCTAGACCACCCAAGTAACACTCTTAGAACTTAAGTGTCATTTTTAAATGATTATAATATGTTATGCAACATTTGATTAATATTATAAAATCCAAAGCAATTTTAGATTCTAAAACCATTACATGTATTGATACCTCAAGGAATTTTATAAACTTTATCAAACCACTTTATTACAATAGTTGGTTTACCTTTTGGTATGGTTAAGGTGATCAAATAACTCAATATTTCCAAGTTTCTAGGTTATATTTGATTATCTAAGTGAACCTCACTAGGTTATAAGTGTTATTAGGTTACATGGTTGATCTAATCTCAACATCAAGGTGGCAACTCACTTTTGTTCCATGTTTGGGGGAATGTGCCTTTCAATATATATATATATATATATATACTTGGATATATGCACTCTAAATAATTATCTACATCTATTAAAATCTTAGTTTTAGAGATTTATAATGATACATCTTTTGTAAATCAACTTGCCAATAGGGAAAGCAATTACATCAACACATAGGTGTATTATTAAACCTTTATACTTAAATTTCAATCTATTTCAAGTAAATCTTCCCATATTATATGCACTTATTTTACACTATAACATATTATTGATTTTAGGTTAGTCACTAAAAAAATACTCAAATTTAACTCAAGTAATGACAAAGTGTCTATACACACCTAGGTACTTATTCCTTTAATTTAAACTAGAAATTTCATTACTCTATTAAATGGGGGGAATATAGATGATATTTTGTGATTATGTATCACCTTAGTCTTGCACACTTGGTAAAATTAAAACTTGTTTATTCCTCTTAGTTATACACATGCTTTGCTTCTTCTATCCTGACATCCACTATATCTTGTACCAATTGGCCTACCTCTTAGTCAAAAAAATATAAATCTTATCTTATATTGATTACACTACTCTATCTTATATTGATTAAATATACATCTTATATTGTTAAGAATTCTTAAAATATACTTATCTTACACCTCTACAAATTTTAATCCTATATCTATTTTGATACTCTCTAGACACTAACATCCAATATAGACAGTAGCATCAATGTTATTTCCATAACTTAATGCAAGTGTAAAATGACATAAATTCATCAAATTTATAAATGAAACATATATAAATGGTTTACCTAAGTTATTTAATGAGAGTTATTACTCCAAAGGGATTGGTATAAATATAAGATCAACCCTTATTTATTCCTCACCTAAAAATCAAACCAAAGAGGCCAATGCACTTATAAAAAACACTCCATCAAGAATTTAATTGATTAAATTTTACCTATTTTTATATCCATCATAAGTAAAACACATATAAAAGTACTAAAGGAAAAATTATAAGGTCTTATTTTTCAAATTACAAGCTAGGTAACTATTGTACTTGCTTTACAAACATTGCATGATTCACACATAAGCCAACGCATAGGATATACCTACATGATCCTAAGGCCATATTATAGAATATTTGAAAATAGGGTCATTTTAGGCCAAATCAAAACCATATTCCCACTAAGCCATTTTTTTACAAGGTCACATTAAATATAAAAAGCTAGGGTTTTTGGCATTTTACAAGGAATAACAACCCATGACCTAGATCTAAATTCATCAAAATGAAGGTGAATAAAAACCCAAAAGAATCAAAGTGGTCACATTATATTTCACCAAATATTCTATATAAGACACTAGTTTCGAACATAGATAGTAGCATTGATATAACTATCCAAGGTTGAAGTTACTATCTAGTAAGGCAAAGGCACCAGATCTAGAATCTGATGATTATTCTAAAAATATATTATCCTTTTATTTTTGTATTTTTATAGATTGAGATATATATTAGAATAATAAAAATTTAATTATTTCAATTATTTGTCATTTATATATGTAGCATAGTTTTAGTTTCCATTTATATCTTATTTTAGCTTTATAAATTAAGTATATGGTACATCTTAATTTAGCATTTAATTGGCCTATTATAGATATGATATTTTCCCTTATGCACTATCATTTATATATTTTAACCATATATACCTAATATTATTCACATATAAATCATGGTTAAACAAGTAATAAAATTTAATGCTATGCTTTGATTCATTTACTAAGACCTAGGATGACTATGTGAATTATAGAACATAACTCAGTGGTATTAAAGCTTTAATAGCTTATAGTTTATCACTTTGAAATTTATAATGTATAAATATGGTAGTAATTTAATGTATCCAAACTTTAATTTACCATAAATTAGCCAAAGTTCCAATAAAAATGTGAGTAAAGTAAGTTAGTAACTCAGAGGTTATAACATGTGGTATCAGAGCCAAAGTTTAAATTCTTAGATCTAATGAGTCGGCTACCATTGACCAAAGACATTATTGGTTTAAAATTAGGATAAATATTATTTATGATTAGAGAAATGTGGATAGTAAACTAGAAGACTAAAACCAAACAAATAAGGTATACCAATAGGCTTATGAAAGAAAAACCATTGCAGTGGGAAAAGAAAAAGAATATGGACTACAATTTTAGTGAAATGGGAATTTATTAATTTTGGTAATATGGAAAAAGGTATTATCCTAGACAAACACCTATAATGTTATATGTTTTTCCTTATATAAATTATTACCTCAATTTTGGATACTGGAGATGATATAACATTAAGTATGAATATGGTTTTGTGGAACTTATTCTCCTTAGGGAAAATGAGTCTATACATGATGGTATTTAAGAGTTATATTTATTTTATCCCATAAAAATAACCCTTGATATGTGTTTTTACTCAAAAACTTTATAATTAATAAGGAATATGAGACTTAAATGATCTCTATAAATAGTAGAATCATGATTTATTAGTGTTATAAATGATTATTAATTATTGTATGATTCTACTATTTATATATGAATGTATTTTTTGGTTATATGACTTATTAAAGTGATGCCTATGAATCATGAGCCAATATAACTAATTACATTGCTATGGATCTTGTATAAATATCCTATATCATTGAAATGCATTATTTTATATAGGTTCACCATCTAATAAAGGGTGAGATAGGTTGTTCATTTCCTGACAATATAATTTTATTAATCAGACTATTATAATTTTATATAACCTTTTATTTATTCTTATATGGTAATTATATTGAATGATTGTTGTGAAAAAGTTATCTTTTTTTATTTTTAAGTACTGTAAGTTCAAAAATTGCTTGTTATAACCAAAACAAAAAACTAAACCATTTTTGGCTTCATAAAACTATTGAGAAGGTTTATTATAACAAGTATCCATTGATTTATGTTGATTTGTTTTTGATTTTTTATGATTATAGTTTGTTAAATACATTCAAAGTTCCTTTGTATTTTGTTATAGATAATAAGACTTTGCATTTTACCTGATATACTATTTTACTTCTAAGTAACAGAATGTTTTAGTAATGTGTTAGGGGATTGACTTGATAGTTAGCTGAGTCTACCATACCATACTATTCTTTTCATATAAATATTTAAATGATATTAATTCATAAAACTTATTCATATGAATTCCATGTTTTTCTATATTATGAATGCACTCATAAGGAGTAATATTACATTTTACATTTTTAATTTAGTCCTTCATGAACTGTGGTTTTAAAGGAATATCATAATAATCTTGAAATACATAAAAATAATATATAATATATTATGGTATAAATAAAATGAATGCTAATATTATAAAAATTATATATAAGGGCAATCCTTGATGTGAGACATGTATATCTCACTGCAACTAGAGGGAAAACCTACTTATCTCACTATAAAGTGTTGATATGGTTGTTTTGTCTAGTAATGTATCATTTTAAATATGAATTTAACTTTTAGTATGTGAATTCAAGGGCAAGTAACTAAAATGTTACATTGAGCAACTAACTCAAATCTCTAGCATACTATGATAGTGTATATGGGTTAATGACAATAATTTTTTTCTTGCTATATTGTTTTATATAGATATTGAAATAGTTAATAAGTTATTATATTGTTACCCTTACCACTATAGTAGGTATGGGTGTATTATTATCAAAGATACAATGAATACTAAGGTTGTTTCCTTGTTTTAAGTATGAAAGACATATTTGGATTTTATTTATGTTACTATATTGGTTTATTTCATGCATATATCTTGTTATTTATAAAGTACCATCACATTTAAAAATAAGGTCTAACTCCATACTTTAGCATTGGGAAAGGATATTCAAAGATTTTAGTTAATAAGTTTGTGATCTAATGAATATAAGATATCATTTTTTTCTAAATTATTGTTACAAGAAAATATTACTGTATTTATCATTCCATATACATTAAGATTTTATTGGATCCTTGAAAGTGATAAAAATAATAATATTCATATGATAACCAAATATGGAACACAATACTTACATTAATGAAAGTTATTTAGTATTTGAGTAATAACATATATGTAAGATGAATTTACACTAGCATGATAAAATGCATAAAGGGAATATAGAGTTACAATATAGGGATAATACATGTTTATATATTAAAGAATTTTCCTCAATTTCATTTACAATGGTTCCTAGTATGGATAATTTTACATTAAACTATTATTAAAAGAATGTTTTATTCTTTTAATTAATTATGGGTCATACATCTTCATTTTCCAACAAAGGATAAAAGTTTAAGACCTAAATTCAAGTTCATATTTGGGCATTTATTCATACATGATTATGTGTCAAATTTTAGTTTATATATATATATATATATATATATATATATATATATATATATATATATATATATATATATATATATATATATATATATTTCTCAATACATCTTATATGGATAGCTTTGGTGTGAATTGAATTATGTTTTAATGTTTCCCTACTTTAGTTATTTAGATAATGTTTTCATGGTTAATGAAAATAAATAAGAGTCCATAAATATTTCCATTTCAAACCATATTCAACTTAAATATTGGAAGGTTATTAATTTCGTATTCATATATAACAAAACATACCTAATTGTTTTAACAATTGGGTTAATGTTTGGTAACCATAGCTTGCACAAAAATAGAAAATTTTCAATATAAATTCAAGTGAAACTAATATATATTCAAAACACATTTTAAAAATATAGTGGTGTCTTAATGGAATGTCTATTAGGACTAATATTATGAATATAGTACCACTTGGGAAGATTACAAAGAGTCATTTAAACCATTTCCTCATTTTTTAAAAAGGAATATGCTAAACTTAATATATTAACTATATGATTACTTGATAGCATTATTAGAATGATTAATTTTTAAATAGGGCAAGGATGTTACATCCATATCTATTCTATTAAAAGTATAATGCTAAATTCTAGTTTATTTTATTATTAGATCATGAAACTACTAATTCAATTATCATTATGATAGTTCAAATAATGATTTGTATTCTAATATTAGTTAAAAAAATTTATAAATACAAAATAAACACATTTTAAAATTATTAATTCTATATTTATGGATATATCCAATATTTATTTTAGTTTATTTTACTACCTTAAGTTGTTTAGATAGAATTTGAGATTTATATCAAACTAATTACCTTTTCTAAGTGAAGAATGAAAGATAGTTGCACCCCTAAAAATAAATTTTTTATTGGAAGAGATCATAGGGGAGAGGGTGGAATATTGTGATAGTTAGAGGTAGTCAGATCATGAAGAGAACACTCACACACTCACTTAGCATTGTTTGGTTGGTAAGATGTGGTTTACATTGATATTAAATTTGAGTGATCCAATGTTTTTGCTATGAAAATTGTAAGTATTTTAACCAAATATTTTACAATATAGGAGGGTGTTCAATCCTCCTCCATATTTTGGAAACATGGGAATACTTGTAGGTATGTGGTTTTACCTATGGTAGAAGTAAACCACTAGGTTTAAGGGCTAGCTCCCTGAATATACCTTGAAATGCTTATCACCTAATTAAATAATTACTTGTGGGAAAAGAGATATAATTTTACATGAAATAAAAATTATATAAGGGGTTGATACAATATAAGGATTTAAACAAGACCATCATACTTATTTCACAAATAAACATGACCTGCAAACTCACTTTAAAGTCTCAATAGGTTTTAACATAAGTGTTTCAATATAAAGGTGATAGGCATGAGGCAACACAAGGTAAGTGAACTAGATAATAGATTACACACTATAAAGATATTTTTACACTTTAAAGGAGCCTAACACACTAGATACACTCTATATGACCTATTAGAATATGAACTCTTGGATAAAAATGAGAGGGTAAGGAGAAGCAAGGATAGAAGATTATAACTTAACATTACCATACATCACTTTGTACACTTGAAAAAATGTTCATAAACTCAAAATCATAGTTTAATTTATTTTTAAAAGGAAAAATACAATGTGAATCCAATATGGATTTACCATACATGGAGTGGAATTAGTATACAAGAGACAAAATGGCTATTACTTATAGAATTTGAGAGAGAGAAGAGAGTAAAGTCTAAGGGTCACTAGGGGGAATGACATCATATGATTCAAGATGAATTGGTTTTTTATCATTAAAGGTAGAGAAATCATGTGTCCTATCCATAAATTATTATATTTATTCAAGCACCTCACTCTCTTTTCTAGAAAAATCTTCTTGATATTCAAAGGGCAGATTAGGTTGAGGGAATTAAAATTCCAGAGGAAGTTTAGGATGAATAGGTTGATTGATAGGATTTTTAACCCTACTATATGATGACCTAGTAAGGACCATGAAGTATGAGAGAAAATGTATGATAAAATAATGTACTTGAAACAAATTTTACCTTAAATGAAGTTATTAAATGCTAAGTAGCACACCAATTTGTAGCTGATGTTATCAAAACCAACATTCACCATGATAAGCTATCTTGAAGACAATGGATCACATAAAGCATGTCAAAATTGTTGTCACAAAATATTTCACCCTAGAGGAGGGTGTTTAATCCTACTCTAGATTTGGGAAACAAGGGATTACTTCTAGGTATGTTGGTTTCTATATGGTAGAAGTAGACCTCTAAGTTTAAGGGCTAGCTCCCTAAATATACCCCAAAATGCTTATCACCTACTTAAATAATTACTTATGGTAAAAGAGATATAATATTTCATGAAATGAAACTAATCTAAGGGATTGATACACTATAAATATTTCCACAATACCATCATACTTCATTCACAAAGAAGCAAGACCTAAAAATTAGTTTCAAAGTCCTAACAGGTTCTAAGATAGGTGTTTCAATATATAGGTGATATATATGAGGAAACAAAAGGTAAGTGAAATAGAGGATAAATTTCACACTCTAAGGACAATTTTACACTTTAAAATATCCTAACATACTAGTTACACTCTATATGACCTGTTAGAATAAAAACTCTTGCATAAACATGCGAGGATAGTGAGAAGCAAGGATAAAAGATTATTACTTAACATCACCATACATCCATTTGAACACTTATAAAAATGTTAATGAACTAAAAATTATAGTTTAATTTATTTTTAAAATGTAAAATAAAATGTCAATCTAGTAGGGTTTCACATACATGGAGTGGAATTAGTCTATAAGAGCCAAAATGGCTACTACTTATAGAATTTGAGAGAGTGTGAGGAGAAGATAATGAAGTCCAAGAGTCACTGGATCATGTGTCAAGATAATAAAAAGAGTTTAATAAATATTATAATGAATTAGGGGACATAAAATTGAAGGTATCATATGAAAAATGTCCCTCAAAAGTAAGAAACTCGTAAAATGTGGTATAAGACTCCTCATTTTCATGCCTAGAAACTATCCTCATCGTTTGGCCTTCCATGAATTCTCCATAGTATAATAGAGATATGTATCATGATTGATATAAAAGGTAAGGGTTATAAATAATCCTTAACATGCATTGGTTGTGTTATTAATCACAAATTTTCTTATGGACATGAGTTATCACTGCCTGCAGTCCAAATAACTCTTCTTTCATTCACCTTGCACACTTAGCACCAAAGTTGCCTTCAATTTTAAAAAAAATTAGATATATAGGAGTGTATTAAACTTTTAAATATCCCTCATGTAATTATATTCCTTAAGTATACCTCAAAAGTCCTTCCACTTAGATTTTTCACCTTCTCACTTGCTTGTTCACTATGCTAGTTTGGACTAATTGAGATGAAGGCACTTGTAAAGGTAGTTGTGAGCTCTCCTGAATCAATAAATGGACATTATGAGTTATTATAAGTCATAATACATCTTCCAAAGTTAATTTAATCTCTTTAAACCATTCATACCTATTCAACACAAAAAATAGTCAAAAAAGGAAAATTTTCACCTGATCCATATAAGTAGGGTACAACTACATATGATGGAAAGGATCCCTAGGAAGTACTATATAATATCCAATAAATTTCATGCTCATTATATCTCATCTATATTTCCCTCTTTATTCATTTTTCCAATCAGGTCACTAGCAAGGGTTTTAGAGGTTTTAGAGTCATTATTCCCTCTAAGGTTTTTTCATAAAGGTCTGACATTCGAACTCTAAAAAAATTCCACAAATACATTGTTAAAGACATTATTAAAAACTACCCAACTCCTAAAACTCCCATGATAAGCCTCCATGTAGGTTTGAGCTCTACAACTTGTCTTCTTAAGATTTTATCTCCATTCTATATACCCTATGATGGCCTTAAGCCAATAAATGGCCTATTAATGTTCTCCTTTGCATTAAAATAGTTTAAAAATTCATTATAAATCCAAATTTAAGTGTTTAAATTATTTATAATTCTCTCATATCACTATAAATGAATTTTAACCCCTTTTAGGCATTAGGCCTAGATTATGCCTAGTGGGATTTGACTGTATCCATATGGGTTTGGAACATCCTATAGGTTTATAACCCCTATGCATTATTTTTTTACTTTTTTTCCATGTATATCACATCCTTAAACATATATTTTTATGGTTTTGTTATCTTTGAGTTTGTCTTATCATCATCTTTCCTCTAAACCTACAAATTTGTACCCTTAGGGAGTGCCCTCTATTTGAGAAAAAATAGAGGGCACTTCTGCTATTGCATCATCCAAGGTGGATATATGATAAGATTATAAAAAAATTTGGGATTATTTTTGAAATTTTTTATATCTTTACCACATTAATATCCCTTATATAACTCATAATACCTAAAACCAAACTTTTATATCCTACTATGTAGGATTTTCAAATATGAACTATAGTTTATCCTTGGGACCTCTCTTACACCATTTCCATGATATGAGAGTGTTATGGAATTTTAATTATAACTAAATGGGTGTTTAAAATTATTAAAAACTCCCTATCATCATCCTTTCATCATTAACCCATGTCTTTGCTCAACCAGGGTTGACTGGTAGACTGACTGTGTTTTCCCTTAGGAAGTGGGTGCTTGTAGGTGAATACCTACATGATTGTACATTGAATAAAATTATTAAAGACATATTAGGGTCCCCAAGGTAATTATATACCAATTTGGGTATATTAACATCATGATCATGCTATTACAATATCAAGACTATCATGTACTAGTTCACTATCAAACTGCATTCAACTATAATTGACTAATTTAGAACAAGCAATGCTCTTGTAGGTGGATATTAAACTTGAAATATTTTACACATGCCTTATAGTAATTTTATATATTTTTAGTCAATTACCAATAGAAAATTTATGTTTTTAGGCCTATTAGTTCTTCATGGTGTATGTCATGGTTTATAAGTTTCTACAGTTAGGCCATAAGTAGTCAGTCTAAAGGCAAAACACACATGTAGGTGGTGGTGTGAGTCCATTCCTTGTAATTAAAACCATTTTTATAACCCTTGATCCAAAAAATTATTTTTAATTTCAAGAGTATCACTTAACCTAAATATATGTTCTCACATTATATCTTTGGATAATGAGGACACTTAGAACTCATGGTAATGTAGTAAACACTGAAGAAAAGTAGTGAATAAATGTTTGACTTTGAAACCTTATAACATCTTCCTTACTTGTCCAACCCCCATATTATTTTGAAAGGTATCTCCCATAAATTAGGAATATAATATGTAATCTTTGAAATGTTTCTAGGATCTATGTTTTTCATCCTATGGCAGCCTCAAAACTACTTAAGGTTCTATTTTGGCATTTTTTTGGGAAACTTGTCCCTAAAGCTCAATTCATTAACTTGAAGTAACTCTCAAGTCTGCCTACCAGTCCAATGCTTGAAATAGTAATATCATGGTATCTACCACTTTATAATACCATAATAAGTGTCTCAAAACATGTTCTAACATCTCTGAACATCAATTCTAGATCTTTGTGTGGCCACCTATAGGTGTGCATCTAGTTGTAGAGAAGGCAATGAATAGAAACATGAATAATGTACATGGTATTGCATCCTAACTAGTTATATACTCTCTCAAAGTGTTAAAATGAGATTGTACAACATTTAAAGGCTTGAAACAAGTTTCCACATCCCATTTCAATGTGATATCCTCCTAAGAGCACCTATAAGTGCACACTAAGGTATATGACTATGTAGGTATGAGAATTGATTGTCATAGTTCATAATTTGTCATCTAAAGAATATTTTCTTAAGTGTTCATGCTTAAATAATGTGATTAACATCTTGATCTCTTCATTACCCTTCCATGACCATTATCAACACCTTTATACACCATGATTGTAAATTAGAACTTATAGGAAGTTGAATGCGTGAAACATTCATGACTACAACTTTCATGATGTTAGTCTTAGAGAGTGAGATTGAAAATAATGATGTTATTATGATATCTGATATGAATGGAAAATAATATCACATTGATTTGAAACCATTACAGATAAATAAACCTTTTTCCAGTATTGAAACCTAACTATAACGTCACTAGCATATATCAACATACAACCTGAACTATTTGGCTCATGAAATAAACTCTAATCATGCAAAATAATATGAAAAACATGAAAGGAATAATTACACATCCTATAGATATAATTTCAATAATTGGATTGTATAAACCTACTCATACAAGATTGAGGAAATGGAGTCAGGGTAGCTGAAGGGTCACTCCATAAGCTTTTTCCCATATACCACTATTCCCCATAAGTCATACAACCTTCAAAACTCCTTATTTTTCACTTATTTTCTTGATTTTACATTAGGAACATGAAAATTTAAATTATTCCTAATATTATTAACAATTAATATGACATATTATATGTTGGAAGGAATTTTAGAACACTTTTACACTAGGGAAAACTATACCACTTCATTTATGACCCAAATATAACCCTTTAAATGGCATATAATGCATTGGGAATAGATTTAACTATGAACAAGGATGATAAGAAATGAAATGAAATAAAATTGACCATGAAACACCCTATAACATGTTACTATACCCATAAATCAAGTTTTGGACTATAGGGGGGTGACTTATTCTGACTTGTGAACAAAATAGTCAATATTCTTGGTGATTTCTCAATGGTTGTATTCTTGATATGCCAATACCAGTAGCCTAATCCTATCCATTTGGCCATGGAGTTATCCATACACTAGTTGATCCAAAATTATCCTTTAACACCACACCAAACACAAATAAAAGACACACAAAATGGGACACACTCAAAAGAAGCACACTTTTATTTAACTAGAACACTTATGGAACATACCACAACTAAAAAGACACACAAACACCTAATATACTATCTATAAAACCTAACTATTGAGGTGAAATTCATCTTAACAACTTCAACTAGGGTCAAATATGGTTTCTCTTTCATATTTTTAATCCATAAAGGTAATCTAGTAGGAGAAGCATGCTCATCATCAACCAATTACATATGTTTATGATCAAGAAGCCTAACACCTTTATGTATTTTTAGGCTTACAAGTGGAATATATGGAGACTTCATGAATGTTCTTCTCTACCTTCCAAGATCCTTTATTTGAGCTCTAAGTTGATTTATATTTGTCACATCTGATCTACACTTCTCAAGTAATAAAATATAAGTGGTGATAAATACCTCATCTTTGTACTCTTCTAGGCCAACATGTGCTTCATACATAGATTCATCAAGATCTTATTCTTTATGTTCCAATACCTCTCAATGTGGATCAACATAATATAGATATATTAACTATTATTTAAGCACAACCAAATCTACCTTGAACTCATTCTTCATGTTTATAACCTCTTGGGTGATAAATTAATCAAGCTTTTTCATGATTGTAGACTCTTGATCAATAGAATGACATTCATCTTCATGTTTGAAATAACACTTAACAACTTTATCATTAGTCTCATTAGTAATTTTGATATCAAACATGCAATATCTTATAGATAAAGGAGTCTTACCCAACTCATCAAATTATTTACATATGGTATTAAACCTTCACCATAATTCATCCTCATTCACAACATGACACTCTTTTCCATGCTTGGTGAGATAATAAACATCATGTTTTTTAGAATAATCATCAAACATATTATATATATACCTCTTAGGAGGGGAAGTATCATCACTTAATTGATTAAATTCTTAACATATGACATTGAACCTCTGCCATAAGTCATCCTCCTCTCCTTCATGAATGTCATCATCAAGGGAACCTTCATCAATAGTAGGTATAAAGATATAATTCTTTCCACTATGGTGATCACTTAGGTTATTCAACCTATCATCATCATACTCATGAATCATTTAGTTACATTTATTAGCTTGTGAGAAAGAATGTTTGACACTTACCTTAGCTACTGCAAATGGCTCCTCATGCATGATATAAGTGCCAAGGTTAGTATACTCAATGTATGCATAAGTATCATGTTCATAAGGATATTCACCATATTCATATAGAAATAATTTAACTATTCCTTCAAGTTTGAAATCACCATCATGCACATTATATTCTTCTTTTTCATAGATCACATAATTTAAGTTAGAGCTTGCTTTAACATAGGGTTTAATGTGAAACATTGTAAGGATTTTATTTCTTACGATCACCTTGTTTTCATACCTTTTCCTAAATGCATAGAAGTAAAAATCATCTGAGAGGTAGCCACCTATATTTATTTTAAATTACCTTGAAATATAGATTTAAAAATGACCATTAAGGTCAACAAAAACAATGTGTTGAAGATTGGGAAAACTAGGATAATCGTGTGAGAAAACATTTAATTTTTTTATCAACCCTATTATCTTAGTAGGTTCACCATATAATTTGATAACTCATTTACTATGGGGATCATATTTTATTCCCAATTTATTAGCTATAACATTGGGCATGATTGATGTAGAGGCTTCACTATCAACTATGTAATTGTGTACTAGTTTGTCACCCGCTATCAGAGTGAGGTAGAAGGGTGGAAGTTTTTCAAAATTGGTAGATTATTTAATAATAGTGTTAGGGGAATTATTAAGAGAAACATGAAAATTATTTTTAATTGAATATGAATGACTAGTGGGAATAGTGGAGAATTATTTTTTTAAGAGATCTTTTTGGACAGGCATATGGAGGACATCGCATAAAGAGATAGATACTTCAGAAAATTTTAATGAATACACTATGTTTAGGGTATTATTAATTTATTTATCTTGAGTCATTTTAGGCAAGGAGGTTGTTTAAACTTTATTAATTTAATCACCTTGGGAATACCTTATAATTTTCTAATTTTGAGAAAGTGTAGGAGTGTTTAGGATTGTCATGATTTGTTACCTTGTAGGAGGACTAGATGATCTTGTAGGAACATTACCATCACCTCCTAAATAATTATTATTGTATATAGTGTTTTATAAAATATAATTTCCTTTATTGATCATAAAATTATCTTCTACCAAGAAATTAATGACGATTTCTCCTTGATGCTACCAATTATCATTTGCTTGCATCATGGCCTTATCTTCAGCTACTAGGAGAAGAGTGAATCCTCTTTGAGAAACTAGAGCTTGCTCTCTTGCCTCATTGGAAACAATGAATTGGCCTTATTTAAAATCTTCTCCTTGTACCAAGTTTATATGGATCAGTACTATCTCTCTTACGTTAGTGGTGAAATTGGGATTGTACACATTAGTAAGCCTATTGAAGTTAGGCTAACATCTCCCTCTCCCTCTCCCATATTATTGATACTGATAAGGATATGTATTTTGATGAACACCTTGATACATGCTATATTCAATATTTTGATCCTCTAATGCTTGACATCATGTCTCACAAAACTTAGAACTTGACTACCAAATAATGGCATCTTATGCCTTCTTAGGAGATAACTTTATCTTGGTAGGGATATAATTAGGAATTAGAGAAATATTTGGAGCATCAGTAGGGATATTAGGTAGCATAGTCATAGACACCTTAAGAGGAAACTTTCCTTTTTTAATGGGGCCATTATCAGCTCTAATGGCAAGTTCATATGCTTTGAAAAGAGTGAAACCACTAATGGATTAAAGTATGATGGTAATATTAGTACTAATGGATCTCAAGTATGTAGGGAACACAAAGCTAGTAGGTGGTCTCATGGGAGGAGGTAATCTATACCAAGTATTTTTAAACCTCTCATTGAATTAATGAATTATTTATTTGGGATCTCTTTTTATTAGATTTAGCTAATGTATGAGATAAGTATGATCACTTTCATCTTCAAACCTTAAAGTCAATAACACTCCAAAGTCATCCCATCATGTGATGCATCCACTAGGAAAATACTTATACCAATCAAGTTATTTATATCTAAGGGAAATGATAAGGATTATAATGGAAACATTATTTTCAGTGACATTGGGGAAACTACAAAAGTTGGGCATTTCCCTAATGTGTTCACTAGGTGTAACATGACCCTCACCATTGAATATAGGCACACTCATTATGGATTTAGGTAGAATGGCATAATATGCTTCATCATGAATTGGTTTTCCAATATTAAAGGTAGGGAAATAATGTAGCTTATCCATGATGGATTGGGTTTATTCAAACTCCTCACTCTATTGGGTAGAAAAATATATTTTTATATTAAAAGGGCAGATTACACTGAGAGTATTAAAATTCAAGAGGAAGTTTAGGCTGAATAAGTGGATTGATAGGATTGAGAACTCTACTACATGATGACCTAGTAAGGACCATGAAGTATGAGAGAAAATTTATGAAAAAATAATATCCTTGAACCAAATTTTACCTTGAATGGAGTTAGGAAATGAAAATTAGCACACCAAATTGTAGTTAATGTTATCAAGACCAACATTCACCTTGATAAGACGTCTTGAAGATAATGGGTCCCGCTGAGCATGCCAAAAATTATTTTCACAAAATATTTCATCCTTGAGGAGGGTATTCAAGCCTATTATATATTTTGGAAACATGGGAATACTTATAGGTATGTGGATTTCCCTATGTTAGAAGTAAACCTCTAGGTTTAAGGGCTAGCTCCATAAATACACCTTCAAATGCTTATCACCTACTTAACAAATTACTTGTGGTAAAAGAGATAGAAATTTTCATGAAATTAAAATAACATAATTGGTTGATACATAAGAAATATTTCCACAATACCATCATACTTCTTTCATAAATAAGCAAGACCTACAAACTAGTTTCAAAGTCTTAACATATTTTAACATAAGTGTTTCAATATAAAGGTGATATACATGAGGAAACACAAGGTAAGTGAAATATATGGTAAATTTCATAATATAAGGAAAATTTTACACTTTAAATGATCCTAACACACTAGATACACTCTATATGACCTATTAGAATAAGAAATCTTGCATAAACATTAAAGGGTAATGAGAAGCAAGTATACATGATTATCACTTTACATCACCATACATAAACTTTCACACTTATAAAAATGTTAATGAAATCAAAAATAGACATTAATTTATTTTTCAAATCTAAAATACAATGTCAATCTATTAGGGCTTCACCTTACATGGAATGGAATTAGTCTACAAGATCCAAAATGGATACTAATATAATTTGTGAGAGAGGAGAAGAGAATGAAGTCCAAGAGTCACTAGAACATGTGTCAAGCTAAGAAAATAAGTTAAATATATATGATAATGAAGTAAAGGATATACCATGCAAGTTTTCATAGGAAAAATGTCCCTCAAAACTATGAACTCATAAAATGTGGTGTAGGACTCCTCATTTGCATGCTTAGAAACTGTCTTCATCATATATCCTTCCTTGATCACTCCATATTATCCTAGGGATATGTATCATGATTTAAATAAGAGATAGGGGTTATAAAAAAATCCCCAACATGCATTGGTTGTCTCCCTAATCATTGATATTCTTCTATACATGAGTTATCTCTTCATATAATCCAAATATCTCCTCTTTCACTCACCTTGCACACTTGGCAAAAAATTTGCCTTGAATTTTACAAAAAATTAGATAAAAAAGAGTCTATGAAACATTTAATTATACCTAATGTCCTTATATTCCTTAGGAAGACATTAAAAGGCATCCAACTTAGAGTTTTCACCATCTAACTTGTTTGTTCACTATGCCTTTTTAGACTGGTTGAGATGAAGGCACTTGAAGAGGTAGTTGTGAGCTCTCCTAAAGCATGAAATGTAAATTATGAGTTATTATCAGTCCCAATACCCCTCCCAAATTTATTTTTATCTATTGAAACCATTCTATACCTACACAACACCAAAAATAGTAAACAAAGGCCAATTTTCACCCTATCCATATAAGTAGGGTACAACTTAGTATGTTAGGGAGGAACCTTGGGGAGAATTGTGAAATATAAAATCAATTTAATACTAATTATATCTCATATAAATTTCCCTCCTTAATTTTTACAATCTTGTCAATAGTAGGGGTTTTAGAGGTTTTAGAGTCATTTTTCCCTCTAAGGTTTGTTCATGAAGGTATGCCATTGGAACCCTAAAAAAATTACATAAAAACACTATTCAAGACCTTATTAAACATTCTCCAACTCCTCGTACTCCCATGCCAATCCTCCATATAGGTGTGAGCTCTCAAACTTGCCTTCTCAAGGTTTTCTCTCCATTCTATATACCCTGTGATGGTTTGAAGCCAATAAATGGATTACATGTAGTCTATTTTGAATTATAAAATTTTTAAAACTCCTTATAACTCACAATGTAAGTGTTTAAATGCTTTTTAATGCTCTCCTAGTGATAAAAATAATGTTGAACCCCTTTTAGGCATTAGGCTTGGACTAGGCCTAATGGGATTTGACTATATCCATATGGGTCCTATAAGATTCTAACCAATGTGTATTATTTATTAATATTATTCCATGTATATAATAACCTTCCACATCTATTTTTAGGGTTTCATTATCTTATAGTTTTTCCTATCATCATATTTCTTCTAAACCTACATATTTTCACCCTTGGGGAAGGCCTCTATCTAAGGAAAAACAAAGGGCACTTCCCCTATTGCCTCAGTCAAGGTGGATATATGAGTATTTTATAAAATTAGTGAGGATTCTATATTCATATTTTTGGATCTTGATCACATGAATAGACCCTCCAAAACTCAAAAGACCTAAAGATAGACTCTGATATACCTACTGACTATGCAAGGTTTTCAAATATGAACTATAGTTTGTCTTTTGGATCTCTCTTAACATGTTTTCATACTAGGATAGTTTTATTTAATGTTAATTGTCATTGTGGGGGTGTTCACAATGATTAAAAACTCCCTATAATCCATGCTTGCATCTTCAATCCATGTCTTTGCTCAACTAGGCCTGACTGGTAGACCTACTATGTTTACCCTTAGGAAAGAAGTGGTTGTAGGTGCATATGAAAGCTAGAGTCATGGTAGCTAAAGGGTAAATAAATAAGATTTTTCCCATGTACCACTCTTCCCCATAGGTTTTACAACCTTCAAAATTCCCTCTTATTCACTTATTATCTTGATTTTTAATTATGAACATGTAAGTTTTAATTAGTCCTAACATTCCTAACAAGTAATATGACATATTGTATGTTGGAAATAAGTTTAGAACATTTTTACACTAAGGAAAACTATACCACTTCATTTATGACCAAAATATGACCCAATAAATGACATAGAATGACTTGGGACTAGATTTAACTATGACCAAGGAGACTAAGATATTAAATGAAATCAAACTGACCATGAAACACCATATAACATGTTACTATACCTATATATCAGGTTTTAGACTATATAGGGTTGACTTATTTTGACTTTTGGTTAATATAGTTAACATTATTTATGATTTATCAAGGGTGCTATGTTTGTGATGCCAAGACTAGTAGCCTAATCCTATCCATTGGGCCATAGAGTCACCTATACACTAGTTTACCAATAATTATTCTTTGACACCACACTAAACACAAAGGAAAGACATAAAAAATGAGACACACTTAAATAATCACACATGTATTCAATTAGAACACTTATGGAACACACCAAAAATAAAAGGACACACACACACACACCTAATATACTATCTACAAAACCTCACTCTTGAGGTGAAATTCATCTTAACAAATTCAACTAGTATCAAAGATGGTTGCTCGCACATATTTTTCAATCCATGAAGGTAATTTGAAATGAGAAGCATGATCATCATCAACCACTTACATATGTATATGATCAAGAATCATACCATCTTTATGTCTTCTTAGGGATACAAGTGGAATATTTAGAGCCTTTAGGAATGTTATTCTCTACCTTCCAAGATTATTGATTGGTATTTATCACATTTGATCTACACTCCTCAAACTATAGAATATAAGTGGTGACAACTACCTCATATTTGTGATCTTCTAGGTCAACATGTGCTTGATACATGGATTCATCAAGACCTTATTATTTGTGTTCCAATACCTCTGAATGTGGCTAAAAATAAGATGGATATATTAAATATTATTGAATAACAACCAAATCTGCTTTGACCTCATTCTCCATGTTTATAACTTCTTGGGCAATAGATTCATCAAGATCTTTCATGATTGTAGACTCTTGATCAACATAGTGACATTCATTTTCATGTTTAAATGACACTTAAAAACTTTCTCATTAGTATCATTAGCAATTTTTATATCAAACATGCAATCTCTTTGAGAAAAAGGAGTCTTACCCAACTTATCAAATTAGTTGCATATGACATTAAACCTTCACAATAATTCATCCTCATTCACAACATGACACTCTTTTCCATGCTTGATGAGACACTCAACATCATGTTTGTTAGAATAATTATCAAACACATCATTTATAGACCTCTTAGGATGGGAATTAACATCACTTAATTGATCAAACTCTTAACATATGGCATTGAACCTTTTCCATAAGTCATCGTACTCTTCCTAATGAATGTCATCATCAATGGAAACTTCATCAATATTAGGTAGAAAAACATTATTATTTCCATTGTGCTGATCAATTAGGTTATTCAACCTATCATAATCATACTCATGAATCATGTAGTTACATTCAACAGCTTGTGAGAAAGAATGTTTAACACTTACCTTAGCTCCCTCAAATGGCTCCTCATGCATGATATAAGTACCAAGGTTAGTCTACTCAATGTATGCATACATATCATGTTCATAGGCATATACACCATATTTATATATAAACAATTCAATTATGACATCAATTTTGGAAGCACCATCATCCACATTAGATTCTTATTTCTCATTGATCACATAATTTAATTTAGATCTTGCTTAAATGTAGGGTTCACTGCGAAACCTTCCAAGGGTTTGAGTTCTTATGATCACCTTGGTTTCATAACTTTTTCTAAAGGCATATAAGGACCAATAATCTGAGAGGTAGCCACCTATTTTGGATTTAAATTACCTTGAAATATATATTACAAAATGATCGTGAAGGTCAACAAAAATAATGTCTTGAAGAATGGGAAAACTAGGATAATTATGTGAGAAAACCTTAAATTTTTTATCAGCCCTATTGTCTTAGTAGGTATACCATATAATTTAAGCACTCATTTACTATGGGGATCATATTTTAATCCCAATTTTTTATCTATAACTTTGGGCATGATTGATGTTGAGGCTTCACTATCAACTATGTAATTATGTACTAGTTTGTCACCCACTATCAGACTGAGGTAAAAAGGTAGAGGTTTCTTAGCTTTGGTAGATGATTTAATAAAAGTGTTAGGGGAATTTTAAATATAAAAATTCTATGAAATTTAATTGAATATGAATGACTAATAGGAATAGTATAAATTTATTTTTGTAAGAGATCTTTTTAGACATGCATATGAAGGGCATCCCATAAAGAAAAAGATGCTTTGGAAATTTTGAATGAATCCACTATGTTTAGGCTAGATTTACTTTATCTTGAGTCCTTTGAGTGAAGGATGTTGTTGAAACTTGATTAATATAAGAACTTTGGGAAAAAATTCTAATTTTCTAATTTTAAGAAGGCGTAGGAGTGTTTAGGATTGCCACTATTTGTTACCTTGTAAAAGGACTAGATGATATTTTCGGCGCATTACCATCACCTCCTAAATCCTTATTATTATATATAGTGTTATCTATAATATAACTTGTTTGATTTAGCACAAAATTATCTTCTACGAATAAATTAGTGAGGATTTTTCCTTGAGGCTACTAATTCTCATTTGCTTGCATCATGACCTCATCTTCAGTTGATAGGAGAAGAGTGATTCCTCTTTATGAAACTAGATCTTGCTCTCTTAGCTCATTAAAATCCATGAATTGTACTTATTTACAATATTCTCCTTGAACCAAGTTGATATTCATTGGTACCATGTCTCTTGCATTAGTGGTGGAATTAGGATTATACACATTAGTAAGCCTATTGAAGTTAGGTTTCCTTTGACCTCTTTATCTCCCATATTATTATCCACATTTATACTAATAAGGATATGGATTTTGATGAGCACCTTTCTACATGTTATCTTGCCTATTTTTAGATTATAAAGCTTGATATCTTGTGTCATTAGAGCTTATAACTTGACTACTAATTAATGTCATCTTATGCCTTCTTAGGAGATGACTTTGTCTAGGAATTAACATTAGGAATTTGAGAAATATTTGGAGCATCAGTAGGGATATTAGGTAGCAGAGGTATAAACAAATTAATAGGTACTTTCCTTCTTGAATGAGGTCATTCTCAGCTCTAATGGAAAGTTCATATGCTTCAAGAAGAGTGAAACCACTCACGGATTGAAGCATGATGGTAATATTAGCACTAATATATCTCAAGTATGTAGGGAACATAAAGATAGTAGGTCGTCTCATGGGAGGAGGCAATCTATACTAAGTATTTTGAAACCTCTCAATGAATTCATGCATTATTTCCTTGGTATCTCTTTTGATCACATTGAGTTGATGTATGAGAGAAGTATGGTCACTTTAATCTTCAAATCTTAAAGTCAACAACACTTTAATGTCATTCCATCATGTGATGCATCCACTAGGAAAATTCATATACCAATCAAGTTATTTCTCTCTAAGGGACATGATAGGAATTCTAATGTAAATATTATCCTTAGTGCCATTGGGGAAACAAAAAAAGTTATATATTTCCCTAATGTGTTAACTAGGTGTAACATGACCATCACCATTAAATATAGTCACACTCATTGTGGAATTAGGTGGAATGGCATCATATGCTTCAACATGAATTGGTTTTAAAATATTAAAGGTAAGGAAATCATTTTCCCTATGCATGATGGATTGGATTTATTCAAACTCCTCACTCTCTTGGATATAAAAATATTTTTGATATTCAAAGGATATATTAGGCTAAGGGTATTAAAATTCAAGAGGAAATTTAGCTTGAATAGGTGGATTGATAAGATTGTTAACTCTACTATATGATGACCTGGTAAGGACCATGAAGAATGAGATAAAATTTATGAAAAAATAATTTACTTGAACTATATTTTACCTTGAATGAAGTTAGTAAATGCTAAGTAACACACCAATTTGTTGATGATGTTATCAAAACCAACATTCACCATGATAAGTTATCTTGAAGATAATAGGTCCCACCAAGCATGCCATAATTATTATCACCAAATATTTCACCCTAAAGGAGGGTGTTTATTCCTACTCTAGATTTGGAAAACATGGGATTAATTATAGGTATGTTGGTTTCCCTATGGTAGAAGTAGACCTCGGGTTTAAGGGCTAGCTCCCTAAATATACCCTCAAATGCTTATCACCTACTTAACTAATTACTTGTGGTAAAAGAGATTTTTTTTTTAATTAATGAAAATAATCTAAGGGTTTGATACACAAAAATATTTCCACAATACCATCATACTTCTTTCACATAGGAGCAAGATCTACAAACTAGTTTCAAAGTCCTAACAAGTTCTAATATATGTGTTTCAATATAAAGGTAATATGCATGAGGAAATATAAGGTAAGTGAAATAGAGGGTAAATTACACACTAGAAGGACAATTTTACACTTTAAAATATCCTAAAAAACTAGATACACTATATATGACTTGTTAGAATAATAACTCTTGCATAAACATGAGAAGATAATGAGAAGCAAGGATAAAATATTATCAATTAACATCATCATACATCAATTTTCACACTTATAAAAATGTTTAGTAACTCAAAAATAGACTTGAATTTATTTTAAAAATCCAAAATACAATTTTAATCATGTAGGGCTTTACCATACATGGAGTGGAACTAGTCTACAAGAGCCAAAATGGATACTTCTTATAGAATTTGGGAGAGAGGAGAAGAGAATGAAGTCCAAGAGTCATTCAAACATGTGTCAAGATAATAAAAGGAGTTAAATATATATGATAATTAAGTAGGGGATAGAACCTATATTTTTTCAAAGGAAAAATGTCCCTCAAAAGTATGAGCTCTTGAAATGTGTTGTAGGACTCCTCATTTGCATGCCTATAAATTGTCTTCATCATCTGGCCTTCCTTGAGTGCTCCATAGTATACTAGGGATAGGTATCATGATTGAAATAAGAGAGAGTGGTTATAAAAAATCCCAAAAATTATTTTTTTATTTTCCTAATCACTAATATTCTTTTGGACATGAGTTATCACTTACTAAAATCCAAATAATTCCTCTTTCACTCATTTTGCACACTTGGCACAAAAGTTGATTTTTTTTTTTTAAAAAATTCCATAAAAATGATTGTATGACACTTTTAAATATATTTCATGGCCTTATATTCCTTAGGAAGACCTTAAAAATCATGTCACTTAGAGTTTTAACCTTTTAACTTGCTTGTTCACTATGCTTGTTTGGACTGGCTGAGATAAAGGCACTTAAATAGGTAGTTGAGAACTCTCCTAAAACATTAAATAGACATTAAGAGTTATGATAAGTCCCAGGACCTCTCTAAAATATACTTGCATCTATTAAAACCATTCCATACCTAAAAAACTTGAAAATAGTAAATAAAGGCCAATTTTCAACCTATCCATATAAGTAGGGTATAACTTAGTATGATAAGGAGGAGACTTGGGGAGTCCTATGATTTACAATAACTTTCATGCTCATTAGAGCTCATCTAGATTCCCCTCCTTAATTTTTCTAATTAGGTCACTAGTAGGGGTTTTAGAGGTTTTAGATTCATTTTTCCCTCTAAGTTTTATTCATGAAGGTATGACATTGTAAGACTAAAAAGATTCCATAAAAACATTATTTAAGACCTTTTTAAACATTCCCTAACTCCTCAGACTCACATGTCAATCCTCCATATAGGAATGAGCTCTCAAACTTGTCTTCTTGAGGTTTAATCTCCATTCTATATATCCTATGATTGTCTTAATCTAATAAATGGATTACATGTATTCTCCTTTGAATTTAAATAGTTTGAAAACTCCTTATAATTCCCCATGTAAGTGTTTCAATGTTTTGGAATGCTCTCCTAGTGCTAGAAATGAAGTTTAACCCCTTTTAGGCATTAGGCCTATATTAGGCCTAATGGAATTCAACTATATCCATATGGTTCATATAGATTTCTAACCCACAGGTATTTTTTTTTTCATAGTATTCCATTTATATCATAACCTTCCACATATCTTTATAGGGGTTTATTAGCTTCTATTTTGTCTTATCATCATCTTTCCTCTAAACCTACATATTTTCACCCTTGGGGAATACCTCTATCTGGGAAAAACAAAGGGAAATTCCTCTATTGCCTCATTCAATGTGGATATATGAGTAATTTATCCAAGTTATGAGGATTCTCTATGCAAACTTTTGGATCTTTATCAATTGAATATCCCCTCAAAAACTCATTAGACCTAAAGATAGACTCTTATTTACCTACTAACTATGCAAGGTTTTCTAATATGAACTATAGTTTATCCTTGGGACCATCTTGACATGTTTTCATACTATTATAGTGTTATTTAATGGTCATTATCATTTTTTAGGTGTTAAAAATGATTAAAAACTCCCTATCATCCATGCTTGCATCTTCAACCCATGTCTTTGCTCAACTAGGCCTAACTGGTAGATTGACTATATTTCCCTTTAGGAAGGAGGTGCTTATAGGTGCATACCTACATAATTAAACCTCAAATACAATTATTAAAGACCTATTTCATTATTTAAGTTCAGTTAACACCCATTTGGATTTATTACATCATGTTCATGCTATTCTAATATCAAGACTATCATGTAATAACTCACTATCAAACTACAATTAATTATAGTTGACTACTTTGGAGCAAGTAGGGGTCTTGTAGGTAGATATCAACCTTGAAATATTTGATACATGCCTTTGGGTAATTTTTATATCTATGAAATTAATTAACAATGGAAAAATTATGTTTTCATTCCCAATAGTTCTCCAAGGTGTATGCCATGATTTATAAGTATCTATAGTGCGGCTACAAATAGTTAGTCTAAAGGCAAGGCACACCTATAGGTGGTAGTGTGAGTCCATGCCTTGAAATTAAACCAATTTTGATAATATTTTAGCCATAAATGTATTTATACTTTTAATATGAATACCTAACCTAGAGATATGTTATGAACTTATCATATTTAGACAATGAGGACACTTAAAACTCAAGGTACTATAGTAAACACTGAAGAAAAGAAATGAACAAATGTGTGACTTTGAAACCTTATAACATATTATTTAATTATCCAACCTCCAAATTATTTTTCAATTTACACCCACTATATGAGGGATACAAGAGGAAATCATCAAAAATTGTCTTAGCACCATATTTTTTCATCATATGGTAAATTCAAAAATGCCTAGGCATCTATTTTGGGTTTTTTTGGAAAACTTGTCCCTAAGTCTCAATTCTTTAACTTGAAGTGACTCTCAAGTATACCTACCAATCCAATGATTCAAACATGACTATAATGGTATATTACACTTTATATATAATTTATAATGGTCTTAAAATATGTTCAAACATCTCTAAGAAACATTTTTAGATCTATGTGGGGCCACTTGTAGGTGTGCATTTAGTTGGAGACAAGGCAATGAGTAGAAACATGTATAATGTACATGGAATGACATAATAACTATTATATACTCTCTAAAAGTTTTAATATTATATTTTATAACATTTCAAGGCTTGAAACAATTTTCCACATCCCATTTCAATATGATATCCTGTTGAGAGCACCTGTAGGTGCACACTAATGGTGTGTGATTGTGTATGTATGAGAATTGGCTATCATAGTCTATAATTTGTCATTTTAAGAGTATTTAATTTAATTTTCATGATTAAATAATGTGATTAACACTTTTAAATATTCATTCACCTTCCATGACCATGTTTAGGACCTTTATATGCCATGCTTATAGATGAAAACATGCAGGAAGTTGGCTATGTGAAATATTCATGATTGAAACTTACATGATGTTAGTATTAGAGAGTGATATTGGGAATAAAGAGGTTATTATTACATATTATATTCATTTAAAATAATATCACATTTATTTGAAGACATTTTAGATAAATAAACCTTCTACAAGTAGTGAAACTTGACTATAACCTCACTAGCATACATCAACCTATAACTTGAACTATTTGGCTCATGAAATGAAATAAAAAAATTAAAAACAAAGATTTAAAAAAATAAATAAGTAATTAAAAATCATTTATAATTAATTTAAACAATTGGATTATATGTACCTACTCATGAAAGAGGACAACCTATAGGGTATGGGGATTAGATAGTAAAATAAAATAATAAAATTGTTAAGAATGGTTCATAAAGTATAGGAAAACATTATTCCAACCCCAAACATGAAAATTAAGAAGAAAAATATTAATATCTACCACCAAGATCATTTTACCTAAAAGTCTTCCTATTGGTTGTACCATTAAACTACCTATTAACCAGTCTTGCTTGCCTAGTGGAGTGATGGACAAGACAAATAGTTTTGGCCCATTTTTGGAACTTAAAAAGTATATAAAGTGTGTAAATATAGTCCATAATCTTTTCCCATATTTCACTCTTCCCCATAGGCTGTACAACCTTCAAAACTCCCTCTTTTTCACTTGTTTTCTTTATTCTTAGTTAGAAACCTAAAATTTTTAGTTAGTCCTGACATTAATCACAAGTAATATAACATATTATATGTTTTAAGGAATTTTATTAAACTTTTACACCAAATAAAACCATACCACTTCATTTATGACCCAAATATGACCCCTTAAATGACATAAAATGACTTATGAAAGGATTTAACTATGACCAAGAATAATAAGACATTAAATGACATCAAATTGACCATGCCACACCTATAACATGATATTCGACCCCTATATAAAGTTTTAGACTATAGGGGGATGACTTATTTTGACTTTTCATCAAAATAGTCAACAATTATTATTTCATAAGTGATTTTATGTTTGTAGTAAAGTCTATATTTTCAATGAAATTATGTGATAAATTGATCTAATTAGACCTTGTTGTTTTCTAGTATCATCATTGGATAATTTATTAGTTTAGAATTTTTCTTATTAAAAAAAAAAGTCTTACATGTTTTAATTTAACTTTTGTGTGAGACTCTAGTCTAATACATAGTAGCCTTAATAGGTGACATGCATATGGTTATATTGTTACTTAGTCAAAAATTTAATGAATTAAAACTAACTACCCTCAATTTTAAAAAAAATTATCTTTAAATAAAATATGTATATGTCTTTAAAAATTATCAAATGGAAAATGTTGAGTCATAGTTGTCCCATATTATCTATTTGGAGTGAGATCTTTGTATTTTGCCCACACCTTGGTCCATTGTGGGTAAAAATAATTATACTATTTATTTAAAAATTTAAAACATTAATTTTTATAGATTTACATGGGAATATCTTGCTTTGAGTTATGATTATGGATCCTCCCTCTCTTGTAATTCGATGGTTGTCATTGTGGAAGGATGGAGAGGGAAATTAATTAGTAGTGGATTAGTGATGGTTGTAATGGAATCCTACATGTTAGTTAATATATTTATTATGAGTGAATAATGCCAATGGAATTATGAGATAATTATATGAATATAACTCACATCAAATAGGGTTATTATGAAGAAATTAAATGAATGTTTTTTGGGGAAATAAATGTGGGACATGATGAAGAAAAAAATATACTATATTTGGAGGAGCTCATGGAGAATTAAGTTGTAGTCCTTTATTGGGTAGAATGGTCTTGGTATTTCCATCTCAAATAGGTAATTAAATCATTCTTTAGATTTTGAATTTTGTGCTTATCAATTGGCTTTTCTTTGTGGGTGGAAAAAATATGGATTAGTGGAAAAACTAGTTTTGATATTATTATTAGAAATCAAAATAAGGAAAATGGTGTTCAAAAGACAATTTTTTGCTTTGAACAATCAATTAAAATATTTGTGAAATATAAATTATAATAATAGTCTTTTATATGTTCTTATATAAAAATACATTTTACTTTGACTATAATGTGTTCAAAGGTAAATAGTTTGGAAATCCTTGATAACTATTATTCCCATTTGGGACATTTTAAAATCCTTTCACCTAGCTTATAAAAGGGAGTATCTCATTTAAATAGTTATATCTTAAATATTTGTGGGTAAAATAATTAAAATATAAAATTATGAATGGGTTTTCTAACTTTGTTAGCCTCTTTAAAAATTGGTAGTAAACTATTCCCAATTTTGTATATGGGAATTATGAATTATAAATACATATGGTTATACCCTCATTTTAGATATAGGGTTTGTTGTTTGAAATTATCTATTCCTAAATATATGATTTGTAAACCAAATCCCTCAAAACCATATTTAATTTTAGGGTAAATATGATATTTTCGTACCTTATAAACCTAGGAATATGAGTATAACTCTATTCATAGGCCTATAAGTTCCAACATGTGGAAGCAATTAATATATCTTATCAAAATTATTTTATTCACAATATTGAATATTTTCAAACTCTTCAACATGAATGTGAATGGATGAATACAATTTAATATCTATGATATAAATTACTAAAACTTATTATTGAAAAATAAATATTAGAAGAGGATAATGAAATGTAATATAACCTAGTGAATTCAGAGTCAAAGAAATGGAAAAATTAACTAGATTTTTGATGCAAGTTACAAATATGTAGGAGGTCATTAAGAACACCTATAGTCATATATCTTTCATAACATATTCCATGTAATATATTATGATGCATAATAAATAAGTTAAAAATAAATAACTTGTAAAGTGAATTTTTTAATGGATATAAAAATTAATATATCATGGACTTATTATAAAATGTTAAGGCAATGATAAATTTTTGGTTTTTATAATGAAAATTCCATTGCATTCATGTGTGGATAGATCTATTTATGTGATCTTGGGAATGAGGTTTATATTTGTTAAGGAAATAATGTAAGGCCTATAATTTTCATGCATTATCTTTATTAATTTTTGTATTATAAATGGTGCTTAGTTGAAATATATAATATGTTTGAGGTGAACCTCGTAGGGGAAGCATGATGCAAGATATTTAAATACTTCATTACATGATCTTAGAATAATTTTTTAATCACTCATATATGGATATAAATATTAATAACAATAAATTCTAGGGATCACATTGGGTTAATCATAACCTTTAGTCAAGTATAGACATGATAATATTAATTTGAGCAAATAAATTGGCAAGGACATGAGATCGAGTGTATTATGACCTTGATGAGAATTAATAATATATATAGACATAACATTCTTGAGAAAAATTAAAGATAATACCCAATTGAAAGTATTTTATCCATAATATATCTGATTTTTATTTTAATTTAAAGGTAAACAATAATTCCATATAAATTACCAATATAATAGGTTTTGCATGAATTGTGAATTATGAGTATGATGTTCTAAGAAGCTTTATTATAACCTATGTGAATTAGTAGTCCTTATATGGGTTATATATTTTGGGTGAATTACATTTAAAATTTATATGGTGAAATGAATATACAATAACCTCAGTATAAATTATAATTTTAGTTGGACTATTTTTTATAAGCTTATTGAGACATATATACTTTTTGGTCCTTCTATGAAATATGATATTTTGAGTATTATTTATGTAGTCCTATTTTGATATGTTTTTTCATTAGATTTAATTCAAAATATGTTTATCTAAATGGATTATTTTATGATGTTTATAGTGATATATTTATTAACCAGTTCTTGTATAAATTATAAATTTTGAGTGGATGATGTTATACATTTTTAGTGACATATGTATTCACAAATACTTGCATAAATTATTAATTTTGATTGAAAGGTTTTATGCTTTTTTTAGTAACATATGCATTATTTAGTACTTACATAAATTATACATTATGAGTGGATGTTTTTATGATATTTTTAGTGACACATATGTTAACCAGTCCTTGCATAAATTATAAATTATGAGTGGACTATTTTATGTAGTTATGTTTTGATGCATCTATTTATTAGTCTATAAATGAACTAGATTTATGAGTAAACTGTGTTATTATTTTATTGGAATATAAAATGGAAAAAATTGAATCCTAGATGTCCTATATTATTCATTTAGAGTATACTCTCTATAATTTGACCCCACCTTGTGCCATCATGGGAAAAAAAATTAAACTATTTATTTTAACATTCAAAACACTCTTTTTAGAGATTTTCATTCTAATATATTAAAGAGGCATGATTATGGTTACTCCATCTCATAAAATTCAAGGGGTTATCATTATGGAAGGATAGAGATAGAAATGAACAAGTAGTGGAGTAGTGGTGACTGTAATTGAAGCTTACATGTTAGTTACTATATTTACTATGAGTAAATACTGCAAGTGGAAATATGAGAGAATTATAGGACTATAACTCATCTCAAAGTTGGTTTTTGGTGAAGAGATTAGAGGAAGGATTTTTGTAAAATAAATTGGGGACATAATGAATAAAAAAAGTATATAGTTTTGAGGAACTTGTGGAGACTCAAGTTGAAGTCCTTATCTGGGTATAAGGGTCTTTGTATTTCTATCTCTAACATGCAAGTAACTCATTATTTAGTTTAAAATTTTATGCTTATCAATGGATTTTTCTTTCTAGGTGGAAAATTTATTAATTGGTGGAAAAACTAGTTTTGATATTTTTATTATATCTCTAAATAAGGAAAACCCTATTTGAAATACATATTTTTGGCTTTAAAAAAATAATTCAATACTCTATGAATAAAAATTAGAATAAAAATATCTTATATGTTCTTATAAGATAAATACATGTTATTTTGTCTATTATGTTTTCCAAGGAAAATAATTTGGAAACCCTTGATAACTATTATTTCCATGTTGGACATTTTAAAATCATTTCTCCTAGCTTATAGAAGGGAATAACTCATTTATATGGTTGTATCTTAACTTTTTGTGAGTAAAACCATAACAATACAGAATTATGAATGTGGTTTGTAACTTTCTTTTCCTCTCCAAAAATTGGTAGTGAATTATTTATAGGTTTTTATCTAGGAATTGTGAATTATATATGCATGTGGGTTTATTCATTATAGATATATGGTTTCTTATTTTAAATCATATATTACTGAGTATATGCATTGTAAACCAAATCCCTCAAAACCATGTTGTATTTTAGGGTAAACAACATTTTCTCTACATTACAACTTAGGAATATGAGTATAACTCTAATCAAAGGCTTATAAGGTCCAACATGTGGAAGTAATTAATATATATTATCAAAAAAAAATTCACAAGATTGAAGAATTTTGAACTCTTCAACATGAATAAGAATGGATGAATACAATTTAAAACCTATGATATAAATTAATAAAGAATATTATTGAAAAAGAGAGATTGGAAAAGGATAATGAAATGTGGTATAGCCTAGTGAAGTCAAAAACAAGAAATAAAATAATTAATTAGGGTTTTAATGTAAATTATAGATATGTAGGAGGTCATTAAGACCACTTAAAAACCTATAAATTACATAGGATATTCCATGGAGTATTATATGATTCTTAATAGCTGAGCAAAAAACAAAAAAAAAATTATAAAGTTAAAATTTGTACGGATGATATAAGTTAAGATTTCATGGATTTATTATGAGAGGTTAAGACAATGATAAATTATTCATTTTAGAATAAAATTTTCATTTCATTCAATTATATATATACCAATTTATGTGATCTTGGGCATGAGGGTAGTATGTATTAAATAAACAATGTTAGCCTAGAGCTTTTATGTGTTATCTTTAGTATTTTTTTAATTATGATAAATGGTGCTTGATTAAAATAAATAATATGTTTAAGTTGAACCCTAAAGGGGAAACATGATACAAGATATTTAAAGATTTCATTACATGATCTTATAAAAACATTTTAATTTCTTGTGGATGGATATCAATATTAATAATAATAAATTTTATGGATCACATCAAGTTACACTTATCCTTGAATGAAATATAGATATGAGATTATTAATTTGAACACAAAATTTGAAAAGGGAAAAAAACTAAGTGTATTATCACCTTGATGACCATAAACTAACTATAGAGACATGAAATTATTGAGCACCGTTGAATATAATACCCATTTGAAATTATGTTCACCATAATATCTCTAAGTTGTATTTTCATTTAAAGGTAAACAACATTGTCATATAAATTACTAGTATAACATGTTTTGTATGAACTATGAATTTTGAGTATGATTTTCTAAGAAGGCTTTATATAACCTATGTGATATGGGTTATAAATTTTGGGTGGACTATGTTTGGAACTTATATGGGGAACTAACTATACAATAATCTTAGTATAAATTATAAGTTTAGTTGGAATACTTTGTTTAAGTTTGTTGAGACATGTATACCTTTTGGTCCTTATATGAAATATAATATTTCAAGTATTGTCTATGTAGTCGTGTTGTGATATGTCTATGTATCATATTTAGCTCAAATGGTGTATATCTAAAAGTACTATTTTATGATGTTTGTAGTGATATATATATTCACTAGTTGTTACATGAATTATGATTTTTTAGTGGATGGTTGTATGGGTTTTAAGTGACATATGTATTCATCAATCCTTGCATAAATTAAAATTTATGACTAGAAGGTTTTATGGTGTTTTTAGTGGCATATGTATTCTTGATTACTTTCATAAATTATAAATTATGAGTGGGAGGTTTTAGGGTGCTTTCAGTGACATATATGTTCACTAGTCCTTACATAAATTATACATTCCGAGTGGATTATTTTGTGTAGTTCTATTCTGATGCATTTATTTATCAATATATGACATAAATATGTTTATGATTACACTATGTTGTGATTTAGAATATAAATAAAATCATTTTATTTTCTAAGATATGACAAGGGTTAGGAAATGAGCCTATTTATTATCCATCCATCATCATTAAACAAGAATAATATAGTTGACCAATAATCATAGTAGAGAGTGACTCTATATGGCTCAACATCTTAAATACTCTCTATGTAATGAAGATATAAAGAGTCCCATTGGTCGAGTGGTGTCCTAGTTGGTAGGTTCTCATGAAAATCTATATAGTTATGATCCATTACCCAATACATATTATATATATATATATATATATGTATATATATATATATATATATGTATGTATGTATGTGTATATATATATATATATATATATATATTTATTTATACATACATACATATATATATATATGTATATATATAAATGTATATATATATATGTATGTATATATATATATATATATGTAGATATATATATATATACATATATACATATATATATACATATATACATATATATATATATATATATACATATATATATATTTATATATATATATATACACATACATACATACATATATATATATATATGTACGTATATATATATATATATATATATATATATATATATATATATATATATATATATATATATATATATATATATATATATATATATATACGTATATATATATATATACATACATAGATATATATATATATATATATATACATACATATGTATATATATATATATATATACATACATACATACATATATATATATATATATATATATATATATATATATATATATATATATATATACATACATACATATACATATACATATACATATATATATACATATATATATATATATATATATATGTATGTATATGTATGTATGTATGTATGTATATATATATATATATATATATATATATATATATATATATATATATATATATATATATATATATATATATATGTATGTATGTATGTATGTATGTATGTATGTATGTATGTATATATACCTTGTTTGTCCATTATAGCTTCTAGTTTACATATTTTTTAGGTCATAAAAAAAGAGGCATACCTAGGGTTTGTATTACTAGTTACATGTAATAGTGATTGTACTTTCATGTATGTTATCAGATTGTTTTGATTGCTTTCATCATCATTATCTTCCCCTTCATGAATGGAAGGGACACTCCTAATGGGGAGGTGTATGAGAGACTGTTAGTTTGTGGTTGGAGTAAAAATACCTAAACAATGCTCCCCCTCTCTATAACTATTTTTGAACCAATCCAAATGCATAATAATGGCTATATACTATGATTTTTTAGAGTTATGTTATTAATTATCTATTATGCTATTATATATTATTATTTTATATAGTAAATTTAAAATAATAGTGGATGTTGATTTATTTTCATGTACATTCATTTACTATGTAGAATTCTCATCACTGGCTATATATTATATGTACAATGTTTTTTTACATTTATGTATTGGTAATTAATTATGATTGACTCCTTGATTGTATTCATTACATGAACTTATCATTAGTAGCTATAGATAGTATTGTACACATGTATTAATATTTTTTTTATAAAGTTTAACAAAGATTAACTTGTAATATCTACATTATGGTCATTACTAATTCAATTGATGTTGAATAATAATGTTATACATTGGAAATAGTGATTGTATTTATTTATTACACTTAAAGTAATGGTTGTAGACTATATTTCATATCCAAGAGTTTATTTTGATGTAGTCTATGACTATGAGTAAGTTATTTTATTTCTTAACTTTTTAATTGATATATTTATCATCTGAGATTGAGTTGTAAAATTTAATTTTATGTTTCACTTCATTTACTAAGTCCAAGGAGGACTATGTGAATTATAAAACATAAACCAGTGGAATTAATTATTTGGTAACTTGTAGTTTATCACTTCAAAATGTAAAATGTTTAAATAGGGTATTAATTAAATGTATCCATATTTCAATGAACCATAAATTAGCCAAAGTGACAAAAAATGTTAGTAAAATAACTTAGCAACTTACAGGTTATAACATGTGGTATCAAAGACAACATTAAAATTCTCAGACCTAAAGAGTCCACTAATATTAACCAATGACATTCATGGCTGAAATTTAGGAAGAATATGATTTGTGCTTAGAGTAATGTGGATATAAAAAAACCAAACTAAAACCAAACAAAGAAGTGTACCATTAGGCTTATGAATGAAAGGCATTTGTAGTGGAAAAGGGAAAAAATATGGACCAAATTTTTAGTGTAATGGGAATTCATGCATTTTTTTAATATATAAAAGG
>JARHVA010002693.1:850000-937500 GCA_037957365.1 Torreya grandis
ATCAAGTGTTATAATTTAACCTTATTGTTTTCCGCTATCATCATTGGTTACTATAATGGTTTAGATTTATTCTTGTTTTAAAAAAAGGTCTTGCATGTTTTAATTTAAATTTGGTGTGAGTAATGAGTAGTCCTCTTAATAGGTGACATGTGCATATGGCTATATTGTCACTTAGTCATAAATTAGATGAAGGAATACTCACTACCCTCCATATTTAAAAAAATTATCTTTAAATAAATGTGTTTCGGGTGTTAAAAAAATTATCAAATTAAAAAAGTTGAGTCCTAGTTGTCTCATATTATCCATTTGGAGTTGACTATTTGTATTTCAAACCCACCTTGATCCATCATGGGTAAAAAAAAATTAAACCATTTCCTTAAACATGTAAAACACTCTTTTTATAGACTTATCTATTGATTTGAGGCTTGATTAGGGTTCTTCCCTCTCATGTAAGTCAATGTTTGGTATTGTGTAAGGATGGTGAGGGAAATGAATTGGTAGTGAAGTAGTGGTTTCCATAATTATATCCTACATGTTAGTTAATAGATATATAGCGAGTAAATATTGGAAATGAATTTAGGAGAGAATTATTGGACTATAACTCATCTCAAAGAGGGTTTTTATGAAGCTATTAAATGAAGGTTTTTGGGAAATAAATGGGGGACAGGATGAAGAAAAAAGTATAAAGTTTTTAGAGGAGCTCGTGGAGAATTAAGTTTCAGTCCTTCAATAGGTAGAAGGGTATTTTTATTTCCATCTATAATAGGTAAGGAAATAATTCTTGAGATTTCAAATTTTATTCTTATCAATGGGTTTTTCATTATGGGTAGAAAAATATTAATTAGTGGGAAAACTAGTTTTGATATTATTATTGGAAATAGAAATAAGGAAAATGTTGTTTGAAATACATTTTTTTGGCTTTGAACAATCAATTATAAACTATGTGAAATATAAACTAGAATAAAATTCTCTTAGATTTTCTTGTAGGAGAAATACATGTTATTTTGACTATTATGTGTTCAAAGGAAAATAGTTTACAAAACCTTGATAACTATTATTCCCATGTTGGGCATTTTAAACTCCTTTCACCTAGTTTATAGAAGGGATCAAATCATTTACATGTTTATAGCTTAATTTTTTTAGTAAAACCATAAAAATATAAAATTATGAATTGGTTTTGTAACTTTTCTTGCCTCTCTAAAAATTGGTAGTGAACTATTCACAATTTTGTATCTCAGAATTGTGAATTATAAATGCATGTGGTTATACCCTCATTACAATTGTAGGGTTTCTTGTTTGAAATTATTTATTATTTACTATATGCATTGTAAACCGAATCCCTCTAAACCATTTTGAATTTTAGGGTAAATAAGAATTTTTTTTATCTTATAAGCCTAGCAATATGAGTATAACTCTATTTACAAGCCTATAAGTCCAACATGTGGAAGTAATTGATATATCTTATCCAAATTATTTTATTCACAAGATTGAACATTTTTAAAATATTAAACATGAATAAGAATGGATAAATACAATTTAATACCTATGATATAAATTACTAAAATTTATTATTGAAAAACATAGATTAGAAGAGGATAATGAAATGTAGTATAGCCTAGTAAAGTTATAATTAGGAAAATAAAAGAATTAACTAGTTTTTTTATGTAAGTTATAGATATGTAGGAGGTCATTAAGACCACCTATATTATGATAGATTACATAGGATATTCCATGGAATATAATATGATGCATAATAATTCAGTTGAAAAATAAATGACTTATAAAGTGATTTTTTTTACAGATGATACAAATTAAAATATCTTGGATTTATTATGAGAGGTTAAGATAATGATAAATGATTGGTTTTTTAATGAAACTTCCAATGAATTAACATATGGATATATCTATTTATGTGATATTGGGAATGAGGTTATTATGTATTAAGGAAACAATGTAAGTCCTATAACTTGTATGCATTATCTTTAATAAATTTTGTAATATAAATGCCGCTCAACTGAAATAAATAATATGTTTGAGTGAACCCTATAGGGGAAGCATAATGAAATAAATTTAAAAATTTAATTACATGATCTTGGAATAATGTTTTAATCACCTGTCGATGGATATCAATATTAAGAGTAATAAATTATAGATATAAAGTTGGGTTAATAATAACTTTGAATGACGTATAGATATGATAATATTAATTTAAACAAAAAAATTGAAAAGGACATGAGACTGAGTGTATTATGACCTTGATGAGCATCAATAAACAATAGAGACATAAAATTATTGAGGAACATTGAAGATAGTACCTATTCGAAAGTATGTTCTCCATAATACCTCTAAACTATGTTTTCATTTAAAAGTAAACAGTAATGCAATATAAATTACTAGTATAATAGGTTGTATATGAATTGTGAATTTTCAGTATGATGTTATAAGAATCTTGTGTATAACCTATGTGAATTAATATTCCTTATATGTGTTATATATTTTGGGTGGAATGCATTTGGTAGTTATATGGTGAAATAATTATATAAAAACCTAAGTATAAATTATAAGTCTAGTTGGACTATTTTGTATAAGTTTATTGAGGCATATATACTTTTTGATTCTTATATGAAATATGATCTTTAACTATTGCTTATGTAATCCTATTATGATATGTCTGTGCATCACATTTAGCTCAAATGGTGTTTATCTAAATGGAATATTTTTTAATGTTTTTGGTGATATATGTATTCACTAGTCCTTGTATAAATTATAAATTTTTAGTTGACATTTTTATGGTTTATTTAGTGATATATGTATTCATTAGTCCTTGCATAAATTATGAATTCTAATTGAAAGGTTTTGTGGTGTTTTTAGTGACATATGTGTTCTCTATTTCTTACATAAATTATAAACTATGAGTATAAGCTTTTATTATATTTTTACACACACAAACACACACACACACACACACACACACACACACAAACACACACACACACACACACACACACACACACACACACACACACACACACACACACACACACACACACACACACACACACACACACACACACACACACACACACACACACACACACACACACACACACACACACACACACACACACACACACACACATTCACCAATCCTTACATAAATTATAAATTGTGTGTGGATTGTTTTGTGTAGTTATATTATGATGCATCTATTTATTAGTTTATGAATGAACTATGTTTTTGAGTAAAATGTGTTGTGATTTGATTGGAATATAAAATAAAACCATATTATTTTCTAAGAGATGATAAACATTAGTAAAAAAGAATATTACAATTTACCAATAGTTATAAAAGAGAGTGTTGTTGTTGTTGTAAACCATGACCCAGATTTATTAATCTATGATTAATATAAAATTCATTGACCAAAGTAATGTTATAGATGCATACATTGTTTTTAATTATACCTTTTAGTTTTCATGTTGATTGAGGTCATAACAAATAGATATGTACCAAGGGTCTATATGTTTGGTTGCATGTAATAGTGATTGTACTTTTAGATTTTTTCTCAAATGGTTATGATTTCTCACATCATCATTATCTACACCTTCATTAAGGGAGGGGCCACTCCTAGTGGGGAGGTGTGTGGGAGACCAGTGCAGTTAAAATAAAAGTGTCTAGATGATGCTATTCCTCACTAAAACTAATTTAGAACCAATTGATATGTGCACTCATTGATATCTAATCTAATTTTTTAGATTTATGTTACTGATTTAATACTATACCATTGTACCTTACTATTATTTTATTTAAATTTTTTAAAATAGTAGTGGCTACTGATTTATTTATATGCACATTATTTACTATGTATAACTCTTAATGGTGGATATATATGATATGTAAAACGTTTTGGTATATTCATGTATTGGTAATTCATTATGTTTGAGTCTGTAGTTGTATTTATTTGACATACTTACTAAAAATGGTTGTAGATATTACTATAATCATGTATTATTATTTAATTATAAATTTTAGCTAAGATAAATATATGATATATACATTATGATCATTATTAATTCAACTGATGTTTAGTAATAATGTTATACATTGGAAATAGTGATTATAATCATTTATTACACTTGTAGTAATGGCTTTATATTATATTACACATCCAAGAGTATTTTTGATGTAGGGCATGATTAAAAATAGATTACTTAGTTTCTTAACTTTGTTCTTGATATATTTAGTAGTTGAGGCTGAGTTATAAAATTGAATGATATGATTTACTTCAATTATTAAGTCTTAGGAGGACTATATGAAGTATAAAACATAATTTAGTTGAATTAATATTGTAGTAGCTTTTAGTTTATCAATATTAGATTTACAATGTTTGATTAACATAGTAATTAAATGTATCCAAAATTTAATGAACCATAAATTGGACACTGTGACAAAAAAATGATAGTAAAATTACTTAGCAACTCAAAGGCTATAAAAGTTTGATAACCTATAGGTCAATTAGAGAAAATGGGGGCAACATGGTTATGTAGTGACCATGAGACCAATTACACATTTACATTCATGTTGTTTAGAAATGCACATTTTTTTTAAAAAAAATTGTGTTTCATATCATGTTTTTGGATAGCCAATGGATCATGTAACTATGTAGGATGTGCATTATACATTCTTAAGAAACTTATGAGTTTATATTGTGTCTATTTTTAGGAATAATAATAGGTTTGATGGGTATTTTAGGATATGAAAATATAGGTTTTAATAGGTATAAATTAAATTATAGGGTTTGGTCAGTATAATAATATATTTTGAATATTTGAAAATTTATTTTAGGTAGACTTATATTTTTTAATGGAAAATGTAATTGATGATTTTTTTCTTTTAAATTATATTTATATCATTTAATAATTTTATCAAGATATTAAACTATATGGCTTGATAGGTTTGTATGAAAGTATAGGGATTGATATGTTAGTATGAAATTTTAGGATTTTATAGATTTATATGAAGGAATGTTTATTTATTACTTGAAATCATCCCTTCCCTTGATCCTCAATGTGTTGCTTATATTTTATATTATCATTTTAAGGTTGAATTTTTAGGATAGGTATATTAGGATATGAATATATAAGGTTTAAATTTATGTTTTAGGTTTTTTTTAAATCCTCTTTGGAGAACCTAATTTTATGCATGGAATAATATTATCCTACAAGTATCTTGTCTCAATAAATATAGAATTGGAGAAGTTAATCAAATAGAGATTGTGATACCTAATGTTTAGGTAGTGACCAATGGACATTATATCTAGAAGAGGGTTACATATGACAAAAAAATTAATAGGAAAGGGTTATAAATATTAATTCTATGGTATAATTAAAGAGATCTAACTATACCTATATGAAATTAAATGATTGATAAAAATATTATAAGTAGTTATGAAATTAAAATAAATTAAACTAAATGGTAAAGGGTTATAATGATCAAAATGGGTAAAATTCCATGTGTTATAATAATAATTATTGAGATGGTGGGTTTAATTAGTTTTCAAAAACTTTATTTCGAATCCACTTAAGTAATAATGAATCATTCAAACAAACATATAGATATAACAAGCATAGGCAACTATCCACATAAGCATGAAACACAATAACACATCACATATGTGGAAAAAACTCAAAGATAATAAAACAAAATGATATATAAAAATGTAATATATTAATATAATACAAAAACTAAATTTATTGAATCACCAACTCCACATGGAACACCAACCCCAACTAGTCAAGCACCCTCTTGAGCAGGCTTTAAAAAGCACCCACTTACAAGGAAACACTAACCCCATAGAAGAATTAGCACCAAATAATCCACAAAATTTATTTTATTATATTCATAACATATTTTTTCCCACACAATATATTATTATCACCTTATTTAGCTCTTCACACTCTTTAACCCTCTCAAACTGCCTTCTAGGCTTCTTTGCTTAACTAGGTCACTTCAAGACTTATTAGGTCATATGAACTTGATATTAATATTAAAAAAACATTATAAAATATTAATTAAAGATAATATAAACTCGTTTTATGGCCTAAAATACCTATTTATACTCAAATATGTGTTATATTTTTTGCATACACTCTACTTACACAAATAGGCCTAAAATTGCTTTGTATATATACAAGCCTTTTGCTCATACACATATTGGTTTTAAAAACAAAACTCAACACATTTATTACCATTAAATTATGTATTTTAAAAATTTTCATACACTAATAAATCATTACAATAGGTCATCCATAACTTAAAAGACCAAAACATCTTTTAAGCCTTAAGAAGACCTAATTCAATTAGGCCTTCATTAGAACATGTTACCCTTTTATCTCCTTAGAATAATTTAAAACTAAATAAATATAATTAAAAATTAATATAACACTCAAATATACCCCCATTTATGTATTATAGGTTCAAAAATACATTTTAAAATAAATCACTGCTTGAAACCCCTCTTTAGTACTCAGTCTTATTAGGCCTATGTACACCAAAAATATGCCTTTCAATAATGAAGTTAAAACTAACTTAATCAACTCAAATATTATGAAAAAATTAAATATATAGATTAAATATGAATTAATGGTCATAAAAATATTATTTAAACACTTCTAATCAGGTAAAAGAGGCTTAAACTCATCTATTCAGTATACTCACTTAGAACTGCTAGGACTATCAAAAGTTGATCATGAAACTACTTGACATCCAAAACCTAAAAGGAGACTTTAAATGATTATAAATAAAATAAAAATATTCAATAACATATTATTAAAAAATTAAATAACAAAAACCATAATCTATAATATCAAACATTGGTCTTGCAGACCAATCTTCTAACCTTATCTCACACAACCTTGCATAAACTAGACAAGCCATTTTGAATTCAAATTTTAAACATCTTATACTGACTTAAAAACTTTTAAAAATCATTAAAATTACTTAAAATTCACAAAAAAAAACACCATATTCATTATATACTTAAAATTAGTGCATATGACCTCAAAAACATCACTTTAACTTGCTTACTCAAAATAACTAGTTTACCTTAAATCACAGTCACAGTGTCATTGAACTTAAACACATGTATGAAAAATTTAAAAGAATTTAAATGAATTTAAATTATCCTTTGACATAAACAAAAATATTAAAATATAAAAATCATATGGTTTACTAGAAACTATTGGTCTTACAAACTAGTTTGTTGACCTCACTATACACAGTCCTTACTGAGTCAGACAAGCCATTTTGGCTTCATCATTTTCACCACTCTACCTAACTTACAAGATTTATAATAAGCATTAATTTTAAAAATTAGTATCAAAAAACATTTACACATACTTTTTTTCAACATTCTATCATTATAATATATTCTTATTCATATTTTCACTGTTGTTTGGGTTTCTAATTGTTTACACCATTTGGCTTATTAGCGACTGGCCAAATTGGAACATCACATTCTCACACATAAATAATATAACATATCAATAAACCTTAATAGAAATAAAAGACATGTCTCAATCTTCATCCTCCACCCGTTTGCATACTTTGACTTGGTCAACTCTAGCTTCTATAATACATATATGAGAAATTAACACTCTATTGTAGGGTCCACTCACACACTATACAACTAAATCAAACATATATGTACCTAGGAGAGTTTAATACAAATTAAAATAACTTATATAGACATACCGATCCATCTTGAGCACTCTAGACCAAAATTTCCAACATCAGGTCTTCATTAGGGTTGTAAGAGGGTTTAAACATATTTTTACCCTTAATAATCTTTCATAATGCATACCCCCTCAATCCAAAAACTAATTCCTATAACTTTAATCTAGGAACCTTACACATATAACATTAATATCTTAGGTTCCCATGCAAAGTATTGATGAGCTAATGATCACAAGAAAATCCTTCTCGAGTTGAGAACCCTTCATTATGAGCACTTGAGAGATCTCCAAATAAATTTCCATTCCTTGTCCTTCATCATATGACCTCAAAATAAATTAAAATAATTTAAAAAATATATCTCCTCTAAAAATACTTACGTAATCTCAAATACTTTGAAATATGATCATGACCCCTCATCAGGCCATATTCTCTCTTTGGTCTCTAGACCTTAACTTTCAAACCACATTAGGTCTTAAAACTGACCTTCATTGCTCTTTACATAAAATATCCACATAAATCACATAATAATTCAATATATTTCATGCTTAATAACTACCATACATACTTAACATGCCTTGACAACAGATCATGATACCTCATTAGGCCTGGTCTAGAAGTGGTCTAGGTGTAGACTTGGTCTAAATATCCTACCACTATAGGATCACCTTGAGATTATCATGAGTGATAAAATTCCTCACATACATTATAAATAAACCTCATATAAATAATCATTCATATGTGTACTTATATTACCAATTTACCATACTCATACCTTCTCACAAGGACTTAACATGCCATGACTAGTGTCATGACTAGGATTCTTAAGCACTTGAAACTTGACAACCGACCTTGAAACACTTATGAAATTACCTAAACTTTACTTACATGATCAAAAAATTTAAAATAACCTATTACAAGTTTGTGTTCACTTTACCAAAATTCACTATGCACACCTTCTCACAACATCTAGATTAGGGTTTATTTTAAGAGGCCCTATTGGAAAACCTATTGCAAATTTTTGGTAAATATAGTAAAATTTGATTTGTAGCTATGGTGAATCCTCTATGGGTGATGGTGAATCTATAGGTTAAATCAAATGGATAAATTTAATGGATTTAAATCTCGATTGTAACAAATAAAAAATCAAAAACTTCCCAAAACCTAAATATTATTACATATTTGTATTCCTCTCGAAGAGCCATATAATTTTTAAAAAAAACATCACAATCCAAGTTTTTATGAAAAATTTATGACCTATATAAGTTATATTTTAGTTACAAATTTTGGTCTTATGACACAACAAAATGAAATATCTCATTTGGTTGTGTCTTATGACCAAACTGTACGATTGAACCTAATGATGCAACTGAATGATAACTTTTGGAGACCAAAACTTTTGCATATAGACTCAGATTACAATTATTTTTTAAAAAAATTACATATCTCTTCAAGAGGAATCTAAATATGTAATAATATTTAGGTTTTGATAAATTTTTAATGCTTTTTAGCTCTATCATTTGGCACTATCATTCAGCACTATCATTTGACACTGTCATTTAGCAATGCCATTTGGTTCCTCTATTTGGAACTATCATTTGGTTCCTCTATGTTGCATTTTTATTCAACACTATCATTCGATGATATAATTTAGTTCCTCCATTTGACACTATAATTTGGTCTTATGTTCCTTTGGTTCTAGTTTTTCTTATTATCTTGTTTGATATCAAGGGGTGGTTATACTATATATATGTGGCAAATTAAAGTGTAATATTATATATTATTGTAAAGGGTTGGTGAGACAACCCATAAAATTATTTATATACATAAAATTTTAGTGATTTGTTCCCATATACCAACCCTAAAAAATCACCAAAACCAAAATCTAAAAAATGGAATATTCATGAACTAACGAATATTCACCAGTAATATTTACCTTGATCTAGACTATGCTTCTCGAGACACCTTCTACTCAAGAACTAGACTCAAACATTCTTACCTTAATGATATAAAATAAGAAAATTATTCAGACAACACTCTCACACCACTACAATAATCTTTTTCTTATCAACATTCTCTCATGACCTCATACATACCTAGATCCTCATAACCATGCTTCAATGCTCACTTGACTATAATACCTCTTATTTTTCTTATTTTTTGCTCATTTCTTAATTTAGAAGCAAGTAAAAAATTATTAAAAGGGGTGTGTAAAGGAATAACTAATAAAATTTCATGCATGATTCATATGATGATGGAAACTCTTCTTTGGCTTGAAAGGAAAAACTTGTAGATAAGAAAGACACTAGAAAAAGGAGTTATTAGTAAAATAGTTGAGTGGACTACCTAGTGTGAGCTAGATCTAAGAATCATATGTTTTCTAAGAGGCTATCAATCCACCAATTAGGCTATGAAAATAAAGAATACTTTCATTAAATAACATGAAAGTAAATGCATGCAAGAAGAATAATGTAAAATGCTTATTAAAAAAAAAAAAAACTAAATGTAGTAAAATCATGTCAATACTCAAGCTAAGATAATTGGATTTAGGTTCAAAAATTATATGGAGGTTGTGTGAATTGGTAGGAACATATAAATTAGGATTTTATTTGGGTTAAGGGGGTGAAAATAATTCATTATGTTTTGCCATAATGACCATTAGTGGTTGGGTGAATCATCAGTAGTTGACGCTAACCATCGATGGTTAAGGTGATCGTCAGTAGTTATGCTAACTATCAACAATTACCTATGTAACTTTTGAAATGTTTAGAAAGGAAATTATAGATTAGTTATATGGTCATGTGAGGGTTTTAATATAGGTTTGTTCAAAAATTGAAGTCTAGAAGATGAGTTTGACTAGGTTAGGGTATTTGGAAATAAAATGAAATAAAAAAAACTAGTACCAAATTACCTACAACTTGATAGATAGTGGAAGTAATTTAGATAGAGTCATAGTACTTTTGCCCTTAAAAATTATTTGGATAGAGGTTTAAGTCATCATTGTTGTTGCTTGTTTGTTGAATGGATTTTGGATACTTGTGCAAGAATATTTGATAACCTAGACATATATTTATGGATTTATAGATCCTTTTCACATACTTCTCTCTTTATAGGATGAAGTTACTAATTGTGTAGAAGGAATTTTATAATCAAGATGGAAGATAAAGTTTCCTGTTACAATGTTTTAAAGGTTTTTATTACCGCATAAGATAAGTTACTAAATTGTGTCATCATTATCTCATACATAGATCAAATTAGCTTTAAATTACTTTTGATGACATGATCATTGACATTCAACCTAACCATTGATGGTCAATGATCCAAAGGAAAATAAGTGAAAGTAAGTTAAAAAGAGGTGGATAAAAAGGTTTAGTTAAAGGTGTTAGGTTATGGGTTTAATAAGTTCAAGTTAGTAAATGAGTTTAGTTAACTAGGTGGTTAACTGGACTTGAGGTTAGGTAAGGGTTAAAGTGGTTTGACATCTAAAAATGTTGTGTGTAATTAAGTGTCTACATTTTTCCTTATTTTGTTATCCAACTTTAAATTAATAAGATTCAAAACAAAAATAGATGGATTGTTGGTCATGTCTGATTACCTCATGTATGGGAGGAGGTGTTCCTTCTCAAACTAGGATTTGATGAAGTGAAAATGATATTGAGTCAAGGTTTGATAAGTGGTAAATGGGGAATCATGAGGTGGGTGACACAAAGAGTTGGGCATTTAAAATGCAAACATGTGCAAAAAATATGAATAAGTGCAATATTCAATATTGTTTAAAGACTAAAGTTGTTGATGTTGGTACAAAGAAGGTCAGTTATAGAGGGATTTATGATAGGGGTATCTAGTCCACAACATTGGTCATAGCTAATCAGGTCATTCTTATCAAGTTCACTAGATAGGGTTAGTGTTTGTCATAGGTATCTAGGGTAGGAAGTGCTCCCTTAAAAAACACAAATGGTTAGGTTGCATATGAGGTGGTGAGAATTTGAAAAGTTTAACATGGAAAGGTTGGTTAGTGTAGTCAAAATGGCAAAGCAGGGTCATCATTAAATATGTTAATAGTTTGGGTCAAAATCAGCCAATGTTGAGGTGGATGTGGTCAAATAGGTTGGTCAGAGAAAAGTAATCTCTAAACACTCAAGTTGTGGTGTGGTGATATTAGGTGATCTCTCAACATCTAACATCAAGGTTAGGTACTAAAAAAGGTGAAAAGGTGGGGAACCCTGACCGTCAATGGTCAGGAGTTTTCAAGGTAAACTATTGATGGTGACCTTGACCATTAATGGTTAGGTAAAACCCTAAAAAGCTGAGATAAAAAAGTAAAAATTTAAAATAATTTTTAATATTTGAAATTTATGAGTTGCTTTCCATTGATTTTGTGTTTTTTGGAATTTCTTTTTAGTTGCCTAATCATGCTAAGGTGGAGTGTTGTGAGTGGTTGATTGCATGTTGATGAGATGGAGGGTAGATGAGGGTGTGGTTAAAAAATGGGATGAGGGCTTATACCACATTAACAATCATGAAATGAGGTAGGTGTCATTTTAAAATTGATAGGTAGTGGAAGAAATTTATTTAAAATTTATATTGAGTAGAGTTAATCAAGTTTAATAGTGATTTTGAATTGGTTTGGGTAGGTTTTAAGGGGTTTCTACCTTAAGTGAGGTTTTAGTTGAAATTGGTCCATTAAGAGGGTGAAATTGAGAGTGGAAGGGTGTATTAGTTTGGAAATGGGTTTTAGGACAAGGTTAGGTAGATTAATTTTAGGAATTTAGATGATTTTTGGGGTTTTTAGGTGGATACTCGTGGAAGGTTTTTCCATCAGCAGTCACACACAGTGACCATTGGTGATTTGACCAAATCATCGATGGTCAATCATAGGGTTAAAAGGCTCCAAAGGGACCATAGATGGTTTAATCAACAATTAATTTTCAAAGGGTTGGGGGAGTAGATAGGGGAAAAAAATTAAAATTCTTCAAGGTTTGGAAAGTGTGGAAAGGTGTAAAATGGTGAAAACTTGTGAAAGGGTTGTTAAAAAAAAATTGAAAGTAAGTTGAAGGTTATGTGGGGTGTAAAGTATGTGTAAAGTTGTGTGTAAATGTGTAAAGTTGGTCTAGGGTTTTAAGGTTATTTAGAGGTATTGAAATGTTTTTATTTAAAGTGTTTTAAAGGTGAAAGTTTGTAATAATGTTTGTGTGTGGTGAAGTTTGAATCAATGTATATAAAGTTTTGTAAAAGTTGGTGAAGTTAATTTTTTTTGTTAAGGTGGGTATAGAAGTGGTTTTGAAAGTTTTGTTAAGGCATTGAATAGTTATGTTTTTGGTATAAAAATTTTAAAGTAGGGTTGATAGGATGAGAGATTTGGGTGAAATGGTCAGCAGGTATAGTCAGGTAAAAGAAATGTTAGGTATATAAAATAGTGTGTTAGGGTTGGTATTGAATAGTAGTAATGATATAACTAGGGATGTATTAATAAAAATAGAGGCTTGGTTGATTGATAGAGGTAATATGGTAGATGTGATGGGTTATATGTTTGAAAAAAGTAAGTGTAGGTGGGTTCTTAGATCAAAGTAGAAAACTAAATATGCATGCTAATATTGTTGTTGTGTAGGCCCATGACCAGTTTTAGATGAGGGACTAAGTCCCTAAGATATTTGCCAAGGTTCATGATGGGATGACTGATGATGAGTGGAGACACATGGAGGAGGTTAGCCAAGGGGCCATGACACATTACCATAACCTACCGCATGATGTGGTAATTATTGTGGCACTCATCAAGAGATGGGATTTGGCCACAAACACTTTTTTGATACTAATGGGGGAGATGATGAGTGTCCTAGAGGATATTTAGCAGATTACATGGCTACCCACTCAAAGGGAGTTAATTTATCACAGAAAGATTAAGGAGAGGGACTACCACATGGATCTGATATATGGAGTAGATTGAGCCCATGCTAGATATCATGTAGGTGGTGTTTATTATGGGACACTATACCAAAGGGCCCTAGGGGATAGATATTTATTAACCATGATGATGATGGGGGTGTCTTGCTTCATGCTACTAGATTTTAGTAGTGACCAATTCCCTTATCTAATTTTTATGAGTACTAATGGGGATCTTACTAGGGAGGAATATGTTTGGTTGGGCCCACATGTGATTAGTGTATATCTATAGGGAGCTCTGGGCCTTTTGAGAACATAAATGGTAGGATATTAGTAAGGGGTTATTGTTCCATTGTTGGGTGTATGAGCATATACAAGTGTTGAAACCTTTATTACTACCATTGTATGGTTATGCTCCAACATACTACATCATGGGTTTTATGAGGTGGTAAGGATATTATGTGTTGATAGGGGCTAGTGTTGGTATGAGAGACATAGATTGGTTCAGAGATGATTTAGAGGGTTTGGTGGTGGGTGACATAGTGTGGAGGCCATATGTAGGATAGCAAAGGCTGGTAGGGTATAACTTTTACATGATATCATTATAGAGCTAGCATTAGATTTATGGGAGGTGAGATGGTGATACTGATCTTATCCCATTCAACTGAGTGTAGAGACAATCTGGCTTGGTATAAGGGATCCCAATTGATTTCTTGAGATACAAGGAGGATGTAGAGTTATTTCTCCTAGATCTATAATCATAGGTTGTTTTATATCATGAGAAGATAATGAAGAGAGTTAAAAAAGATGATTTTTTGGTTGTAGATGGTTATGTAGTTTGGTACTATACTTGATATATAGCAACCAATTTTGGATGGGCTAATAAGGGCCAGCAACCCATAGATGTGGATCTTGTTAGGGCACCAACACAAGATAGGTAGGTGGTAGTAGCATTAGAAGTGGTATGGGCCTAGATTAATATATTATAGGGATAGTTGGAAACTTTATAGAATCCTATTACCACCTTATAGGGTCAGGTGACCACCTTGATTGCAAAGTGAGATTAGGCAAGGATCTCTCTTGGGTTACTGACATAGGTGAGAGATTCACTGAGGTAGAGGGTAGGAGTAGTGGTAGCACTAGTAGGGGAACTTATAAGAGGACAAAATATGATTCTTATGATGTGATACTTAGCCACCATTAAGGAGTTAAGGTATTATGAGGTGATAGTGTTGGCACAATTACCATTAGAGATGAGGTATGGAGATTATAGGGCCAACTTGGTAGGTGGTCCATCTATAGTCACTCTAGGATAGTGGGCCTCTATAGTGTGTCAGGTAGGGAGATCAGGGAGACCACCATAAGATGGTGGTGTAGGTATAGGTGAAAGTGATAGTGGTTCTCTAGGGACTTGATATGTGAGATTATAGGATGTATATGTTTTTGATTTTGATACTAGCCAATGTATCGCTGATGAGAGAGATTTATGTATACATGATTATATGTATTATTTTATTGTTTGATGATGACTTGATGATTATATTTTGAAGTTGATATGTTTATTGTGTTTTATGGATATTATTAACCATATGATGATGATGTGATTATTATTTATGTTCATGAGATGATATATGGATTGATGGTTTATTGCTTATCATAGGCATGCAATGATGTTTATTGATGTTCATGTTTTTAGCAATGGATGGATATGATTATGGATGAGTTTTGATGATGGTCATGTAATGATTTTGTGTATGATATTATTATGGATATGTGAAAGATAATGTGATTAGGCTATGGATAATGTTGTTCATATATGTTTCTGCTTTATTCATTAAATGTATATAATATATATGATCATGGATGGTTTTGATTATTGGCATATAATGATGTTATGTATGATATTATTATGGATATGTGATAGATGATGGCATAGATGATGTATATATGACCATATTATAGAAAATGATGGCATATTTTATAGATGTGACATGGTTTTTATTTGGTAGATATTAGGTGACTTATGGATAATGTTTATGTTGTACATGGTAAATGGTAGATTCCATGGTTTATGTTATTTGTTTATATGATGTGGTTTGTAGATAGGATTATGGATATGTGATTATGGTTATGAATGTGTAAGGTGTATGTTTTGATATAAGGAAATGTTAGGATTCTCATGCCCCATGCTTTGTAAGATGATATGTGGATTTGTAGTTTAGGCATATGATGACATGTTAATGGATAATATGGTTTGTTTTATGTTATGACGTTGAAGATTATGGATGATTTATGTGATAATAAGATGATGGAATCAAAATGTTGTGATTTTGAATTTAATATATTGATGTTTTTGGTAATTATATTGTGGACGATGTGTTTGTTCATGGTCATGGTCTTGATCATGGATAGGATGGTTTGGATTGTGGTTTTGGATGACGTGGTTTATGATATAAGTGATGATGTGATTAATGTTTGGGTGTATATATAGGATATGGTTCATAATGTTTTGATGGATATGGATTATTGCATTGATGAGAATGATGTTGTGAATGTTTGGACATAATATGTGATATGGAGATGTCATGAAATGTCATAAATTAGGTTTAGATAACATACTAAATGTGGAAGAGAGAGAAGGATTATGAGACATATATCTGCATGAACTAATGAGTAGAGGGTAATAAAAAAGCAAGAAGTGTTCATTGATAAAGGCTTAACAAAACTAAACTTGGATGCAAGTTAATGAAAATAAGCCTTTTGAATGCTTTTCAAGAACATGCTTTTATTAAAAAAGAATGTATCTTGATTACTTTGTGTTAAGTAAGCTCACAGTCCCTCGATTTTTAGAGAGGGTATGAAGGAAAGGTAGGTGATAGATAGAGGTTTAAATGGGAAATGGGAATTATGCTAACTTGATGTGGGTTAGCTTTCCACTTCTATGGGTGACCAAATAACCACAATAGACAATTCCATGCCTTAATATAATGTGTAGACTAATTGATGTGGGAAGTCTACTATTTCCATATATAAAGGTTGATGGAAACTTACTTGCTTTGATTTGGACATAGGGTTGTTTGTTACTTTTGTTTTTTTGATAGATTAGTGAAGCTAATCAATGTGAGAAACTTCAAATAATTGTTTTGACAAAATTAACTTAGTTATCCTTCAAGGGAGTGGTCTAAAGTTGGAGTTTTATATATGTCCTTTAAGGGAGTAATTTATGTTTAAGAAATTGAGATCTTGGACAACTATCCTTCAAGGGAGTAATCTAGGATGCTAGATATATGTACCCAAGTGATATTTTGGTATCCTAATTTTATTTTGAATGCTAGTTTTAGACATGGACAAGTCTATTTAGGCTTAAAGGTATACTTTTATGAAGGAAAGAATTTTATCACAAAATTTTAATGATAGATGAGGAAACATGGTTTGAAGGACAATTGATCATGGGATTCCATCTGATTAAAGATAAAAAGTATCCATGAGAACCATGCCATGGGTATAACCATGGTATCCATGTTTAGGATGAGGCTATAACTATGATGGATAATCTAATGGTCTTATGTTGTAATTAATTATCCCCAAGAAGCATAGGAATAGGTAGGTAAACGGAAGTGAAAATATCATAAACCAAGAGATGAGCTTAAGTTAGACACACAAGTGAGTTTCATCCTTATTTTAATAATAGAAAGGATGTAGATGTAAAACATTAAGAGGCTTAGGTTCTAGTTTTCCTTCAAGAGAAGACAAATGATAAGCTCCTGATCCATACTTATGGGTTATGATGTAGGGTCTAGCTAATTGAAAGTAAACTTACCTCTTTTGATTTTCTTTATATTAGTTACATGTTGGTTTTCCTTAATGATGAGGTATTTAATATTGAATTATCATTCTTTTAGGTTTTTATTGTATGCACACTTAATTTTTGACACAAAGATGGTTGATCATTGTGAGTTGATTTTTGTCAAGTAGCTAAAGTTGAGTGAGATGTTCTTGATGATAATTGCTCTTAGAAAGGATCTCATGCAAATATATTTAAAGAGAAGGAATATATACTTTGAGAGGCAAGACTACCTCTAATACAAAAATGAAAGAGAAAGGGGTAGCACCCTTAGAGGTTCAAATTTTAGTACGATAGGTCCATAAATTTAAAGGGATGTGTAGGTGCCAATCTTGACCTGAATCACTTACTACTTTGGTTAACATTTTGGTGAGGGTTTTGCTAGAGGCTTCTACCTGTCCATTTGCTTATGGATGATAGGGTGAATAAAAACTTAACTTGATGCCAAAATCATCATAAATACCTTAGAATTTCTTATTTTTAAAAGATTTTCCATTTTTAATGATGATCTTATGGGGAACACCAAAGTAGTAGATGATATGGTGATTTATGAAATCAATAATATTTTTGGTTTTGGTTGAGATAAGAGGAATTGATTCCGTCCACTTGGTGAAATATTTGATATTATTAATGATGGATTGGTGCCATTATGAAGAATAATGATTGATTTCCTTAATAAAATTGAGACCCCATTGTGAGAAGGGCCTATTATTTCTAGATACTTGAAGGCCATGGGTTGGTGCATGATGTAAGTTAGCATGTTTTTGACATTGGACAAATTTTTTTACATAATCACAATAATCCTAATTGAGGGTGGTACAATAGTAGCTAAGGCAAAGGATACGTTTAATGATAGCTAGGCCACTAAACTATCCCCCATAGATTCCACATGTGTTTCCTTGATAGCATGGGAAGCCTCATGATTACGTAGTCAACGAAGAAGGAAGCCATCAAAACCTAATTTGTAATGGATTACCCTAAGTATGGTGTAGTGAGAGTTACTCTAAATAAAGGATATTCAAACATTCCTTGATAGGTTGGGAGGAATGATGCCAAGGTTAAGGTAGCTAAAAGTTTGGTCATACCAAATTTTGGAAGGAGATGCTTCCACACTACAAATGGTGGGAAGGTTAGAACTGATATATGAGGGTGTCATAAAATGATAGATGGTGATAAATAACTTAGATTGGATAGGTTTAGATGGAATTTGGAAACAAGGGAAGCCATTGTGTCTATGAACTTGTTGGTAGATCAAGGAACTAATTAGATAAGCTAATGCTTAAATGATTCTAAGATTACATCTATGAGTTGTTTCTACTTCAAAAAGACATCATTTATACATTGGTAGGATCCACTGACCTAGGTGATGACTAATTGGGAGTTGCCAAAGACACTGATGGTTTTAAGTCTTAGGGTTAGAGTAGTTTAGAGGCATATGACTAGGGCTTTATACTCAACCATATTGTTGGTACATTCAAATTCAAGTTTAAAGGAAAGGGGAAGAGGTTCACCATTAATGGGGATGATAATAACTCCAACGCCTCTACCATGTTGACATTTGTAGCCATCTAAAAACATTATCTTTTGGTAGGTGGGATATTCCTAAGAAAGATTTATGATGGACTAATATAGAAAAGAAAGAGGATGTAGTTCGTTATCTAGTAGAGGAGCTTAGGATAATTGGTTGATGATGAATTATCCTTTAATGGACTTTTTTTGAAATAAATCAAGATCTAAATTAGCTAGGAGCATGATCCACTTAGCCATACAGTAGTTTTGGTATGGTTTAGAGTGCATGTACTTGAGTGGGTCAGTGTTAGTGATGCCATATGTTTTATGATTAATAAGATAGTGACAGAGTTTGGAGGCCATAAAGACTAAGGCAAGGTAAATTTTATTGAGATGAGTATACCAAGTCTCATATTATATAAAGGTACAACTAATATAGTGGATGGATTGTTCTTTATTCTATTCATCATGATGAGTAAGTATTTCCCTTAAGGAATGGTTCACGGTGGATATATAAAGGTAGAAGGGTTGGTCTTATTTAGGAGGGATGAGGATAGGTGGAGAGAGAAGGTACTAACTGATTAAATCAAAGGCTTATTGGTAGTCCTTGGTCCACTTAAAAGAGGCATATTTTTTGAGGAGATGGTGAAAGGGTTAAGATCTATTTGATAACTAAGAGATGAAGTAGTGAATGGATTGGAGCTTCCCCTATAAGCTATAAAATTTCTTAAGGTTAGTAGGAGGAAGAATTTCCAAGATTTTTCTAACTTTTTTGGGGTCTATTTTGATTCCTCAAAGAGAGATAATAAATCCAAGAGGCTTTCTAGATAAGACCCCAAAAATGCATTTACTAGGGTCGAGCATGACATGATAATGGATTAGTTAGTGAAATATTATTGTGAGAATGGATAGGTGATCTTTATAGTATTTTTAATTCCTAAGGAGATCATCCACATAGTCCTATATAATTTTATGGATGAGATCATGAAAGAGGTAAGTTATGGCATGCTAATAGGTTGCTCCAAAATTATTTAGACCAAAAGGTATGACCTTGTAATATAAGGTTCCTTATGGGGTGATAAAGGATTTTTTATGATGATTAGTGGGGACAATTAAGATCTAATTGTATCCCAAGAAACCATCCATGAGAGATAACATCTTGTGGCTAGTTTTAAGATCAACAAGTTGGTTGATGTTCAATAAAAGGAAAGTCATCCTTTAGGAAAGTGAGGTTAAGGTCATAAAAGTTGATTTAAATGCAAAGTCCCCCTATGGGCTTAGTGATGGGAACAATGTTAGAAACCCATTATGGATAATCTATGAGTTGAATGAAGTCAATGGATAAGAGATGTTGAATTTCTTATTTGACAAGAAGGGATATATGAGGATGCATCCTGAGAAGCTTTTATTCTAATGGTTTAGCCTCAAATGTGTAATAATGTTGTGTAGGGTAATATAATGATCAATTATATGTATATTGTGATAAGACCAAGCAAATACTATGTTAAAGTTACCAAACAAAGATGGGTAATCTTTTTGCTCCATGGAATTTAAGGATTGGCTGATTTTGATGATACAAGGGTTATCCTAAGTACCCAATTTGACATAGATAGTGGTTTCATTCAACATGGTTTGGTTCTCAAGAGGAAAGGATTTATGGATATAATAATCTCCTATATTGAGGAAGGTGATAATGGAATCATCATCTTGACATTGGATGGTGTTGATGGTAAGAGAATCTTACTCTATCATTTTAGGATGCATGAGAGGAAGGGTTTTATTTTGGCCATATTTTTCATAGGTTAGGGGGGCAAAACTAATGGTATTGATAAATAAAAGGTATATGGGATGATATTGAACTCTTCAGTCTTTGAGGGAGATGGGATTGGTTAGGATGGAATATCATCATCGATGGTGGCGATGGATTTTCGTGAGATGGGTTATTTTGGTGGTACAAACCCAAGGCCAAATAAATAATGATTTTTTTATGTTTTGATGATGGGTAACTCATGAATTATTTATTCATAAAATTTGAGACCAAACCCCTTCCAAGCACACATATAAAGGTAAGATTTGGTAAAGGTTGGTTCATTGAGATAAGAGAAGTCAGAGGTGAAAGGTTAGATGGATGAGGTAATGGAAAAAATAAGTGGTTTATCAAGTCCCCAATAGATAAAATTTATTTGACTATTGGGGAGCCTAAAAGGGATGATGGTTCTGATGTTGGGATCATAAGAAGGGTCATGTTTGAGGTTACCATATTCTTGTGGAGTAGGGAAAGTATCCAAGGCTAAAATATGATAGTCCCCAAGTGAGAGACATTGGAATGTGGGTTCCAAGGGGTCCTCTACAAGGATTTGGGAAGAAGGGATAAATGAACTAGTAGAAGCTTCATCAATGGTATGGGTGGGAGTGTTGTTAGCTTTGGTTGGTGGTGAGGTAGTGTTGTTAATAGTTGATTTTAAGGTGGATGAGGGAGAAATAAGAACATGATTAGGCTGATAAGTCATATTACAAGAGGTAAAAGTATTAGGGTTAGCTTTGATGGTAATAACTTTACCTTCATGTTCAAATTTGACACATTGATGTAAGGTAGAAGGAATATAACTCATAGCATAGATCCAAGGGCATCCAAGTAATGAATTATATTTTAAGTTTAACTCTATAACATAAAATGGTTTGGGAATGGTATGAGGTCCCAAGTGGATATGGAGGACAACTATCCCCAAGGTAGTGGCCATAGTATCATTGAAGGAGTGAAGGAGAATTATGCTTTCTCACATGATGTTCTTAGGAAGCTAAAGTTGGTCTTAAGCATGAGAGGAGATAATTTTGATGATATCTCCTCCATCAATCATCACCCTTTTAAAGTGGGTTTGATTAATGTATGTAGTGATGAAGAGGGGAGGATTAGGATTTTGAGTATGAATAGGAGGTATTTCATAATCTTGAAATGTGATGAAGGTATAAATTTGGAGGGCTCCAATAAAGGGTGCAAGAGGTTTAGGGTCATATAGTTAAACCTCTAAATATTATAGATCCTCTATTAGTGCCTAAAAATGGTGGGGCAAGGTGTTTATTAGTTCATAAAGGCTCATTTTCACTAATGTCTGGTGAAGTTGTTTCAAGACTATTTGCTAGATGGATGCAAAAGGGTTAGAGGGAGAGGATATTAAAATGGACACTTTGGGTTTTGGTAGTGGCATAGGTGAAGGTGTAGTTGTTTAGGTTTTTTAATAAGGTAGAGGGGTTGAAGGGTATGTCCAAGGAATGAATACTTTGGATTTTCCCTTGTCCTTCTATTGGGCCCATGATTGGGTAACCATATGAATGGTGTGGATGGGGGGATTTGTTGGGTTTGATGGTTACTTTAGTTCCTCCTCCTCACTCTTGGGTAAGATTGGGCGAGTATGTGTGTTGTTGCCAAAATTTATCACTCATTTTTGGGGACAACATATCAACTATTTTGGTCCTACATGCCAAAATTCTCTCTTCCCTTCTCAAAAAATATTTTGAGTATTCCAATTCTTCAATTATTCAAGTTTTTTAAGCTAAGGGACTCATAGGTTTAGCAAGTTCAATAACTTCGATAGGCGAGCTCTCACAAAGAAACAAGTTCCCAACACTTAGGCATTTCAAGGCTAGTTCAATGTGAAAGTTCAACCAAAAGGTTAATTGGCAAGCTTTAAACAAAATATTGAACCATTGAACCCTACCTCCAAAGGTTCAACAGGTTCAATGGTTTAATGACATCAGCAGACTTAAAGAGTTAAGTGCTTTGGCAAGTTGAAAGTTTAACCACTTTGGATGTTCAATGACTTCAAAGGACTTAAAGAAAAGAAGGCTTCAAAGAGTGAAGGTTAAACCGTTGAACCATTAAACCTTAAACCAAAATGGTTCAACAAGTTCAAAGGTTCAACGAGTTCAATAAGATCAAAAGAATTAAAGGAAAGAAGACTTCAAAGAATAAAGATTGAACCATTGAACCTTGAACTGAAAGAGTTCAAAGTTTGGAGGTTCAATGAGTTCAACAAAAAAGAAAAAGATCTAGAAAGTTTGAAGGAACAAAGGATTTTGAGAAAGAGAATGAACCATTAAAATTTGAATCAAAATGGTTCAAATTTCAAAGGTTCAAAGGTTTAAGGAATTTCAAAGTTTGAAAGGGAGCTTTGAGTGAAGGAAGGAAGTGGAAGATTCCAGAGACAATTTCAAAGAGATGGTTCAATCAAAGAGGAAAGCAAGTGATTAAACTAAGGAAATTATTGAACCAAGGAAGTGATTGAACCAAGGAGCTGATAAGACCACTTGAACCATTGAACCATTAAACCAATACACCTCAAAGGTTCAAAAGTTCAAGGTTCAAAATGGTTTAAGCGACCAAGTGATCAATGATGTCCCCACATACATCAAATTCAAGGTAATGAAATGCTTGTTTATTTTTAAATGTGGCATGAAACTTGGAGAACAAACTTAGTGACCAGCTAAAGAAGAAGCCAAAAGAGCTAGTAGAAAGGGAAGAGATAGCCTGAGAGCTCAGATCATGAGGAAGAGATAAAATGCATTAAGAGAAGAAATAAGAAGGAAAGACCAAAAATATCTATGCAAGAGTTATTTTGAGTTGGTGAAATAGTCTACCAAGTGGATATCAGAAGAGTGTGAGCACTTAAGGACGTGACCTATTTTTATCCATTGAGTAAAGGCAAAGTGGACATCTACGTAAATATTATGAAGAAGACCAGGAAGCCCATACTTTGGAGGAGACATTTGAGATGAATTGAGATGCCACAGTTAAGGTTGATGCCTTGTTCTAGCATGGCCCTTTGACAAAACTAAAAATGAATTCAAGACATTGAATGCAACATGGGCCATTCCATGAAACAAAGTGCCAAGTCTTTCTTGGCTGCTATATATTATAATCTCTTATTTTATGCAAAGGAGATCTCTATGTTATAGAAGTAAAACTCTGCCCAAATTGAAAGGCATTTCTTGAGACTTTGAGCTTAGATTGTTAATCATATTCCTTTATTTGAATGAGAAAACAAGTGACCTTTGAGAATTTGTGCTAGAATATCTTGTGTTATTTAGGAAATTGTTCTTATGTTTGTTTCCTAGAAGCATTCTTATCCATTTAATTTAACCAGTAAAAGTAGTGGAAGTAATCAGGAAGGTGTCCTAAAGCCGATTGTGGAGAGACTTTGTGCTACCACAATTGTCTTTAGCATGTTCATTTTTCTATTTCTATGTAAAGGATCTTGGGATGACTTTGTGCCCCCATTTTCATTCATATATTTCAGTCTTTGGCAGTTGAGGTGGAGACTTTATGCTACACTTCATCCTGCAATGTTTTTGCATCCATTCACTTATCCCTACTAGAAAGAATTCATGATGTTTGTTGCAGACCACTTCTGAAAGAAGAGAAGTTCCTTTAGTGTTTTCACCAAAATTCTTTTATGTCTATGAACATCATCTCTAAAAAAAGAGAGATGGATGGTGTCATCCTACCTTAAGTGTTATTTTTAGCTTATTTATAGTATATTAGTACCTCATAGTTATAGGGAACCTCCCCTTGATGAGAGGAGAGATATTTCCCCTTTTGATGTGGTTGACCTACACATTTGGCTGAAAAATCTCCTTATGTTATGGTTGAAACACCTATTTTTCCCATCAGTTAGCTGGTGAAAAAATATTCACCCAACAATTTTTGGTGACTCTGCTGGGGAACATTTTGTGCAGATTGAAGCCTCAAGCTTCAAATTAAAGCAATCCCTATCCTTATCCATTTTAGTTTTACACTCTGGAAAATTTGTAGTATACAAAAAGCTAGAGATCTAAAGGTATTATGGACCCTATATTTGAGTTGGTATAACAAAGTGATTTTGACCTGTTTCCTTCTCCATCTCACCTTCAACGAACTAGGAGTTTTCCTCCTATAAAAGTCAGGTCTCCATTACCAGGCAAAGTATCCATTTCTACTATTAACAGAGCTTTGTTAATACATACCCCTTAGATGTTTGTTATCCCTCCCTTCAGTAGTCAAATAATGGTAGTTCAAGGTCCCTGGGGTAAGTCTTTTGGCCCACTCAATTTAACTCCACCTCTACATGAGTTACCATGCAGTTCAAGGAATAATTTCCCCAAGTTATTTGGTGATGGGAGAGTTCATCTTGATGAACATATTACAACCTTCAAGATAGCCTATGCTGTGATAGGTGTAGAGTATGAGGATGTAAAAGTCAAGCTATTTGTAGAAACATTGTAAGGTATTACTATAGACTAGTTCTACCATCTGTCGGCTCAGTTAGTGACTGACTGGAACACCCTCAAAGCCAAATTCGAAGCTAGGTTTAAGCTTGTTGAAGATGTGCATGCCTTGATGACCCAAATCACACAAATGAAGAAAGAGCCTCATGAACCTATGAGGGACTTCATCACCAAATTTGACAAGCTAAGGAATAGGATTCTTATAATTGTTTAGCCAAGAGTTGAGAATCTCAAATGCTTCTTCATCAACTCGCAGCTACCTGAAGTGAGTTTTCTACTGAGATGTACTGGCCACATAAACCTTGTTGCTACTGAAGATTTGGATACTAAGGTGGAAGATGATCTCATTTTGGTAAGGAAGATAAAGAGAGATCTTAACAGAGGTAAATCTTCTTGATCCTTTGAATATCCATCTATAGGCACCACTGATCCAATGGTGTAAAAGCTAGCAAATGAGTTGCTAGCTCTCAGAAAGTAAATGGTGCAAGGGATGTCTGATTCTCCTTCATACAGAGATATACCAAAGAAAACATTTCTCAATTAGTCGTACCAAGGCAATGCTGCTAGGAATTAAGGGCAGCTAAATCACCTTCCTCCCCCACATGGGAAGCTTGCCATTGAAGCACCTTCAACCAATTTAGTAGTTGGATATCTTGAGATAGAATCTGATTTATTTTTTCAACATGAGTTGAAACTAGAAGATGACACTAATCTCTTCATAGATGGAGAAGAAGAATTAGCTAGCGATTACAACACTAGTTTCTTGAATTACTAGGATGAACCTAGAAGTAAAGGTGAAGCATTTGATGGATCATACATTGTATTCACTCGGTCCTAGAACTAGTCAGCCCAAAATGCTAATAAGGAAAATATAGAGGAGTGATCTCAACTAGCAATTTCAATTGCTAAGTAGGGAACTACACTATGTTTTCAATCAAAGGACCCGGTGATCACTAAAAAGGTAAGTACAACAAGCTTTCCTTCATATTCAACTTCAAATTTACAGACCAATACCACCCCTCCTAAAAATTAGAAGGATGAACTACCTTCACCTATTCTTAATTCATTTTAGACATTTGATATAATCAACCATGTCAATAAAACCAAAATTCAAATGTCTAAATTTGAATTCCTGCAATCCAACCCTGAGCAGTGTCAGGTACCCCTAAAACAAAAAACATGCTCTGGTACCAAATTGTTAGGATCTTGCTCCTCAGAAAGAGAACAACATGATTACCAAACTTAAGCAATTAAACATGTGGAAATATACCAGAAATACAAGTAACTAGAATTCACCAATAGCACAGAATATGAGAGACAATATACACTCTTATATATTAATACTTATACAGAAAAAAATACAATAAAGAGACACCACACTCTTCCACCTTACAGAGGCTTCCCACACCTCAAGTGTACAATAATTCTTCTTCAAAACACTCTCCTATCAAAAAAAGGGTCCCAACAACCAACTCACACACAAAATTGGTGTTCACCTCTCCAACTAGTTAGTAATAACCCTGCGAGTACACCAAGCACTCTATAGTACTTCAAGTTGATCTCCCATGAACCTGTAACCTACAATTCAATAGACCATACTCACAATGGAAGGATCTTCCTTGCCTTCCTTTCTAGCTCAATAATGGAACTAGGAGGAACACACACTTTGTTCTCTTCACTAGCACACTTTACAATACATGCCAATGAGTCTATAAATAGATCCCAGACTTAAACAATAACTTAGACTTCTATTTTACTAATAATAGACACATAGCTCAAGACTCAAAATAGCCTTTACATGCAAACACTCCGTTCACTAAACTAACTGTTCGTGCAACGAATAGTTCTAGAACACACAGGTGACCGATGTCAGTCCCTACTTGCTTGGTGCTGCTGATGTCGGCTGACTCCCTGCTATCATCGGTTACCTTCTACACTGATCATGATCGACGTCAGTCATGCTGCCGATGCCAGTGCCTCTAGGTCTTTAGTAACCTCCTTTTCTTTCTCTACAATAAGTTGAAGCTTTTAGCTCCACAACCTAACAATCTCTCACTTGGAGATAAATAGTTGCAACTGTACTTGTACCTATACACCATCTAGTTAGTTCCCTTGGCTCTGTATCCCTCTTCAAGATCACCCCTGAAGACTACCCACCACAAAACTTATAGTGCAAAACTTGTCATCCAAATTACCTGCCACATCTGCATCTACAAACCATGTAGAAAATAACTTGACCCTGCATAGCATGTGCACCTACTGTTGGTCCCTCTAAGAATCCACTGAACTGCCCTCCAATGCTTCTTTCCTGGATTGGCTCCAACTTTTTGACAACTCCCATTGCTTGGGAAAACTCAGGCTAGTACATACCATGCACTTAACCTCATTATGTGAATCAAGACACCTGTTCTGTGAACTGTCCAACCATCGGCGTGCTAATAGGTCTCACACAATCATCCTGAAACAAAGTCAACATATGACCTTCCATGTCCCTAGAACACACTCATGCCAAAGAATCTTGTTGCTCTCAGATTCTCCATGACACACCCCTAAACTAGCTTTACCTTTAGTTCAGCAATACCTGTATATGTAACCCTACAACAAGCATATCATATAGTAATAAGATAATGTAGCTAATATTATCCAAATTGGTAAAGAGAAAACACAATGATCAAACCTCCATTGCCTTGCATCTTACTCAAGACCATATACCCTGATCTTCTGTCTCATGTATCCATTTCTGCTCTTCTTTATCCTGAACATCCATTCATCTCTCAGTGCTTACTTCCAGCTAGCAAATCTACCAACAAATCCCTATTTGGTTCTTCTCTAAGGAATCACATCCTCATCCATGCCAAGCTCCCACTATTTCCTAGATCTACCTATTCTGCTTCTTTAGCAACTTCCTGGTTCTTTACTATCAGTGAGCAACAAGTAGTGTAAAGAAGGGAAATGACGAATTTGAGGCTTACCTACCCTTTAAGTTCTTTATATGGGCACTTGAGACTCCTTGACAGCTTGATGTCCACCCAAAACTTGTCTCAGTGACCGATGCCAGTCACATTCTAGTCTGCACCTGACCCATGTCAGTTCCCTGTGACTGCCTCATCACCGACGTCAGTTATCCCCTTACTGATGCTGGTGTTTATCTGCCCTGAGTCACCGATGTTGATCTACACATAGCCGATGTCAGTCCCTCTTTGGACGCTGATGCCAGTTTTCCTACTGACGTTGGTCTCTATGTTTTGCTTGTGAGAACTGACACCTGCAAGCTCCTTTTGGATCAAACCCTTGTCCAAATCACCCTTGCTCTACTTAGAATTCCTCAGCCCTTGTGATTGATACCTGTCTGTTATCTTCTCCTTAAAAACCAAGGCTTTCTTGCTCTTGTCATGAACATCAGATTCCTCAAGAAACGTTACATTCTTCTTCTGCATATAGAAATCTCAATCTATACCCTTTGACTCAAAAACATGCATCTCCTTCTTACTCATGTGACCAAGCCTACAAAGCCACGTCTTTGTAACAGAAGAAGAATCAATAATATAAGCAAGTAGGTAAAGAGTACCTGCTTTCTTACCACCCGCTAATTCAAGTGCATCCACTATGAGAGTTCTTGTGCATCTCTCATCACCCAACTTTCCTGAAGCGATTAGCTGCATCTCCAAGACTGGGACCTGCATGACCTCCTTTGACACCCATGTGTTACCTATCTGTTATTTCAGCTTCACTTTCCCTTTGCCAACCATTTGACAAGGCTTTCCATCCCCTAAACAAATTTCTCCTCCTTGGACATACTCATCAAAAAATACCCTATTTGGGGATGCATGAAAAGAGGCACCAAAATCTAAAACCCTAGATTCTACTTTATCCAAAGAACATACCAGAGCATCTCGTGCAACAAAGTCTGCAACACCTACTTCTTCATGTAATTCATGTTGATCTGCTACCAACCAACAATCTTCCTTTCTCTGCTCTTTCTTTCCACATCTCCAGTAGGTTATTCTGCCATTCCTGAACTTGGACCTGCTGTTATTAAACTTCTCCATTTGTACCTTACTATCTTTTGCCATTACTCTACTCCCACTCAAATAGAAACCCCTACGAGTAACCTATAATCAAAACACACTAACCAAATCTAATCCAACCTGTTAGTATCCCAACCAGAAGCTCTGATACCACTTGTCAGGTACCCCTAGAACAACAAACATGCTTTGGTACCAAATTGTTAGGATCTTTCTCCTCAAAAAGAGCACAACATGATTACCAAACTTAAGCAATTAAACATGCGGAAATATACCAAAAATACAAGTAACTAGAATTCACCAATAGCACAAAATATGAGAGACAATATACACTCTTATATATTAATACTTGTATAGAAAAGAATACAATAAAGAGCCGCCACACTCTTCCACATTACAGAGGCTTCCCACACCTCAAGTGTATAGTAATTCTTCTTCAAAACACTCTCCTATCAAAAAAAATGGTCCCAACAACCAACTCACACACAAAATTGGTGTTTACCTCTCCAACCAGTCAATAATAACCCTGATAGTACACCAAGCACTCTATAGTACTTCAAGTTGATCTCCCATGAACCTGTAACCTGCAATTCAACAGACCATACTCACAATGGAAGGATTTTCCCTGCCTTCCTTTCTAGCTCAATAATGGAACTAGGAGGAACACACACTTTGTTCTCTTCACTAGCACACTTTACAATACATGCCAATGGGTCTATAAATAGATCCCAGACTTAAAAAATAACTTAGACTTCTATTTTACTAATAATAGACACACAACTCAAGACTCGAAATAGCCTTTACATGCAAACACTCCGTTCACTAAACTAACTATTCATCCAATGAACAGTTTTGGAACACATAGGCAACTGACGCCAGTCCCTGCTTGCTTGGTGCTACCGACGTTGGCCAACTCCTTGCCATCACCGGCTGCCTTCTGCACTGATCATGACCGACATCGGTCATGCTGCTGATGCTAGTGCCTCTAGGTCTTTAGCAACCTCCTTTTCTTTGTCTACAACAATTTGAAGCTTTTAGCTCGACAACCTAACAATCTCCCACTTGGAGATAAATAGCTGCAACTGTACCTATACCTATACACCATCTAGTTAGTTCCCTTGGCTCTGTATCCCTCTTCAAGATCACCCTTGAAGACTACCCACCACAAAACTTGTAGTGCAAAACCTGTCATCCAAATTACCTACCACATCTGCATTTACAAACCATGTAGAAAATAATAGGACCCTGCATAGCATGTGCACCTGCTACTGGTCCCTCTAAGAATCCACTGAACTGCCCTCCAATGCTTCTTTCCCAAATTGGCTCCAACTTTCTGACAACTCCCACTGCTTGGGAAAACTCAGGCTAGTACATACCATGCACTTAACCTCATTATGTGAATCAAGACACCTATTCTATGAACTGTCCAACCATCAACGTGCTAACTAGTCTCACACAATCATCTTGAAACAAAGTCAACATATGACCTTCCATGTCCCTGAAACACACTCATGCCAAAGAATCTTGCTGCTCTTAGATTCTCCATGACACACCCCTGAACTAGCTTTACCTTTAGTTCAGTAATACCTATATATGTAACCCTACAACAAGCACATCATACAGTAATAAGATAATGTAGCTAATATTATCCAACTTGGTAAAGAGAAAACACAATGATCAAACCTCCATTGCCCTACAGCTTACTCAAGACCATATACCCTGATCTTCCATCTCACGTATCCATTTCCGCTCTTTTTTATCCTGAACATCCATTTGTCTCTCAGTGCTTACTTCTAGCTAGCAACTCTACCAATAAATCCCTATTTGGTTCTTTTCCAAGGAATCACATCCTCATCCATGCCAAGCTCCCATTGTTTCCTAGATCTACCTGTTCTGCTTCTTTAACAACTTCCTAGTTATTTACCATCAGTGAGCAACAAGTAGTGTAAAGAAATAAAATGATGAATTTGAGGCTTACCTACCATTTAAGTCCTTCATATGGGCGCTTGAGACTCCTTGACAGCTTGCTATCCACCCAAAACTCGTCTCAGTGACCGATGCCTGTCACATTCCAGTCTGCACCTAATCGATGTCAGTTCCCTGCAATTACCTCATCATCGACGTCAGTTATCCCCTTGCCAACACCGGTGTTTATCTGCCTTGAGTCACCGACGTCAGTATTCACATAGCCAATGTTGGTCCCTCTCTGGACACCAATGCCAGTTTTCCTACCAACGTCGGTCTCTGTGTTTTGCTTGTGAGAACTGACTTCTACCTGTGAGATCCTTTTGGATCAAACCCTTGTCCAAATCACCCTTGCTCTGCTCAGAATTCCTCAGCCCTTGTGATTGATACCTGTCTGTCATCTTCTCCTTAAAAACCAAGGCTTTCCTGCTCTTGTCATGAACATCAGATTCCTCAAGAAATGTTACATTCTTCTTCTGCATACAGAAATCTTGATCTATACCCTTTGACTCAAGAACATGCATCTCCTTCTTACTCATGTGACCAAGCCTACAAAGCCACATCTTCGTAATAGAAAAAGAATCAGTAATATAAGCAAGTAGATAAAGAGTACCTGCTTTCTTACCACCTGCTAATTCAAGTGCATCCACTGTGAAAGTTCTTGTGCATCTCTCATCACCCAACTTTCCTAAAGCAATTAGCTTCATCTCCAAGACTGGGACCTGCATGACCTCCTTTGACACCCATGTGTTACCTGTATGCAATTTCAGCTTCAATTTCCCTTTGCCAACCATCTGACAAGGCTTTCCATCCCTTAAACAAATTTCTCCAAAGTCTCCCTGGACATACTCATGAAAAAATACCCTATTTGGGGATGCATGAAAAGAGGCACCAGAATCTAAAACCCTAGATTCTACTTTATCCAAAGAACATACCAGAGCATCCCATGCAATGAACTCTGCAACACCTGCTTCTTCTTCATGTCCTTCATCCTGATCTGCTACCAACCAATAATCTTCTTTTCTTTGCTCTTTCTTTCCACATCTCCAGTAGGTTATTCTGCCATTCCTAAACTTGGACCTCCTGCTATTAAACTTCTCCATTCGTAGCTTACTGTATTTTGCCATTACTCTACTCCCACTCAAACAAAAACCCCTATGAGTAACCTGTAATCAAAACACACTAACCAGATCTAATCCAACCTGTTAGTATCCCAACCAAAAGCTCCGATACCACTTGTTGGTATCAAGCTCTGAACCTACAACCAAGGCTCTGATACCACTTGTCAGGTACCCCTAAAACAACAAACATGCTCTAGTACCAAATTGTTAGGATCTTGCCCTCAGAAATAACACAACATGATTACCAAACTTAAGTAATTAGACATGCAAAAATATACCAAAAATATAAGTAACTAGAATTCACTAATAACACAGAATATGAGAGACAATATACACTCTTATATATTAATACTTGTACAGAAAATAATACAATAAATAGCCACCACACTCTTCCACCTTATTGAGGCTTCCCACACCTCAAGTGTATAGTAATTCTTCTTCAAAACACTCTCCTATCAAAAAAATGGTCCCAACAACCAACTCACACACAGAATTGGTGTTCACCTCTCCAACCAGTCAGTAATAACCCTGCTAGTACACCAATCACTCTATAGTACTTCAAGTTGATCTCCCATGAACCTGTAACTTAGAATTCAATATACCATACTCATAATGGAAGGATCTTCCTTGCCTTCCTTTCTAGCTCAATAATGGAACTAGGAGGAACACACCCTTTGTTCTCTTCACTAGCACACTTTACAATACATGCCAATGGGTCTATAAATAGATCCCAGACTTAAACAATAACTTAGACTTCTATTTTACTAATAATAGACACACAGCTCAAGACTTGAATTAGCCTTTACATGCAAACACTCCATTCACTAAACTAACTGTTCGTGCAACAAATAGTTCTAGAACACACAGGTGACTGATGTCGGTCCCTGCTTGCCTAGTGCTGCCAACGTCAGCCGACTCCCTGCCATCGCCGGTTGCCTTCTGCACTAATCATGATTGACGTCGGTCATGCTGCCGATGTTGGTGCCTCTAGGTCTTTATCAACCTCATTTTCTTTGTTTGCAACAAGTTGAAGCTTTTAGCTCCACAACCTAACAAGCAGTTGGATAAGTTGGTTCAATGTGTGAAGAATCAAACCATCCCTATAAGACCAATTGTTTCAAAGGTGACTCCTACATTTACCTAGAATAACCTTTTCATTACTCCTCCTACTACTCCTGATAAGATAGAACCATTTTATGTCTCTTTACTAATAAATGGACACCAGTTTAATAATTGTATCATAGACTCAGGTGCATCTGACAATGTCAAGCCTACCAAAGTGGAAAAATATCTTGGACTCACTAACCAAGACCTTTAGGAGATGTTTCTCCATGGAGAACAAACAAGTGCCACTGCTAGGATAAATCAAGGATGCTCAATTTACATTTATGGCATTCATGAATAAGAGAATTAAGATGACAGTCCTAGTGGCCGATGTCCCAGCCTCGTATGACATTCTTCTTGAGCAAAATTTTTGCAAGGATATTGGTGGTGAGCTAAGTATGGACTTGTTTGAAGTAAGGATCCCAGTCAAAGGCATCATGTAGAGGTTGCTCCCTAAGAAGGAGGTAAAATACATTGTCACTCAAACATTAGTGCCTAAAGCTCAGATTCTATTTGAGTCTTTAGGCATGGGTAATTACTTCTTATCCATGGAGGAGGTTCATGTGGTGTCTGATGAAATTCTTGAATGTTATAGCCTAACAATCGATTCAAATAAAACAATAGAAGAATTGATTGGACACATTGCAAGTGCAGAAGAATCCTCCCCTCTAATTAAAGAAAAATCTAAAGAAAAATTATTTTCTGATGATGTCTAGATTATTGAATTTGATGGTAGTTATTCTTCTTGTGGCTCAAGAGATGAGATTGTTTTGATATCTCCTCAAGGAGATATTTTCCCCTATTCTTATAAATTGAAGTTTAGCAATACCAACAATATTGCTGAATATGAATCATTGCTACTTAGATTAAAGGCCACTCAAGATAGGGGCATCAAACTCCTTCATGCCAAAGGATATGCTAAGTTGGTGGTTTACCAAGTCAGGAACCTGTACCAAACCAAAAATGAGAGATTACACCATTACCACAATCTAGTTTGGGATCAAATTAAAAGCTTTAATGCTTTTAGTATCTCTATAGTACTAAGGGAATTTAATGACTGAGCTGATGCATTAGCTATTTTTGCAAATCTTTTGGTTCTTCACCCAAATTTTAGGAAAGATAGGTACACTATCAAATTGGTCTTTTAACCAAGTGTGCCTGATAATGCTAATCATTGGCAAATGTTCAATGGTGATAACTAAATCATCACCTTTCTATATCAAAAATACAACTTTGAATAGCTTCACTTTAAAGGCTGTGAACCTCAAAAACTTGAATCAACCCTTGGAACAAGTTCATTCGTAGGTGAAGAATTCCTATAGCTAGAATGGAATGAAATTCTCAAAGGATTGGTTTCCCTTGAGAAACTATTTGACAAGCACGATAGGTTCATCAAATAGCAATGAATGAATTCAAGCTCCTCTTAGGAGTTTGATCAGATAAATTTGGGTGCCAAGGAAAATCCCAAGATGGTGAACATTGGGAAGTGTTGTACTCCAGATGAGAAGCTCAAATTTACTACCCTACTTTGCCAATACATGGATGTTCTAACATACTCCTATGATGATCTAAAGTTGCTCAGACCTGAAGAAATTTGCCATGAAATTCCTCTCAAGAGTGATTTGGTGCCTTACAAGCAAAAATCTTGATAGTATAATCCAAATATATCAGGTACTATTCTATCTGAAATCCAAAAAATGTTGAATGCTAGAATAATTTTCCCAATCCATCATTCCACATGAATTGCAAACATAATCCAAGTGAGAAAGAAGAATGGAAAAATTTGCCTCTATGTGGATTTCAAAAACTTGAATCAATCTTCTCTAAATTATAACTACCCACTGCTCATCATGGATCAAGTCCTTCAAATGGTGACTAGTTCATAGATGTTATCAATGCTAGACAACTTTTCAGGGTACAATCAAGTGGAAGTTGGTGAAGCAAACTAACATAAGACTATCTTCACCACACCTTGGGGTACCTTTGCGTATCAAAGAATGCCATTTGGCCTGATAAATGATGGTGACACTTTTTAGAGAGAAATGGACCTTGCTTTCAAAGATGAAATGGGTAAGTTCATTATGGTGTACCTTGATGATTTAATAGTCTTTTCCAAGCATCATCCTGATCATGTGCACCATTTGCAACAAGTGCTATAATGATGTTGCTAGAATGACATTTATCTAAATCCCAAGAAGTCTCTTTTTGGAGTAATAAAAGGGAAAATTCTTAGACACATTATATCTTGAGAAGGCATAAAGATTGACTCAGAAAGAGTAAAATCCATCTAGGATCTTACTCTTCCCACAAGTAAGATGTAATTCACTCTTTCTTTGGAAAGGTGAATTTTTTTATGAAGGTTCATTCCTGACTTCATCGAGAAGACTTGCCACATTATGAACATGATGAAGGGAAAGGCCACTTTTATCTAGATTAAAGAAGGCAAATTAGCATTTTGAGACATCAAGATAGCTATTGCCCATGCCCCAATTTTAGTTTGTCTAGATTACACCAAATATTTCATAATGTACAGTTATGCTTTTGAGCACACACTTTCAACAATTCTAGTTCAATAGAATAAAGAAGGTGTTGAATCTCCCATATCCTTCATGAGTTGTCCTCTCAAAGCTCATGAACTAAAATATTCAAATCTAGAGAAGCATGCTTATGCAATGGTAAATGTAGTAAAGCACTTCCATTTTTACATTCTAAATTCCCACATTGTTTCCCTAGTTCCTGATACAATAGTAAAGTCTATATTAACTCAGCAAGAGTTTAGAACCAAAAGGGGAAATTGGATTACTAAAATCTAGGAGTTTGATCTGGTTATCAAACCAATGAAGCTAGTGTAGGGAAGGGGTCTCTGCTAATTAATTGTTGATAACATACCAGAAGAAATAGGTCATGAAGAAGTGAGGGTTAAAGACATGCCAATAGTCTTTTTTGTCACCATTACGAATGAGTGGTATTCAAATATTGCTCATTTCCTTACCTACGATGAGTGTCCTACTCACATATCTTGTAAAGGAAACAGGACTGGCAATTTGAAAGCTACCAACATTATCTTGTGGGACAATGGGCTGTATAAGAGGAACCTTGATGGGGTATTCCTTTGTTGCATGGATAAAGTGCAGCAGAACAAACTTCTGAAATCCTTCCACTATTTGGCTTGTGGAGGACATTTTTCTGCACTTTTAACTACCCATAATATTCTATGAGCCAGGTATTATTAGCCTACCCTATTTCTAGATGCATATAAATGGGTACGAAGATGTGAATTTTACCAATAGTTTATTGAAAGACCCAAATTGGTTGCATTACCTCTCAATCTAGTGGTAATAAAAGAGCCATTTCAGCAATGGGGAATCAATTTCATTGGTGCTGTAAATCCATCTTCAAGTGTTGGACACGATTATGTCCTCATAGCCACATATTACTTCACTAAATGGGTGGAATCCATTCCAACCAAGCATGCTACGTCAGAATTAGTATGCAATTTCCTCAAGGAAAACATCATTTCTAGGTTTTAGGTCCCAACCAAGATTGTGATAGATAATGCAACCTATTTCTCTTCTTATGAGATTACTCAGTTCTATTTTTATTATGGGATTACCTTCTCCCACTCCTCTGATTATTTTCCATAAGAAAATTCCCAAGTAGAATAAAGCAACAAGAACCTAGTGTCCATCATCAGGAGGAAGTTGGTAGATGACAACCTATGAACCTGGCATAAAGCATTGGTTGATGCTTTATGGGTAGATGGAATTAAACCCAAGAGAGTGATAGGTATGTCACCATTCCAACTTTTTTATGGTCTTAATGCAGAGATACCAATCACCCTAGAATTGCAAGCACTAAAATTGGATAAGGTGGTCAAAGATTTGACATATGAAAGCTCCATCGACAAAAGGATCATGTGCTTAACTAAGCTGGATGAGCAATAAAATATGGTGGTAGACTAAATCACTGTGCATCAAAGTTTTTTGAAGAATCTCTTTGACCAAAAAGCAAAAACTTGTGCTTTCCAAATTGGAGACCAAGTCCTGTTATGGGACAAGAGAAGAGAACCGAAGGGAATGCATATGAAATTTGATTCCCTATAGAGAGGGCCATTTACTATCCATCAGCTCAGTGGTGAAAATATTTTGCTATTGAAGTATCAATATGGCATGCCTTTCTTAATTCCTCATAGTGGGCAGCATCTGAAGCACTTCAATCCTTGAAGTATTAGGTGACATCAGTTGTACATATGTATATTTGTATAGTCTTTAGTTCTATTTTGTGTTGTTCATTTTCATTTCTTTTTTGTGCCTTTATTTTTGGCTATTATGACTCTATATTCTAATGGCATACTTGAAGGCACTATAGATTTTATTTTCTACTCCCTTTGATTGTTTTTATAATCGATGAAAATTTCCCCAACTAGAGCCAACTGTTGTTCCCAAAATCCATCACTCATTTTTGGGGACAACATATCAACTATTTTCGTCTTATATGCCAAAATTCTCTCGTCCCTTCTCAAAAAATGTTCTGAGTATTCTAATTTTTCAATTATTCAAGCTTTTTTAGCTAAGGGACATGCAAGTTCAATAGGTTCAACAAATTCAACAGGGAAGCTCTCACAAAGAAACAAGTTCCCAACACTTAGGCATTTCAAGGCTGGTTCAATGCTGAAGTTCAACCAAAAGGTCCATCGATAGGCTTCAAACAAAAGATTGAACCATTGAACCATTGAACCCTGCCTCTAAATGTTCAATAGGTTCAATGGTTCAATGACATTGGTAGACTTAAAGAGTTAAGCACTTTGACAGGTTCAAAGATCAACCTCTTCAGAAAGTTTAATGACTTCAAAAGACTTAAAGAAAAGAAGGCTTCGAAGAGTGAAGGTTGAACTATTGAACTGTTGAACCTTGAACCAAAATGGTTCAACAAGTTCAAAGGTTTAATGAGTTCAATAAGATCAAAAGACTTAAATGAAAGAAGACTTCGAAGAAAAAATATTGAACCATTGAACCATTGAACCTTGAACTGAAAGATTTCATAGTTCAAAGGTTCAACAAGTTCAATAGAAAAGAAAAAGATCTAAAAAGTTTGAAGGAACAAAGGATTCTGAGAAAGAGAATGAACCATTGAACTTTGAACCAAAATGGTTCAAAGTTCAAAGGTTCAAAGGTTCAAATAATTTCAAAGTTTTAAAGGGAGCTTTGAATGAAGGAAGTGGAATATTCTAGAGACAAGTTCAAAGAGATGGTTCAACTGAAGAGGAAAGGAAGTGATTGAACCAAAGAGATGATAGGACCACCCAAACCATTGAACCATTAAACCAATGCACCTCAAAGGTTCAAAGGTCCAAGGTTCAAAGTGGTTCAAGTGACCAAGTGACCAATGATGTCCCCATGGATGTCAAATTCAAGGTAATAAAATGCCCATTTATTTTCAAATGTGGCACGAAACCTGAAGAACAAACTTAGTGACCAATTGAGGAAGAAGCCAAAAGAACTAGCAGAAAGGGAAGAGATAGCTCAAGATCTTAGATCATGAGGAAGAGATAAAATGCATTAAGAGAAGAAACAATAGAAAAAGACTAAAAATATCTATGTATGAGTTATTTTGAGTTGGTGAAATAGTCCACCAAGTAGACATCAAAAGAGTGTAAGCACTCAAGGATGTGGCATGTTTTTCTCCATCAAGTAAAGGTGAAGTGGAAAACTACACAAATATCAAGAAGGAGACTAGGTGGCCCATACTTTGGAGGAGACATTTGAGATGAATTGAGATGCCACAGTTAAGGCCGATGCCCTATTCTATCATGGCCCCTTGATAGAATTGAAAATGCATTCAAGGCATTGAATGCAGCATGGGCCATTCCATGAAAAAAAGTGCCAAGTATTTCTTGGCTACTATATATTGTAATCTCTTATTTTATGCAAAGGAGATCTCTCTGTTATAGAAGTAAAACTCTACCCAAATTGAAAGGCATTTCTTGAGACTTTGAGCTCAGATTATTAATCATATTCCTTTATTTGAATGAGAAAATAAGTGACCTTTCAGACTTTGTGCTAGAATAACTTATGTTATTTAGGAAATTGTTCTTATCTCTATTTCCTAGGATCATTCTTGTCCATTTAATTTAACAAGCAGAACTAGTGGAAGTAATTAGGAAGGTGTCCTAAAGCTGACTGTGGAGAGACTTTGTGCTGCAACAATTGTCTTTAGCATGTTTTTTTTTAATTTCTATGTAAAGGATCTTGGGATGAATTCTTGCCCCCATTTTCCTTCATACATTTCAATATTTGGTATTTGAGGTGGAGATTTTGTGCTACACTTCATCCTGTTGTGTTTCTACATCTAGTCACTTATCCCTACTAGAAAGAATTCCTATTGTTTGTTGCAGACCACTTCTAAGAAAAGAGAAGTGTCTTCAGTGTTTTCACCAAAATTATCCTATGTCTATGAATATCATATTTAAAAAAAGAGAGATGGATGGTGTTATCCTACATTGAGTGTTATTTTTAGCTTATTTATAGTATATTTACAATATATTAGTACCTCGTAGTTATAGGGAACCTCCCCTTGATGAGAGGAGAGATTTATCCCCTTTTGATGTGGTCGACCTACACATTTCGCTGATAAATCTCCTTATGATGTGGTTGAAACCCGTATCTTGCCCATTAGTTAGCTGGTGACAAAATATTCACCCAACAAAGTGAATGTTGGATAGGTTTAGTTGATGGTTGGATTAGAAATTGGGGTAAAATAGGTTCATCTAATAATAGATCATCCTCATCATATAAGCTATGAACAAGTGCTTGGAGAGATTTATAGTTCTCTATGTCATATCTTGGTTCCCTATGGTATGCACAAATCAAGTTATAATTGAACCAAGAGGGTTTGGTATTGAAATGGTAAAATTGTTTGATAGGTGATAAGCTAATGGAAGAAGTTTGCAATAACATTTGTGGGTTAATTGAATAAGATTCATTGAAAGGTGTTGGAGGTGATTGTTTTATAGTTTTAGGGATGGGACCCTTCTTAGAATATTTTTTCACCTTAAATTTGTAGGTGGTGGAATGGTTTTAGTTGGTTGTTGGGATTGCTTAGTTATAGTTGGCTTTAGGGTAAATAATTTGAGAGTTGAAGATTTGGGTGATGAGAGGTTGGATATAGATGGGAGAGTAAAGGTAGATATATTAGTTAAGAATGATTAGGAACTAGAAGGTTTGATGGGTTTAGGTATAGGTAGAGAAAAGGGGGATGGTTTACTAGAAGAAGAATAGGTAATTGGGATGGTATAAGGATGGGGTCCTAAGATATAAGGTAGGTGGGAAGGAGGTGGTATGGGTCTAGTTTGAGGTAGAGGTTTGGGTAACTCTACATTCTTAATTGGTTTGGTTATGGGTTTCTTTGGTGGATTAGATGGTGTTAAATCCAACTTCAAAGAGGGGTGAGTATGGCTAGGCATGGGAAAAATTCCTAGATTCTTGATAGGTCTGGTAAGAGAGGCATACGGTGATTTGGATATGTTAGTAGGAGGTGATTGGGATGGCTCAGTTATAGTTTTGGAATAAGAGGTGTTTGATGAAAAGGTAATAATGGGTTTAAGGGTGGATTCAAGTGAGGTTGATGAATTATATTTTTTTTGTTAAGAGAGCACAAGATGATGCCAAAAGGTGGCTCTATCACAGTTGGGTTGAGAAGTGAACTCTAAACTTTGGACTAGTCAAGGAAAGGGCTTGTACATGGGCCTGATTCCTTGGTCATTGGTTTCAAAAATTAAGCCCTTAGGTGGAGAAGAAGGTATGGTTCCTCCATCCTTATTGTTTATGGAAGGTTCTAAAATTTGTGGCTATGAGGATGAGGTAATATCTTCCTATGGGATGGTTTCTAAAGAGGGAACGGATGGTTATATGATGGGGGAGGTAGGTATGGTGTCCTCAAGTAAAGGTATGGACATGGTTGATTCCTTTATTTGAGTGTCTAGAGGAATGGAAGATAGTTCAATCACTTCAATGGGTAGAGTGGAGGATGAAGAAATGGTTAAAGCAAAGGTTATCTCCTTTGGTGTTTTCATCAAAGGAGAGGTAGATAAAGCTAAGGTCTCATCAAGTGAAGAGAGAGGGGTGGTTGATTAATTTGTTTGGGTATGTAAATGAATGTAAGGTGAGTCCACTAATTTTGTGAGTGAAATGGAAGAATAAGTATTTTTGATAGTGATCTCCTCAATAATGGGCTCACTAATAATAGCATTGATGGCATGTGCCTCATGAGAGTGAGATGATTCTAGTTTGTTGTCATGTTGATGGGTAGTAGGAGTATGATTGGGAAAAGGTTTGTAGAATATGTTGAGGGATTGATTAGGAGGTGCATTAGGATTATCAAATGCAAGTTTTCCATTGTCAATTAATATTTAGACCAAACTCTTGAAGGTATTTCACCTGCTAATGCCATGTCTTATAACTTGATGAAAGGCACAAAGGTCATTCTCATTGTACCAACTAGGCACGGGGTAAGAAGCATCAAATTTTTGGGGTTATTTAATAAGTGGAAGTTGGATGAGGTTATCCTTGAGAATTTTTCCAAAATTGAAGCATAAGACTCCCATATGGGGGTATATTATTTTAGAGGAGCTCAGGTTTGGTTTTATTTTTGTTGGTAAGAAGGGTTGGAGCATTTTGTTTGATGGGGTTGGTTGATAGTTGGTGGAGGGGTAGTTTTTAGGAAAACTAATTTTGTATATTATTTTGTCTTGGTATTGGGATGGTTGGATTAGTTAGTGGTTTTGGTGGAGGGAGGGTCTTTAGATTTAAAGTTATAATTCTTGTTCTATAGTTTTAATTTTCCTTGGTCAATGGTTTGGTTTTCAAGTTTATATGAAATGATGAATGCCTTATCAAAAGTTAAAAAAAATTGAACTTGAAGAGTAGGGGAAATATGTTTGGTACAAACCTAAGAGAAGATCTCAATCAAATCAGGTTGGGTTAAGGATAAATAAAGTTGGTTGATAAGACCTCTCCATCTACCTATGAAAGCAGCAATTGATTCATCGTCAAATTGCCTAATAGAATAGAGGTCAGTAATAGAAACATTTTTAGATATATTTACTAATAAGTGTTCTAAAAAGATTTGGGAAAGTTAGGAGAATGAAAAGATAGAGAGCTTGGTAAGAGTACTATACTAGTCAAGACTTGGTCCTGACAAAGACATGGGGAAGGTACAAAGGAGTAGAGAATCATTATATGTGATCAAATAACAAGAATGATGAAATGCTCTCAAATGTTGTGGGGGTCCTCCTTACCTTGAAACTTGGAAAACTTAGGTAATTATCATTGAGGTGGATAATCGTGGATAGGAATAAATGGATGAATAGTTTCATTATAGAATTGATAATAGGATAAAATGTTATGAGAACTATATATAGATGACTCCAAGTTGGTCATTTTGTCCATTAACATCTTGATTAAATTTGTTTGAGGATGGGGAGTTATATAATTATGTGGTAAGATTTATTGAGGTTGGGTGGAAGTAATTTACGGATAAATAGAAGGAGGTGTTGAAGTATCCATATATTGGTAAGTGGTTATAAGAGGTTGGGATGGTGCCACATAAGGGTTAATTGACACAAATGGTTGGGTGGAAGGTGTTATATATCCTTGTGGATTAGAAACATATGGGTAAGATGTCATGGGTACTTATTGGGAGGATGATGTGGGTTGATTTAGAGGTACGTTTAGGTTGGTAGATGGTGGTATGGATGTAGATTGGGTTGGAGGTATGAAATTACTAGTTGGTTGTTAGTGGGTGGTAATTCTAGTGTTAATAGGTATAAGTGTTTGAGGTATGGAAAGCGCCAAACTCTAAAGTGGGGTAGAAATTGGTGGGTTGGTTAAACTAATGGAAATGGTATGAATAGGTGTAGAAGATACCCCATGGTAGAAGGAGTAATAGTGATAAGAGGTAGACTTGATCCAATGTTGGAAGTATTTGTTGGGGTAGTACGTATTTGGTTGTTAGTTGGAATATTGGATGGATTTTGGGGAGTGGTAGCAGATGGGATATTGGCAGAAGAAGAAGAAGAATCTTGGGTGATCGTGGGTTGGGTTGAGGTGGCACCCACTAGAAGATGGGAAGGCATACCATAAAGAGTATCCACAGAAAGAACCAAAGCAAGAGAGGTATGATTAGATAAGGTGTTGAGGTAATGCTAAATAAACATGGGGTTATTATCAAGGAAGGCAACAAAATATGCATCACCCTCAATAAAAATATAAAACCTGGTAAGAGGGGGATAAAAATGAGGGGAACCCTCAACATTAGAAGTATACTCCATGGAGGAAGAAGAAAAAGGTGGTTGTTGGTTGGTTTGATTCCTCAACTATTGTCTAATAAAGACCATGAGAGGAAATAGGAGATAAAATGATGAAAATCACACATCAAACAAAGAGTAAGCAAAAGAAAATAACTCAAGGCAATTCAAACATACACTATAGGTGAGTTTAAACTTAGGGTTCTTTTTAGATCACTTTTGGCTTATGCCTTAAAAAATGTGAAAAATAAATTTGGCTGGCATATCAAGTTCTAAAGAGGAAATCTAAGGTTGGTTTCAAGTTATGTTTAGGTGCTCAAGAGAGAAATATATATTGAATTTTAGTACATGGCTTGGTATTGGGGCCTACCCCCTCACTTCACACATAGTAACGATAAGGGTATTGAGTGCTTAGTGAAAATATACTAAATTTCAGATTTTATATTCAACTAGAGAGATGATTTGGTTCTCTCATTGATAATGACCTACAATTAGGATTACAAGGAAAGGTTAAGGTTTACCACTAGGTGATAAAATCCTAGTCATGCCTTGTCTCAAGTATATTTTGATGTGTTAATTGATAATGTGTTTTGGATAAGTGTGTTATAAAAAGAGTCAAAACTATGATTAACTACTTTGACTTTAAGTTAATAGATGAATTAAAACAAGTAGGCAATCAATGTATGCAAAAGATTTATTTTAAGCCCAAAAGAAATTTTAGATTTCATTCGATGAGCATACAATAAAAGAAGAAAAATGGATGATGGGTACCACTAGGTGTGCCATAATGTTTATCTTATTGTCTTCTCATTTCTTAATTTGGAAGCTAGTAAGAAACTAGTAAAATGGGTGTGTAAAGTAATACCTAATAAAAGTGCACATGTGATTTAGATGATGATGGGAACTCCTCTTTGGCTTGGAAAGAATAACTTGAAGATAAGAAAGACATTATAAAAAGGGTTTGTTAGAAAAATAATTGAGTGGTCTACCTACGTGAGATAGATCCAAGAAGTATATGTTTGTTAGGAGGCTATCAATCCACTTTTTATAATAATTAATTTGACATAGATGAAAAGAAAGAATAATTTCATTTAATATCATGAAAGTAAATACATGCAAGAAGAAGAAATTAAAATGCTTTTTCAAATAAAATGACTAAATGTAGTAAAAGTGAGTCAATACTCGTGCTCAGATAGTTAGGGTCAAGTTTAGAAAATATAGGGAGGTTATATGAATAAGAAAGAACATATAAAGTAGGATTTGATTGGGGTTAAGGGAGTGAAAATAAATTATTATTGTCTACCACAATGACCATCATTGGTTGGTTGAACCATCAGCAGTTGAGGTTGATCATCGGTGGTTGGGTGACTATTGACGATTGAGGTGACTATCAGTGGTTGTGCTAACCATCAATGGTTACCTATGTAAATTTGTAAATGTTTATAAAGGGAATTATAGATTGGGTAAATGGTTAGGTGAGGGTTGGAATATGGGTTTGGTTAAAAATAGAAGGATAGAATATGAGTTTGATTAAGTCAAGGTATTTGGAAATGAAATTAAATGAAGAAATAAGTACCAAGTTACCTATAACTTACTGGATAGTGGAATCAATTTGGATAGAGTGACAATACTTTGGTCCTTGAAAGTTATTTGGATAAAGGTTTGAGTCTCCATTATTTTTGTTTACTTGATAAATGGATGTTGGATACCTATGCAAGAAGTTTTGATAGCCTAGACATAGATTTGTGTATTTTTGGATCCTTTTCACTTGATACTCTCCTTTTATAGGATGAAGTTACTAACTATGTAGGAGGAATTTTTTAATTAAGATGGAAGATAAAATTGCCTATTATAATGCTTTAAAGCTTGTTATAACTGCATAAGAGAAGTTTCTAATTTATTCCATGCTTATCTCACACATAACTAGAATTGTCTTTAAAGCATGCTTGATGGCTTGATCATTGATGGTCAAGGTAACCATCGATGGTTAGGCTGACTACCAGTGATTGATGATCCAAAGGAAAATTAGTAAGATTAAGTTAAATGAGGTGGATTAAAAAGGTTCAATTAAAGGTGTTAGATTATGGGTTTAATAGGTTCAAGTTAGTAAATGAGTATAGTTAACTAGGCAATCAACTAGACTTGAGGTTGGGTAAGGGTCAAGGTGGTTCAACATCTAAAACTATTATGTGAAAATTTTGAGTGTATTCACATCTCTATGATAATTAGGACTTAGAAGATGCAAAAATAACTTGAATGACATCAATGGCAATCTCAATGACATCAATGATAACCACAAGCTCACCTTGTCACATACCTCAATGATTAATCAACATTTACCTTCATGAGATGCATGCTTTTGACATCATTTACAACAAAATGCCAAAAAACTCCCCCTTTGTCATTAATGGAAAAAATTCTTCAATTTTTTCACTCTCATCTCCCCCAATCTATCCAATCTCCCTTCTTAAACTTTTTCCACCTTTTACATTAATGACAAAGGGTCATACAAAATTCAACTTCTATAACCATTCATTCTCCCTCTTTGGCAACTACTCTAAGAAGTAAGCTACCAAACTATTGATATCAACTAAAGAAATAGTAACTCCCTTTTTTCTTCAAAAATCCTATATTCTTGTCAATAAATACACATTCATCTTATGAACAACATAAAATACTCCCCTCAAACCAATCATCCACCATGCTTCTATTAACTAAAGAGTGCTCCATGAAGCCTAATGAAGTCACCCCTTTCCATAAGGAACTAAAATAAAATAAACTTAGGAGATTCCTAGATTAGCATGTTATCACAAGATTTATTATCCTTAAGGATCCTTTTAGGATTGATTGGTACCTTAGAATTGACCTCTTCATCAACTATTTTATCATCAATATGAGATAATAATAGACATTTTTGACTTGATTTCACATTTGAAGTATGATCTATCATATTAAACAATCCACTTGGGATTGTAGACTAATCATGACTCTCATTTAATATATTTGGTTTCAACACATTCATTTACCTTCTCTTGCACTCTATGGGATTCAAACCTTTTTTTTTGACTTGATGGCCTTATAAATTTATTAGGATAGAATCTTGAAATGTGTCTCATAGAGCCAACTTTAAATGTTTGGTACAATCTATATAGATGGAGTTGGGGGGAGTGATCTTGGGAGTTGAGAGGGGTATTAGTCAAATTAAAATCCATGGTAATAAGTTATAGTTTAATGGATCCTCCTTTATGAACCATTGTTAAGAAGCTAAGAAACTTATTTTGCTTTTACATCCATGAGGGGTCCTTGTATGAGCTTGTTTCTAAATATTTTCCTTTGATCTGATAGGTTTGGTTATTTCATGTTTTTCTAAAGGTTGTATAGGGACTTTCCACAAGTTTTCCATTGTCTTCTTATATTTTGGAGTTTCATGAACTCAATAAGCCTCTTCTAGGATTGTTTATACTTGTAGACTGGTCCTTCCTTCATAAATAACTTTGCTTTCTTTTTAGGTCATCTAAAGAATTTGATTGAAGGTGTATAAATAATTTAAATTTGTGAAAAATTAAAGTTATTATGCACATGTTTTATAGGGATCTTAATCTCCTAGTGTCCTATTATGCCTAAAACTTGTTTAAGGCAATAATCAGGTCTACGTGTGGGTAGAGACTTTGAAGGCACTATGAGAAACATGGAAAGGTTCAAAATGTGTTCTAGAGTAAATAAAAATCAACAAAAAATAATTTAAAAAAGTCTCTCTAAAAGTTGTTCTAGTGAAACCAAAGTGATAAGAAATTTACATCGCACGAAGAAACACACACCTACAGGTGTCTAACAGGTGTCTAGAGGGTTGTACGAAGGCATGGGTGGTAGGTATTGGTATTCATAAGGTATATACAGGAAATTTTTAGCTTTGTGAGCATGAATAATCCTTTTGTATACCAAAACTAATTTTAAAACCATCCTAAATAGACAATCTAAGTTTTGGGAACTTGTCCCTAAGATGGAACAATAGAGAACTCTATCTTCTTAGAAATATTAGATAGGTCTGAGAGATGATTTCTTATTAAACCATAAGAACTCAATCTAATATCCATACCATTAGGGTACATTATTAAAAGAAATTAAAAAAAGAGAGTTCAAGGGAAATGAGATTGGAGACCCTGAATTCATACTTTCACACACTAAAATTGCTTAGTGTTATTTTGTAGGAATAAGCTCCAAATGATTTCTAGACTCTCAAGGTGATAATATGTAAAGAATTGACACCATAATAAGTTATTTATATGAAGTGATATATCAAAAATGTATCAAATACCATTTAAATGAGGTTTAGGGAAAGTGGGAGAAGAATGATACAAATCTAAAGAGATAAACAACCTATAGGGGTCCATTTTTAGGCAAAACATAGTCATAATCAACTATGATTCATCAGACGAAGATCAAAGAAGAATATGAGTGATCCATGAGAGGAAAAAATTGGTAAAATATAATATAAAACATTAATAACCATGATGAAAACATATATAATCTATTTTAATCTCAAATAAATAAAATGGATGCCCCAACCATGCATCACAAAGTCTACTTGCAAAATACCTCTACACAATCTGTCTATGAAAAAGTTTGCCCCTGCAAAAGTAGGTTATTGTGTCATATGACCTAAATAGGGGATGATTTTTTTTACATGGTATCCTTAAATATTTATAACTCTATCCAATTCCTAGTCTTGATGATAAAATAGCGTAACATCCCTATGTTTTGTCTCAGACATAGAACACTTTCCTCATGCTTAAAACTTGCAACTTTAAAGAGAAATGTGTTGAAAGATGACAAAGGAGATGTTTGGGCCTATTTGGAAGGTTTTTAAATATTTAAATAACCTATAAAACATGATAAACATCTCATGGTAAGATATAACCAAGCAAGAGGATCTAGGTTGCTAGACTTACAAATAGGCCTAGAGATAAGATTTTGACCTAGAGCCCAAACAATAGGTCATCATCATTTATAGATATATTATGGATATATAAACCATTAGAACATATATTTATAATGATTAAAATTTTTCCCAAGCTATATTGATTCAAATAAAACATCAAAAAGGTCTTTTTGAGCCTTAGGTTGTAGGTAGACCTATGGAATAAGGTTTAAGCCTAAGGAAAACAGTAGGTCAATTGCATTTATAAAATAAGACGATAATTCCAATGGTTTAATACATGTTTGTAGGATGATAATAGATATTTTTAAGCTAATAATATGTATGGGATTTCTCTAAGAAGCTATTTCTTGGCTTCAAGTGCACATAGGCCTATGTAGACTATTAAAGGAGCCTGAGTGGCCATGTTTGAATGCTTAGAAATCATATAAGGATATTCATGGTACCCCAAGGTATTTGGAGGTGTTATTGGGGTTCATAATATGATATAATAATCATCAAGTGGGGGATTGAATGTGATACCTTCATGAACAAAGGTTGAGTCCAAATTGCTCTAAAACCCTAACAAACCCTCTCCAAGGACCTAATTGGAAAGATATTTAACATGTGGAAGCCATAAGGGTTAAAGTTACCATGAAAATAAATATAAATTTTATATGACCATTCAAGGCTCCTCCCCATGAATTTTATTTGTATTAAACTTGTATAGATGGTGTAAAACAAGGATTTATTTGATAATTTTGAGTGTTTTGTAGGTGTGTAGAAGCTTTAGATGATACAATAAAATTTAGGAGAGATATTGGGACTTATTTTATGTCTCAATTTTCATATATTGAGCTATATAGTATCCTAAGTATGTATACCATCTTCCTCATCTTAGCCATTCTAGTAAGTAGTGATCACTTAGTGAAAAAGATGATAATTCTAATTGAGAAGCCTTTTGAGGCTTGCTTGATGAATATTATTATGTGGAGACTCTTTATAGGTGGAATTAATCCTTTTTCATGGATTTTATTGAATAATTTGATTAATTTTGAGTGCCAAGCGTGTGGGGTGCATGAGAAAGAGTCATTTTTAATTGTTAGGGATGATTGTTCATGGTCAGAAGGATATGGATGATTAGGGACCACTCCAATGCCTATGGAGGATTTTAAATAACCTGTCCTTCTCATATAAACCATCATACCTATCCATATTTAGTGGTGATGTATTCTAATGAAGGAAAATCGTGAGGGAATTTTCATATGCAAGAAATAAAGCATCTACACAACATTTGGAGGAGCTTGATGATCTGGGAGACATTTATCCTCTTATTCCTTATAAGACCTATCTCATACCTAATTTTATTATTGTTATAACTCATTATTATTTATTGAAAAGTGTCCTTGTGACTCTTGAGATTCACTTTCTCTCTCTTCTCTCACAATTAATATATGTACTATCTTTTTTGGCTTTTATAGGGATATCTCCACCTAATTATGGTGAATCCTTACTCATTTTTGGCCTTGAACTAATGATAATGTCGTTTTTACTTCATTCAAAACTTTGCTAAGTGTATGTTGGCTTACCTTGACATGTTGTCCTTCCTAGTGCCTTTTGTAGTTTGAGAACTCTCTTTTGTAGGTCAATAAGAAGTGTTTAATGTGGATTGCAGGTATAGTGAGTAGTCTATTCATTAGTGTTTCTAGAAGACCTATTGTGTATTCCTCTTAATATAATATTTCTTCAAGAACCCATGCTTGAAAAATTTATGTAGAGGAGGAGATTTCAATTTTTTGAAGTGTATGTGTAGGTCTGCCTTTGGTTCAAAGTACATTACAAGTGATGTAAATAGAGAATAAATTTGGTGCATCACCTTCTTAGCTCAGTTTAGTGTAGGATTCCTAACCCTTTTCCTTATAAGTGTAAATTTGGTTTTGGTGTGTGGAAGTGGTACATTAGGGTAATTATCCCTACTCTAGATACTCACATCAAATTTAGGTCATCTACAACCCTAAGGTGTTTCCATTATGCCACTTGAATGAGGAGCACTGAATCATCTCCTCAAGGGGTGCAAGTTCAAGTGACAATAGTTTTTTCCACACTCGATAGGATTTAAAAGTCCATTCCTTGAGGATTTTTTGTGTTCTCCTCAAGATATAATCCTTTGGAGGAAATTATACTAAGCACCAATGGTGAATCTAAGCACAAATATACTAGTCAATCAATCTAGGTACTTTAATTGAGGTTGTTTCTTATTTTATACACTTTTCATGAATGATTCATGGTTGGTTTTGTTGTTGACTTTATTTTTACACAAGTTAATGAAGTATATACATCTTTTCCCATCACCTATCAATATAAAAAAGTCCTTATTCAATATTGTCATGATCCTTATCAATCCTATGTTGTCTCTTATCAGCCTTACTATGAGTTGCATCAGTCCTATAATCAATCTTCTCAAGCTTATGCTTCACCTAGTCCACCTAGTTCCTCTCTAAGTTAGGCCATTTCAAGTTTAGAGAAGACTCTATTTGGCTATAAAGACTATATTCTATATATTTATACTAGAAATGGTTGTGGTCAAGTTATCCCTAGTGATTGTATCAAGAGTGTGAGGGATGTTTTAGAGATAGTCAAAGGAGAATGGATACCCATTGAGAGAGCTAATTTGTAAGGCCTTACAGGTGAAATGATTGATGTCTATGGTCTAATTTTCCATAAAGAAGAAAGGTTGAAAGCCCATAAACTGGATCAATATTTTCAGCTCCAATATACCCCATATTAGCCTTCATGTGTGTAAACTTCACCCACTCAAAATGTTAATCCAATCATGCTTCAAAATGCCCTAAGTCCATGAATTCCCTAATGTTTCCCTTATTATAATTCCATCCAAGAGATAAACCAAAGGAAGAATGACACCACTATTGAGAAAGTTGATCTATCTCAAAACTAGATTGGAGAAGATTTTAAGAGAAGAAGACTAATGTTGGAGGCCCATCTTGACAAACATATTGAGTTACAAAACTACCATTTAATGTAATATATCATGGCCACAAAAAATGATGTTCCTAAGTATGACCTCCAAATTTTGATACAATATTCTAAGACTAATGAAATCCTAAGTTTCCTAAGCCAATCATTTACCCCTCCACTTGTATCTCAGCCTTATGAATAACTCTCTAAGCCTAGCTTCCCAAGTTGGAAATAAGTAGTGGCATCTTGTGGAAATAAGGATAAAAAATGTATAAGTGAATATGATGAAAGTGAATATAAATTTTAACCTACTCAACTCCCTCCCACCCCTCCTTGAGAAGCCTTTTTCCCTTCATCTCAACTTTATTTTACTTCATTTCCTAATAAAGATCCTATTTCCCCACAAGAGAAGATATTTAAAAAGAATCTTGCCAAACAAATTAAGGAGTTAAAAAATCAAAATATAGAAGCTCTCATCTATCCAAGAAAATATTGAAGCCAATGAATCATTAAAACCATCAAAAATAGGAGTAAAAACTTGGTTGGGAAGGTTAAAGACCAAATGAATACTGTTAAGGCACCTAAAGAAGATCATATGAGAGATGAAGTGGATTTTGACTTTGAACTTTATTTTCCACCTCCTCCAACTGATCCATTCTACCCTTAATCCATAAACTTTTATCTTAGAGGAATTATGTCATGGAAACCTAATGTGGATCATTTTAATGAAGAAAAACCAAATTCTAATGGTGAATAATACATTTATCCATGGAATCCTTCTTGGGCTAAAGTCCCTAGTTTTTAGATGACTAGTCTTGGCATCACCAAAAGAGAAAAGGATATTGAAAACATTGTAGCTCTTAAAGATATCAAGGAGGTTGAAGTAAGGGAGATACAAGATGAATTATTTAAAGAGGTCCCAAGAGATAAATAGGAAGTGTTTTCTTGTTTTGAATCTCTTATTTGTGATAACTATGGATATGTTAGAAATGAGCAAGAGGAGGTTTCAAATGAAGTACTTGTGTCTCCTAAGGTTGAGGAAACAAATATCAAAGAGGTAAATCTTCCATTGCATCATGAAGCTATGGGTCACACTTATATGAAAATGTTCAAAGAATATGAATATTTTGAGAAGGCAAGACTTATAATAAAGCAAGCCCAAGATGTTGAGGAGCAAGTATGTTTTGAGTGGTATCACCATCAAGAGACTCTAAACCATGATGGAGAAATCTATGATGACTATCAAGATTTTTAGGATGGTTTGAATATTGATTTTGAAATTAAATTATAAGTTACCCCCTTAGATTTTAATATGGTTTCAAGGTTGCTTCACATCATATGGAACAAGATGAAAATTTCCAAGGAACCACATATGAAGTTACTCCCACAAACATTGAGAAGGAGTTTGAAAAATAAACACTCCTAGAAAGTCATGATACAAATCATCTTGGAGGGTTTGAAGAGGTTATAGTAAAAGGGAAGAATAATGAAACCTTTCAAGAAGGTATAGACATTCAAGAAGTTGTTCCATTTTTGGAGATGCAAGTCTACCATGATGAGACAAAGGAACAACAATATGAGGTATGTTTCCAAGGTTAAGAAGAGTTCATCTACCTTGGAGACTTGTTTGAGATGACTCCATCAAAAGACATACCAAGCTAAGGAACAAGAAGGAAGCATGAGTTATCTAGTACTCTATTCAAGGAAAAGCATGCTTGGAATCTTAACATACCTCATGAAAAAGATGATTCAAACACCTTTCCTTTTGATCCAAGAGGGAAGTACATTTGGTTAGATGCACATAAGTCATTTGCTTCCTATTTTGTTATGTTTCCTAAGTGTCTTTTTTACATATGTGTGTGTGTTTCTTTCCCTTTTCTTGTGTGTGATGTATTGTTTTCATGTGTTGATATCAATAAACTATCTTCTTAGTCAAGTCAAGGTCTGATCTTGATATTTTCAAAGTGAATATGACTCCTTTACTCAATGGATATGATAAGGCCACTAATCTTTAACATAACAGTCATGTTACCCATAGGAATTACCAAAGATGTTGACCAAATTTGACTTTTAGTCAAATTAGGTCAACTTCTACATGTTAAAAATTTTAAAGGGTTTCCTTATGTCTTATAAAGGTGTCATATTGGTTTGAATATCTCACCTATCCTTGTTCTAACCTTGGTGTAAGCCTAGCTCCCTTGTCCTTGCTTAGTCTTGAAAAGTCAACCCTAGTCAACTATGGTCAAACATATTCAAAGTCTCAAATTATTTTATGAATGTACTATTAGGTTCATTGAAGTGTTATAATGTGTCCCTAAGTCATGTATTAACCCTTTACCATGTTTCATATGACAAAAGTGTCTTTTAGTCACATTTTGTGCTCATTAGTTGAATTATACAGACTTTTTTCAAGGAAGAAATTGTCACCAAGGAGGATTTAAACGTTTATAAGGTTATATCATGCTAGGAAATGATTAGATGTAGAAAATAAGTAGTTTCATGCACTAAAATAATAGAATCTCCTAAAAATGGGCTCTTAATGGCACTTGTACAGACTTGGAGAGTCCATATCTAGGTGAAAACATGGGCATAGTGTCTCTTGAGCTTCATAAAGTCTCCCATATTATTTTTGTATAGATTAAAAGTTAAAAATATCAAATTTTTCTTTGTATCCTCCTTTCTTTCCTTCACAAGCTAAAAAGGGCCAACTTTAAATGCTTGGTACAATCCATATAGATGGGTTTTAGGGGAGTTATATTGGGAGTTGAGAGGGGTATTATTAAAATTCAAATACATGTAAATAACTCAAAATTTAATGGCTCCTCATTTATGAACCATTGTTAAGAATCCAAGTAGCTTCTTATGATTTTGCATCCATGAGGGGTCCTTGTATGAGCTTATTTATAAATATTTTGCTTTGATTTGATAGTTTTTAATTTTATAAGGCCTATCCATAGGTTTTACATTGTATTATTTACTTTTTAAGTTTCATGAACTCAAGAAGCCTCTTCTAGGCTTGTTTATGCTTTTAGACTGATTCTTTCCTTCATAAAGAACTCTACTATGTTTTGAAGTCATCTAAAGAATTTGATTGCATGTGTATAAAGGATTTGAAGTTTTTTAAAATTCAATTGATTATACACAAGTTTTATAGGTAGCCTAACCTCCTAATGGCCTATTAGGCCTAAAACTTGCTTAAGGGAACAATCAGGTCTACGTATGGGTAGAGACTTTAAAGGCACAATGAGGAACATGGAAAGGTTTCAACTGTGTTATATAGTAAATAAAAATAAACCAAACCAAATTTGAATAAGTATCTCTCAAATTTGTGCTAGTGAAACCAAAGTGACAATAAATATGCATCACACACATAAACATACACCTATAGTTGTCTAATAGGGGTCTAGAGGTTTGTATAGAGGCATGGGTGGTAGGTATTAGTATTCATAAGGTCTGTAAATAAAATTGATAGATTGGTGAGCATGAATAATACTTTTTAATCCCAATATGAATTAAGAAACCATCCTAAATAGACAATTTGCATTTTGGGAACTTGACCCTAAGATGGCAGATTAAAGAACTTTGTGTTTTTAGCAATATTGGATAGGTATAAGAGATTATTTATTCTTAAAAATTAAGAAATACATCTAGTATCCATACCATGAAGGTATATTCTTCAAATATATGGAAATTGGAGATTTAAATGGACATGAGTTTGGAGACACTGAAGTCATACTTTCACACACTAAAATTGTTGAGTGTTATTTACATGAATAAGCTCCAAATGACTTCTAGACTCTCAAGGTGATAATATGTAAACACTTTCCACAATAATAAGTGATTAATAAGAAGTGATATAAATAAAATGTCTCAAAGAACATATAAAGGAGTTTTAAGGTAAGTGGATAAAAATGATCCAAATCTAAAGAGACAAACATCCTATAGGTGTCTATTTTTAGGCAAAACACAATCACAATCAATTATGACTTAGTAGATACAGATCAAAGAAGAATATGAGTGATGAATGAGAGGTAAAAATGGGGAAAAAATAATAGAAAAAATTAATAATGATGATGACAATATAGATAGGCTATTTAAATCTCAAATCAAGAAAATGGAGGCCCCAACCATGCATCACATAGTCTACTTGCAAAATACCTTTGCATAGTCTACCTATGAAAAAATTTGCCTTGGATTTTGAGTGGGTTAGGGGGACATATGACCTAAATAATGGGTTATTTTTTATACATTTAATAATTTAATATTTAATAACCCTCTCAGATTCTTTGTCTTGATGATAAAATAGGGTAATACCCCTCTATTCTATCTCAGAGGTAGAACACTTTCCTCATGCTCAAAACTTGCAGCTTTAAAGAAAAATGTGTTGAAAGATGACCAAGGAGATATTTGGGCCTATTAGGAAGGTTTTAAATATTTATATCACCTATAAAAACATGATGAACATCTCATGGTAGGATATAACCAAGCAAGAGGGTCTAGGTTTCTAGGTTTGCAAATAGGCCTAAAGATAGGATTTTGACCAAGAGCCCAAACAATAGGTTATCATCATTTATATCTATTTTAGGTATATCCAAAACATTGTAACATGTTTTTGGAATTATTAAATATTTGATAAATCTATATGGATGAAAATAAAACATCAAGAAGGTAATTTTGAGCCTTAGTTTGTAGGCAGACCTGTGGAACAAGGTTTAAGCCTAAGGCAAATGGTAGGCTAGTTGCATTTATAAGATAAGATTATCATTAAAATGGTTTGATACATATTTTTATGATGATAATATATATTTTTAATCCATTGAGATGTAGGGAATTTATTAAAGAAGCCATTTTTTGGCTTATAGTGCACATAGGCCTATGCAAGCTACTAGAGGATCTCAAGTGGACATGTTTGAATGATTAGAACTCCTCTAAGGCTATGCATGGGACCCAAAGGTATTTGTATGTGTGGGTGGGATCCATAATATGACGTCAAAATAATCAAGTGGGGGGTTGAACATGAGACTTTCATGAACAAAGGATAAGAGTCCAAACTACTCTAAAACCCTCACAAACCCTCTCTAAGGAACTGATTGGAAATATATTGAAAATGTGGCATCTAGAATGGGTAAAGTGACAATGAAAATAACTGTAAATTGTATAGGACTCTTCAAGGCTTTTCCCCATCTATTTGAGTTGTACTACACTTATACGAATGATATATAACAAGGCTTTATTTTATAATTTTGAGTGTTTTGTATGTGTGGAGAAGCTTCAAATGATGTTTTAAAATTTAGGAGAGATATTGGGAATTTTTTTAGGTTTACATGTTCATATATTGAGATATATAGTATCCTAAGTATGACTACCATCTTCCTCATCTCAGCCAATCTAGTGAGCAATCAATGTTCACTTAGTGAAAAAGATAATAATTCTAATTGGGAGCCTTCTGAGGCTTTATTGTTGAATATGATGACATGGATAATATTTAAAGGTGGAATTCCTCTTTGTTCATGGATTGGATTGAATAATTGGAAGCATTTTGAGTGCCAAGTCTGAAGTGTGTATAAGAAAGAGTCATTTATAACTGCTAGGGATGATTGCTCATGTCTAAAAGGATATGGATGATTAGGGACCACTCCAATGCCTATGTAATATTTTTAGTAACACCTAATTCTAAGATAAACCATCAAACCTATCTCTATTTAGTGGTGAGGTAGTTTAATGAAGGCAAATCATGAGGGTAGTTTCATATGCAAGAAAGAAAACATCTACACCACATTTAGAGGAGTTTGATGATCTAGGAGACATTTATCCTTGTATTAATTTCAAGACCTATCTCATTACTTATTATATTGATGCTATAATTCCTTATTTTATAACTTTCCTTATGAATCTTAAGCTTTACATTCTCTATCTTTTCTCTCATAATTGCTATATGTACTAGTTTTTTTGGCATTTATAGGGAGCTCTCCACCTAAGTATGGAAAATCCATACTAATTTTTGGACTTTAACTAATTATAATTATATTTTTAATTAATTCTTGACTTCACTAAGTGTATACTATGGTTATTAGTCTTGTGTAAGTGTATGTTGTCTTACCTTGACAGGTTATCCTTCTTAGTGGCTTGTGTAGTTTGAAAACTCTCTTTTATAGGTTAGTAAGAAGTGCACAATGTGGATTAAAGTTATAGTGAGTATTCTATTCATTAGTTTTTATAGAATACTTATTTTCTATTCCTTCTAGTCTATGCTCTCTTCAGGACCCCATGATTGAAACATTGATGTAGAAGATGAGATTTCAATTTTATGAAGTGTATGTGTAGGTTCCCCTCTAGTTCCAAGTGCATTGCAAGTGGTGTGAGTAGAGAATAAATTTGGTGCATCATCTCCTTAGATAGTTTTAGTGTAGGCTTCCTAACCCTTTTAATTATAATTTTAAGTGTGTGGAAGTGGTACATCAAGGGAACTTCTAGAGACTCACCTTAAATTTGGGTCACCCACAGCCCTGAGGTATTTCCATTGTGCCACTTGAATGAGGAGAGTTGAATCATCTCCTCAAGGGGTGAAAGTTCAAGTGAAAACACTAACTTTACCTTTCCTCATTTATTATTCATTATTGAATATTTTTGGGGTTTTTTAATGATGTATCTAAGGTGACCAAGGATGTTTATAATCTATCATGTTTACCAAAATGACAATGACAAAGTGTGATTCAATGAGCTTCAGTGTTCCTACATGGTCCTTTAGTTTTTAACTTAGTAAGGCAATTTATGGATGATATTGAATGTATGGACATGTTTTAGATACACTATGAGGTTTTATGAGTGTTTAGAGTGATTATATAAATGAATTTAATTCATCAAAAGTAGTAATATGTGTGTCTAAGTTCAAGTATCCATCTTGGTAGATAATATAGAGTAAGTAGTTTTATGATGGTATATTTTACATGTGTGAAGGTTTCAAGTTAAGTTTGATACATGGATGGATTACCCTATGAAAGGTGATAATGTCATTCAAATTTTAGGTCATAAGTTTGAGCGTATTAAAAGTTATTAAGGTGCAAATTTAGCCTTCTAGGCAGAGTTCACTAAGTTCCCATAACCAAATTTGCATTATCAAAGATCTAAAATAAACATTTAATTGGATCATAGATATAATGAAAATCATTTAATATAAATATATAAGGATATAATGGATAACATGTTATTTTTAAATACATATAAATGACATGAGTGAAGTCAATTTATCAAAGGTTCTTAAGATTGCATGAACTCATGACATGTGTCTAAACCTTATTAATTTAATAAGAGATCAATGGTATGTGGGTGTTCATGTAAATGGAGATCAATGGTGAAAGTTGAGTCAAATATCCAAATGTGTATAAGGCACATAGATATGCCAATTGGCTTGATCTTAGAAGCAAGGATCTAAGATCAATGGTGATAGTTGCAAGATAAAGACTAGTTTAATCCTGAAGAGATCAACGGAGAATGCTTGATCTAGCTACTAGGATAAATTAGATGTAGACACATGGCTGATGTTTTTTTAATACATAGTTACCATTATAATTTAAAAATTCAAATTAATGAAGGAAAATAAGTCTATAGTTTTTGAGCTATATCTTTTGATCAAGGATGAATTTCATGATGGTATAAAAAGAAAAGTTGAAGAGGAATTCAAGGTACATCCATCAAAATTTATTAGAAGGTATGAATTTTTGTCAAGGTGTATATATGGATCTTAAAGTTTTAATATTTGTTCATTCATAATGCTACTATGTACAAGACTATTGTTTGAGTAAATTGTGCTTTAATATAAGAGTGTTTTGGTGAGATTAATCATTTGAAGATGTCTTAGAGGTCATATGGAGTGGACCCAGGTATTTTAAAGTGATTTTATGTTCTTAATTTAATTGATGAAGTGATAAATGAGTAAATAGGTATTTATTAGACCTATAAGGGCTACTAAAGCCTAATTAAAAGGTATAGATACTTAAGTCTAAATCATGGATACTATGGATGACCTATGAGGATTGTATTGAGTTATGTGTTATCATGATAGATGCCTTAAGTGTCAAGGCAAGTATTATGGCTGACCTATAAGTTGATGTTCATGAAGACTTTATAAAGTGTGATTACCAAGGAAATGGTTTTTTGACTTGGATTTGGATGTGTTGAGAGAGTAAAAGATAGAGATGAAGGAAATAAATCAGAGGGAGTGTGCTCAATGGATGGAATAAAGTACAGAGTAGTTTTAGGATGAGTGAAGAAGTCTAAAGTGATATAAAAGGGGTGTTTGGATTCATTTATTTTATAATAAAGTTTTTAAGTGTGTGTGAATTGTTGAAATAGAGGTATTGTACATTATTTATCCAATTAGATATAAATTTAATCAAAGTTTTCAAGTTGATAATTTCATAGGCATTGTGTGGGTACTCAACATATAGGATAAGTGGGTGTTTGTTCATTCTTAGGGGTGGGTGCTCCTTTTGAAGTTGGTGCTTCACTAAAATTTATCTTGTTTTTAATCATCTTATAGGACTAGCAGTCCATGTGTTTACATGCTTGAGAGTGGTTTTCATTCCCTATGAGGGTTTATCATATAATTCATGTGTTGTGTGTATGAACTTACATTATCTCTCTTATTCATTATTATGAATAAATTGTATGCTTTATGATTCATTATGGTCTTTGATTAAGAGTTTAAAATAATTACTAATAATGTTTGAAATATCTTTCATCACTGATTCACCCCTCCTCAATGATTTTACCTATAACAATTGGTATCAGAGTAGGACCTTCATTGTAAGTTTAACCACTTGAAAGTGATCTAAGGTACAATATGGCAAATTAATAGAAGTATGGATTATATATAAGGTAAGAACCATTGTTTAATGGGTCAAATTATGCTTTCTAGAGTGCAAGGATTAGGACATACATCATGCCTCTAAGGTTTGATACTTGGAAATATATCATAGATAGTTATACTACACCAACTACTCCTCCAACTTGATTTATTAACAATAAGTTTAGTGAGAATAATTATAAAGATATGAATTATATAATTTTTAGTCTATCTGAGGATAAGTTCACCAAAGTGATCCATTTCAAGTCCATCAAATAAATTTGGAACAAATTATAGACTATCTATGAATTAGACTCACAGGTAAAACTGGTTAAATTTTGGACCTATCAAAGATAATTTGAAGGTCTCAAAATGAAGGAAGAAGATACTATGGAATCTTATATTTTAAGGGTTGATGAGGTAGTAAACATGATCATTATCTTGGAGAGGTGATTGATGAATCTACTATAGTATGTAAGGTATTGAGGACTCTTACACTCAAGCTTAACTCAAAAGTTTCTACTATAGAATAAATTCATGATCTCACTTAGTTGAATATGGATGAACTACATGGCATTCCCTTGAAGATCTAAAGATTGAGAAGAAAAAGAGAAAGAAGTTAAAGTTACATATGAAGGACTATATAGATTAATTTATTTTGTATGATAATAGAATATATGGAGACTCCAAAGAGCATAAATTTATAGTCAAGCATCTAAATATTCAATTGGAAATCCTATCTACAAGCCTAAAAACTAAATAAGATGAGTGTTTAAGGTATGTGATTTAAAATGAGTCATTGAAAGATGAGTTAGAAAAGGCATCTAGTAAGGTGAAGTCATTTGTGATGTTTGAAAAGAGCTCAAGTAATCCAGATAATATTCTAAATATTAAAAATCATGATAGAAATAATGGATTTGATTACAAAGAAAAACAAGAGATTGCAACTCAAGACAAGGTGAAGACTAATGTGAATAAAGACAATTAGACCTTGAGGGTCAATAATTAGTCTTGGACTAAAGATGTTTATAGAATGAGGATAAATAATATTAGACAACTAAATGCCATGAGGTATGCAAATTTTAATAGATACTACGATACTTACAATCAATTTGTTCATAAGGATAGAGAGTGTAGAATAATTTCTAAGAATGAGTGGAATCATAAATCAAATAGGATGAATAAATTTAAGTGCTTCAGTTGTTATGAGATAGGACACATTATAAGATTTTATCCAAATCAGGTAAGGAAAGTTGAGTTCACTTCAATAAGAATGATTTACTACAACTACAATTAGAAAGGTCATATTTCCAAGAATTACAAAAGAGCCTTTTGTAAAAAGGGCATACAAGTAATTGACACCATAAAATGGTTTAAGGAAACTAAGTCTAAGAAAGAATAAGAAAGTAAATAAAAATCTTACAACACACCAAAGAAAAAATCAATGTTTATTCAAATAAATTTTCACATTCAAGAATTGGTAGATAGATAGTGGGTGCTCAAGTCATATGATTGGAGATAAAATCAAGTTTATCTCTCTCAAGAAGACCAATATAGGTTTAATTAGATTTGGTGATAAAAAATCTACTAATATTGTTGGAAAAGGTATTGTGAGTCTTGACAATGGTCATACTAGAACCGAGAATGTCTTATATGTAGAAAGTCTGAAACATAATCTTTTAAGTGTGAGTCAAATGTGTGAGAAAGGAAATATTATAACCTTTCATGACAAAGAATGTGAAATTGAAAGGGAAAAGTCTGGAAAAATAACTATAAATATTCTTAAAGTAGAAAATAACTTGTATATCTTCGATGAACCCAAGAAAGAGGAATGTTTCATAAGTCAATTGGATTAAATTTGGCTTAAACATAAAAGAATTTAACATATGAAGTTTGACAATATGGTAAGGATCAATTAAAAGGGGTTATTAATACATATTACAAAAATTACCAAAATTCCTCACTCTCTCTACAATACATGTCTTCATGTGAAACAAATCAATAATATATAAAAATACAAGGAACACTCTACTACAAGGCCATTAAAATTGATCCATAGTGATTTGTTTGGACCTATGAGAACTCAATATATTCAAGGTAACAACTATTTCATGTTTCTCATTGATTATTTCACTAGGATGACTTGGATATGCTTTCTTAAATAGAAATATGAAACTTTTGCAATATTTACAACATTCAAAGCACTTGTGAAAAAATAAAAAGAATCTAAAATTAAGTGTATAATATCGGATATAGGAGGTGAGTTTTGGTCTCATGAATTTGATGAATTCTATGAATAACATGGGATAAAAAGACAATAATATGTTGCTAGAAAACCATAATCAAATGGTGTTATTGAAAGGAAAATTATAATTGTTCAATAAATGACTAGAACTATGCTTCAAGATGCTAAACTATTAGATGGTTATTGGGAAAAAGAAATAAACACTTCATTTTAAATTCTTAACATGTGCCAAATTAGAGTAAAAGGTGATAAGACTCCATATTAGCTATGGAAGAATAGAGATTATAATGTCAAAAAATTCAGAGTATTGGGGGGAAAGTGTTATATCAAAATGGATGAATAAAATCTTGGAAAATTTGATTCAAGATCTAATGAGGGCATCATCTTAAGATACTATTATATCAGATCTACCTAATAATGCTTCAACAAGAAACTTCACAAGATTGTTGAAATCTCAAATGTGAGTGTAGATGAGACAAATATACTCAAGAATTGAAACTTGAAAGTAAGTGATACTATTTAGAATTATATTGCAAATAAGGATGAGTTATCTATTCAAATAGATGATTAATATTAAGAGGAAGAAATCAGAATTGAAACTAAAACTCCATCTAAGATAATAGAAAAGGATCATCCTACCTTCTAGGTAATTGGTAATGTGAATGCAAGGTTGTAAACCAATGATCAATCAGAATTAATAAAAAATTGTCTTCTTGTCATTTTTTAAATTAAAAAAATTCCTAGAAGCTATCAAATATGAAATTTGGACATGTGTTATGGATGAAGAACTTGATCAAATAGTTAAAAATGAAATATGGGATATGGTTCCCAGACCAAAAACCAAGAATGTGATAGGCACTAAGTGAAGGTTCAAAAAAAAAATGATTGGGAAAGGAGGGGTCATAATAAATAAATATAGATTGGTGTGTAAAGTATATGCTTAAGTTGAAGGCATATATTTTTATGACACTTTTGATCCAGTGGTAAGTATGGAATACTTTAGACTATTCTTAGCATATAATAGTTTAAAATATTTTAAGGTATACCAAATGGTTTTGAAATTTACCTTTTAAAATGGAAACTTAGATTAAAAAGTATACATTTAGTTACCTTAATGATTTTTCTTATCAAGTGATCAAGACTATGTATGAAAATTGAAGAAGGCTTTATATGGTCTTAAACAAGCTCTTAGAGCTTGGTATGATAAACTAGACAAGTATCTTTTGAGTCAAGATTTCAAAAGAGAGGTAGATGATAAAAATTTATACATTAAGACTAAAGGTAGTCATCAATTACTTGTTGGTTTTTATGTTGATGACATAATATTTGGTTTTGACAATGATAATATAAGTAAAGAATTTGCAGATGTCATGAAGACTAAATTTGAGATGTCTATGTTGGGAGAACTTTCATTTTTTTTAGGATAGAAAATTAACCAAGTAGATGCATGGATATTCATTTCAAAATATAAATACATCAATGATATGATAAATAAATTTGATATGATGGAATGTAATCTAATGAGTACACCAATGATTATAGGTTGTAAGCTAAGTAAGAAAGATGACTCACCAAAGGTTGATCAAACCTTTTATATATCCATGATTGGAAGTTTTTTGTACTTCACTACCTCTAGAACTGACATCAATAAAATTTTAGGACTTGTTGGTAGGTTTCAAGCTGATCCTATAGAATTTCACTTGAAACAAATCAAAATAATATTAGGGTATCTTAAGGGCATCATATAATATGGTTATGGTATCCTAAGAGCAAATAATTCACACTAAAGAAATACCCTAATGAAGATTGGGATGGATGTGTGGATGATAGGAAAAGTAAAAGTGATGGTGTTTTATTCTTGGGTGCATGCTTGGTATCTTGGCTAAGAAAGAAGCAAGCCTTGGTATCCCTATCCACTATAGAAGCTTACTATATAGCTAATACCTTATGTTGTGCTTGAATTGTATGGATGATGCAAACCTTAGAAGACTATAAGGTAAGGAAAAAAGAATTTTGTCCCATGTACTATGATAATAATAATGTAATTAATATCTCAAAAAATCTTGTAATTCACTAAAAATCTAAACACATTCCCATTAGATATAATTTCTTGAGATAACAAGTAAGAAATAAATATGTTAAGTTAGAATATATGCTTATAAAAGAACAACTTGTAGACATTATGATAAAACAATTAAAAAAAGAGAATTTTGAGTATCTAATAAAAATATTATTAGTTAAATCCTTGTCTAAAAATCCACATAAGGTTCTTGGTTGAGGGGGAGAAATTAGTTCATGAGCTTGCTCCAGTTGTCTTTAATAAAATGCTTTAGGTGAAACATAGAGTTAGAGGGGGATAATTTAGATAGTTTGAGAGTATTAAAGATATGTGCATAATGTAAGGGATATTTTTTATTAATTTTGTCAAGGTGAGTTCAAGAAATATTTATTTATCTTATATGTTTTGAAGCATGTTTAAGACTATTAAGGTAAGAAGAGGTATCCAAAATGCTATGGGGTGTTTGTATCATCTCTTAGAGGTGGTAATTTTCTATTGTTATTTATTGAAGTATTTTCAAGTCCTTGGGATTAGAAGATGAGCCCAATTTGTCATTATGTCAAAGGGGGAGAAAGTACTTTAAGAGAGAGAGATAGAGTTTAAGCATAAGATTTATATTGGTGTTTGACATCAATAATAAAGGGGGATATTAATTAATAATTGTAAATTAGGTCTCCAAGGTAACCAAGGATGTTTATGAGGTCTCATGCGTGCTAGAATGAAAATGACAGAGTGTGATTCAATGAGCTTTAGTGTTCTTACATAATACTTCAATGTTTGACTTAGTAAGGTAATGATGGATGATATTGATGGTATGGACATGTTTTAGAGACCCTATGGTGTGATATTAGTGACTGAAGTGGTTATATAAGTGAAAAAAATTCATCAAAAGTAGTCATATGAGTTTCTAGGTTCAAGTAGCCATCTTCGTAGACAAGGCTAAGTAAGTAGTTTTATGATGGTATATTTCACATGTGTGAAGGTTTCAGGAGAATTTTGATACATGGATGGATTCCCCTATGAAAGGTGACTATGTGGTTTAAATTTTAGGTCATGAGGTTAAGCATAGCAAAAGTTATTAAGGTGAAAAGTTAGCCTTATAGACAGAGTTCATTAAGTTCCCATACTTATAAAAATTTTCATTATCAAAGGTCTATGATGATCATTTAATCAGATCACAAATATAATGATGAACATTTAATCTAACCAAATAAGGATCTAACAGAGCATGTGAGCTTGTTAGATAGAGATCAATGGCACAAGTGAATTCAATTTGTCAAAGGTTCATGAGATTGCATACACTTATGACATGTGTATCAATATCATTGATTTGATATAAAATTAGTGGTACGTGGGTGTTCACGTAGATGGAGATCAATGGTGCGGGTTGATTTAAATAGTCAAATGTGTAGAAGGCACATAGAGTTGCTAAGTGGCTTGATCTCAGAATCAAAGATCTAATATCAATGATGAGCATTTCAAGTTAAATACTAGGATAATATTGAGGATATAGATATATCACGTTTTATCTAGAATGATATGTAGGCATGTGGTTGATGTTTTTGTAATACATAGTGACCATTGGAATTTGAATATTCAAATTAATGAAGGAAAACTAGTCTATAGTTTTCAAGTTATATATTTTGATCTAGGATGAATTTAATGGTGATGTAAAAAGAAAAGTTGAAGAGCGCTTAAATTTTCATCCATTAAAATTTATTATAAGTCTTGAATGTTTTTAAAGGTGCACATATGTAACTTCAATGTTGACTATTTATTCATTCATGGTGCTACTATGTACAAGACTATTATTTGAGTAAATTATGCTTTATTAGAAGAGTGTTATGGTTAAAATTAATCATTAAAAGATGTATTAGAGGTCATATGGAGTGGACCTAGGTATTTTAAATTTATCTTACATTCTTAATTTACTTCATGAACTGTTAAATGAGTGAATAGGTCTCTACGAGACCTATAAGGGTTACTAAGGCCTAATTGAAAGGTGTAGTTATTTAAGTCTAAAACATGGATGCTATGGATGACCTTTCAGTATTGTATTAAGATATGTGTTAACATGTTATATTATTTAATATTCAAGGAAAGTATTATGGCTGACCTATAAGTTGACATTCATTAAGACTCTATAAAGTGTGAAGACCAAGGTAATGGTTTTTAGATTTGGATGTGGATGTGTTGAGAGAGTAGAAGACAAAGATGAAGGAAAAATATCAGAGGGAGTGTGCTCAATTGATGGAATAAAGTATAGAGTTGTTTTAGGATGAGAAAATAAGTCTAGAGTGATCTAAAATGGGTGTTTGGTTGCATTACTTGTATGATCAAGTTTAACTATATATGAAGAGTTGAAATAGAGGTATTATACATTATTTCTCTAACTAGATTGAAATATAATCATAGATATGGAGTTACTTATTTCATAGGTGTTGTGTGGGTGTTCAACATATAGAATAAGTGGGTGATTGTTCATACTTAGAGGTGCGTGTTCCTTGTGAAGTGGATGCTTCACTAAAAGGTATCTTGTTTATGATCATCTTATAGGACAATTAGTCCATGTGTTTTTAGGCCTGAGAGTGGGTATTATTCACCATTAGGGTTTCCTATAGAATTCATGTGTTTTGTGTATGATATTGCATTATCTATCTTATTCATTGTTAGGAATAACTTGTATACTTTATCAAATCTTGTGGTATTTGATTAAGATTTTTAAATAATTACTATTGAAGTTTGAAATATATTTCATCATTGATTCACCCCCTCTCTTAGTGATTTTACTTATAATAGAATATGCTCTCAAGTGTGACAAGTCCTTGGGGTATATGTTTTGTCTTCAATTCAACAATATAATCCTCATAATGTTATTGCAATTTATTCTTATTTATAGAAGATAATTTAACTTCTTGAAGAAAACATGTTATTTTTTTATCATCTTCAACCATTTTCAAGATCAAAACATTATCCATGATAGAAGACCTTAAAACTACCTTGATTTGAGTTTCACATTTATCATCATTGATATCATTAGTATTGTTAAATTGAGCTCCTATGGTTGCCAACTGATCAACATTCTTATTTTCCTATCTTAGAAAAGCATGTATGTTGAAATCTTCATAATATTATATGAGATCCAAAATCCTATTTTTATATGACTTTAAGAGAAAAAATTTAACCAAATTTTGGTCTCTACCCTGATGTATAACCAACTAAATATCCCCTAAAAAAATTAATCTTTTTGATCCTACCCTTATTTCCCATTAGCGAACAGGTATGAGTGCCTTATACTTATTTACATTATAAGTACAACCAAACTAAAATCTGATTGAATAGTTGTAACTTTTATTTGATGGGTAAATAAACATCATTCTAGACACTACTCTAATATTATTCCTTGAGCCATCAAATAATAACTTTCACAATCCCTCACTAGACTCACTTGAATTAGAAAGAGGTTGTATATATGTTCTTTCTTCATGAAAATAATAAATTCCCAAACCTTATTTTTCAATAAGCTTGTAAGGATTATACTTATGGTTTTGAATTTCCTACTCATCAATAAAAGGATTAGGAATGCCTTCAATAAGAGTGGATGGATATTGATCACTTGGATGCTCCTTCTCATCAAGTATAATAAAATTCACTTTGGTAATGTTTGGCATGTAGGGTTTTATATGAAATTTAGAAATAGGTTCTAATTTTATAGTAACCTTAATATCGTAACTTGTTTTGAAATATAAATATGACAAATCTAAATATAGGTAGCCATTGATGTTTTCTATGATTACAACCATAATACAAAATATGATGGAAAATAAACTACCACAATATCTTCAAGAATATAAATACCTAGGTAAGAAATCAAAGTCAACAACAAAATTTTGATCACTCTCACTATCTTGATAGAATTCTCATATAATTGAAACACTCCTTTTGTGTTTAGCTCATATTTCAAGCCAATCTTATCATCTAACTACTTTGGCATAAATGTGATACTAGGACCATTATCAACCATACAATTATGAACTAGATTATCACTAATAATCAAATAAAGGTATAAGGGAGGAGGTTTAGCATCTTAAGCCTTGATTGGTTTTACCTTCTCTTTAATAGGTTGTACATCTTTCTTAACAATTTATCCATAATTAGTGAGAACCACACTTTCATTCCTTATTGGTCTAACTACGATATGGAGGTTAGAGAGAGATTTTTGGATCAAATCCTTTTATCTTAGAATAGTTAAAGTGTCCCACATGATATTCTCACATGTGCCTTATTCATTTGTTCTATGATGTTAAGAGGAGTACCACTAACCCTTGGTTAAAACTTTGGAATAAAAATGTTCTCTTGAATATGGAAAGTTTGAGATATTACATTGCCTACAAAAACCTAATTTTTATAATTTTCCTACACAAGATTTATGAGGTTCATTAGAATTTTTATAATATGAAGAAGATAAATCAATTTTTTTTGATACCTCTTCTACATAATTTATGGCTCTCATCTTAGCTCTTGTGATAACTACTATTAAACTAAACACAATATTAATATCCATTTAATGAATCATGGCACAACCAATTCAAAAATTTGGAATTAGATTTACCTTAACCATCATGTGTCTCTCCTTGATATGGAATTTCATTTTATGATAGTTGAGGTGTTGCCACACCTTGCACAACTAGAGCTTGATTCAATACTCCATTTCAATAAGAGGAATCATTATCAGGTTGATTACATGGAGTATAATAATATTTATTTTATATGAGGTTATTTTGAGTAGGGAAAATAGATTTTTAAGAGGAGGAAGTATTTGGATTAATAATGGTATATGGCCTAGATTGTGTAATGGCTCCTTGTCCTTGGTAGGGAGGTTTATTTGAATGGTTTTTAAAAAAAAGGAGGCATATTAGAATCATATTCATAATGATAAGGATGCTAATGTGATAAATTAATCTTAAATAATTACCTATTTATGGCCACCATTTCATTCCCAAGTGATTTCATAAGACCCTTTAGTTCACTCGACTCACTAGATTGGCCAGGGAGAGTTACAACCTAATTAGATAGAGATAGAATTAGGGATAATGTGGGACATTTAAAATGTGTAATGGGCCAAGAATATATATAAATTGGAGTAGGAGGATTTGTAATAAGTTTTGAATCTTGTATAAGGCTATTTTATACCCTTATGGCCACCTCAAATGCATTTGGGAGTATTTTTCTGCCTATTGACTTGATCATCATCGATATATCACTATTTTGAGCTCTCAAAAAATATAAGAATGCATGTTTAGGAGATGGTATAATCATATAAGGATCCTATCCCATTTATTTTGTAATATAAGGTTAAAATAAACCATGAATTCATGGAGATCTCTCTTAATAGTGGTCAATTGCTCAACTAGAGAGGGGTGTTCTAATATATCCTCAAATTATTTGTAAAGGGCCACTCCTAACACATCCCAAGATACAATAAAATTGAGAGGAAGGTTATTATACCAATATATGGCCTTTACATTTAAATATTTAATAACTAATCTAATAGATAATTTTTTCTTGGATTACATGATGCACTGAGCATAGGTTAGCCACAGTTCTAATGTGCTCTATATAACTAGTTTGATATTCTCTAGTAAAGAGATGTAAAATTTTCAATGTTGAAATTGTAATATCATTATGGTTGGAAAGATTTAAATGGATAAAACCATTAAAAGGAACAAAAACATGGTTTCTAGGGACAACTATACTAAAATTTAGTCTTGATATAGGGTTGTTTTGAGGCAAGTTCTGATATATTAAGGTAGAGGGATGTTTAGTGTATGGTTTGGATTTAAATAAAATTTTTATTTCTACTAAATTTAAAGTTAATTTAATAAAATCATAAGGGATACCTTTTGTAGATAATATTTTTGTGAAATTTGGCATACAAATCATAGTAATCTATTACTAGGATGCCTATGTGCTTGTGAAATCACTAGATGCTAGGTATTTGAGTAATATATCTACTAAAAATTGATAAAAACAACAATATTATTTAGTAATATTCTAAGTTATGGCCCCATCGAGCATGCTAGAAATTGTTCTCAATTTGAGTTTCACCTTTGAGAAAGGTCTTTAAGCTTACTCACCCAATTGACATAATGGGGTTACTCTCAGGTTGTGGGCTAGGGATGTTTGGTTGCCTTGATGAACCACCTTGATCCTCACCTAAAATACTTATTTTGATAATTAAAAGAGAGAGAGACATAACTAATTCCTATACTTATAATACTGACTATGGGGTGATGCACCAAAATTTAATAGCTCAATTTTCTTGAACACACACAAAATGAACTTAAAGATTACTTGCACAGACACAACTCATAATTCACTAATAAATATTTGGCATAAGTGGTTTGTTTAAATGATATACCTTATAATAGTACCTATAAGGATGATCACTTGTCTCAAAAAGCTCAAATGGCATTCATTACAAATATGAATTGCATAAACCCTAAGATACATAAAATAAAACCTACATAAGATGAATTTTGCTACATAAAAGTGTAAAAAATTAGACATAAATTAGGGATGGTCTATAATCATCACAATATTACATTAATATCTCATCAATTTCATATAATAACCAACATAAAAGTAGTTAAAACCAATTTCTTTATTGATTAAATATGTGCTTACAAGTTTGAAATTTGGTTATGATGAACCACAACCTAGTAGCAATCCTCATTACTTAGAAAAAATAGTACATATAGTGAAAACATCCTTTCATGAGGGGAGATACATGAAATCTTGACATCAATACCCTAATTAAGGATGAAAACTAAAACATAACTTAAGTTTAACTTCAATTCACAACTTCTTCACTTCTCAAACATATTATCACTTGCTTTGAATTCTCCAAGTTGTGAGGAAGGGATGTATAAGTGATTATTATAGGATTTAAACTATCGAAGATAAATAAAATTAACTTGTTTTGGATGAGAGTTGTCTCTTAGACATTAAATGTTGACTTAGCCTTCAACCAACTCCTCTAATCTTGCATGCTGAAACTCTACATAGTGATGGGCATATAATTCTTTATTTGATTTGTACTATTCTCCTTTATTTCACATAGAGAAAAGAAATGATCTTCTTGAGACTCTTGAAGAATCATTTCAACCTTAAATATTCTTGGAACCACCTTTGATTTCTCATAAATCCTCATAATCGAATAGAAATAGAGTGGTAGTATTATTGAGGTTATTGAGGACTTTTATTGGAAGGAAATGATGATGGTAAATTGATAATGCATGATTCCAATTCCTCTTACCATCTAAATGGGGAAAAGTTGTGACATGATTTAAATGCTAATTCACTATAATATTGATCATGGTAATCAATGTAATTACATAACTTGCTCATGAGTTGACATTTGAATAAGAGGAATGAGTTGTTAAATTAGTTTATTTTCTAACCATTCACAATGGACCAAATTAAAACATGCCACCTCATTTGTATTAATTCTAAGAAGGAATCAATTAACCTTTTTCTCAATTTCCTAAGGGATCATTTCTATTTGAAACTTGGATACCTATTACAAATTCTTGTGCTCTTTGATGAGCTCTTCATCCCTCTAAGGTCAAGATCAATTCAACCCCAAACTCAAGCTCATAATTTTTAAAATGCGATCTTTGATAAAGATGATTTACTCTATTTTTTTTTAATTTGATCTCAATATATCCTTACCTCAATCTAGCTAAAACTAGTTTATATCCATGTAACATCCACTGATCTCACTACATTTGCCCTAGGAATGTTTTAACACATTCACAAGGGGAAGAAAATAAAATATCTTTATAATGAAGAGTGCTCACTCAGTAAGTCAATCTTGAAAACTACTTATGTTGAGAGATTATTTGTTGACTATTCCATGTTTTGATGCAATATTGGTCCCCTTATCACACTATGAAAGGGGTTAGGCTTGCCAATAGGACTTCTAATTAGACACTTTCCCATTACCCATTGGTTAATGTCCTTCCAAACTATCCCTAGGATTTTTCTAAAGTTACCACTTATCACATTTTCATTTGATTCTAGATCTATTTTCTTCACCTAGTGATCTTTTTTAGGTCTAGGAGATAGGTGCATGTGACAACTAGTTGATGTGGAATTATTTGGTTGAGCTGATCTCTGATAATTCTATCACCCTAGGAGACTAAAAGGTCTTGTTGACTATTTTTATTATGGTGAAGTGATATTTAACCATGTGGCATCATCCTTTTCACCCATTATTATGACTTACTATTGGGATTGCATAGAACACGCTGGGGGAGTGGAGTAGCATGATTATGCCATGTGGCATCATCTCACTACATCATCTCACTAACTCACTAGCTCGAAGGGGTTTGAACTATTCAAATGGTTTTGGGAGTCTAGGCTACCAATATTATAGGTTATGGAAGTATCCCACTAGCCCACTATCTTTCTAACATGAAGATTATCAGTAAAATTCATAAAAATCAACTAGATGTCAAAAGGTATTTTAAAAGGGATCAAGATCGTTAGGATAATGACACATGACACTGTGACACTTTTGTAAAATTAGCTAAGTGTTAAAAGTATTTTAAAAGAGGAAAATGTAACTAAAATATGTGAATGATTATCATGTGGTGTCATTAGATTAGACCAAACTCCTACTCTAACTTAAAAAATAGTATGTAACCAAGACATCATTGGGAGCCCATCAAATTTAATCTCATTACCTCATGAGTTTGTCACTAGGAAAAAACACCAAATGGTTAAGTATTTTTTTTATTCAACTCTTACAAGCTCTAAGAGTGCACTGTATTCACCAAGAATGCTTGGAAAGATGATAATTTATAAATTATTTAAAGTATGGAGCTTCCCTCTTTGTCATCCTTTTCAATCGAGATTAGAGTGGGCCCTTAGAAACTTGAGATTTGGATGTTGCTCTTCCATAGTGACCAAAAATGGTCAATAATTTCCTCATCTTGTTCATCATAATTGCATTCCTTAATATTTTTTAGTCATTTAATCCTTCAAGGTGAATAACTATTTAATCTTGGTCTGGAAAGTTGTTTCCATTTTCAAGTGCATTTTTAGAAAAATCTAAGTTATTATATGGTAATCTATGGAATAATATTTTTATCCTATGGATTGGTTCCTTCATAATTTTAAATTATAGTTTTATGTAACATTTTATTGGTTTCATAACATCAATCAATAGTTTTATTCTTTGTTTTTTTCAAGGCCTTTTTTACTATTGCCATTTTTTTTTAGTTATGTGGCTTTCTTAGATTGTTGACATTCCATTTTTATCATTTTTCTTCTAGATTTTTCACTTTTATATTTTATGGATTTTTTTTAGAATGGTAGTTCACTTCATAGTAAATTTGTTGAAAATTTCAGAAATTTCATTTGGAAAAATGATGGTTTTGCATTGCTAAATGTCTATTTTATTTTTATGCATAGTTCCTTTTTATTTTATAATTCTTTCATATTGTTTTGAGTCTTTCTTGAATTTATAGTTTTCTAACACTCATTGTTTTCTATTTTTCATACTTCAATTTTTTTTAGCTTTTCTATCAAATAATAGTTTTTCCAAACAAAAAAACAAGGTTGTTGCATAGAACACCACTTTTGTAGCAAATTTCAATGGTTTGGTTTTATATTTTGGTGGACTTGTTACATATTTTAGATATTTTGTAAGCAATAATTTCCTCTATTTTCTATGGGTTTTCATTATTTCCTGACTTATTTCACATTTAATCCATTTTATTTCTCTACGTAACAATGTTTTTATTATAAAGAGTGTATTTTTACAATTTATCTTTTATTTTGGATTTTATTTTGACTAACTTATAGGTTTCTGGAATTTCTTTAACCCTTGCATACAAACTACTAATACGTTTTATGTATGATCACTTACTAATAAAAAAATTAAACCAAAAACGTATCTTTTATTTATTTTTGCTAACCTTGTTTTTATTCTTTTTTTTTTCAATTGATCATATAGAAATTAATTCACTTTTATTTTCTTGTAAGCTACCTATTTATATTAAAAGAGTTGTATATGCTCTTTCCCTATATCACAATAGTGATGATTCCTATAAATCAAATGTGATTCTTATAATTTCTTGTTGCTTAGGATATTCTCACATGTACTATTTCCTTACATCACATTGGTGATGATTCCTAAAAATAATAAATGAGAATAGTATTTTTTTTAATCTAGGGGATATATCAACCATGGATTTCATGATCATATAGAAGGCTAAACCCCATGTACTGGTAGGGTATACAAATTAAGGATCCATCACTTTAATTTGTTAAGTGATTATGTTTTATGTACACCATGATTTGAGGGAGTTTCATCCTCCAATACTTAGGGTTTTAATAGTGACCTCAAAGACTAATTTTTAGACATCACTCCATTAAAATCTAATGGTTAAACTAGAAACATATGGGCTAAATCCTTTTATTTAATTTTTATAATCAACTTATTCAATGGCCTTGGGCCTCAACATACCATAAAGTGTATAGATGGCATATTTTAGTTGAATTTTTATAAACTTTAAGCCTTAAGATAGACATTTAGCTATTTGAATTATAGTGCACTAGCAAACAACTAGCTATAGGAAGTTACTCTCAACTTAACCTTGAAAATGGGTTTAATGGGATATGTGAATGACTCTACCTCGATAGTTAGTGCTATAAAACATTGGGCTAACACTTCTCAATGGATGAACCAGCATATATGAGATCCTACAAGTAATTTAAGTCTTTTGCCTAGATTTTATACTTTTATTTGATTTTCATGTTTATTTTTGTTTAAATTATAAATCACTTGTATATATTTGATTTTTTTTATCTCCTTTTGAAATCAATGTAATTAAAGTATTTTGTGTTTAAAAATCAAACTTTGAATCTTCCAAATAAAGTCTTAAATCAAGAAATCCTTAATCAATAAATCTAAAAACCAAGTAACTCAAAAAAAATTTCAAACATTTATATTTTTAGTTTTGAGTCATACACCTTTTTAGAGTCATGTAAAAAAATCATAAATTATATCTCATCACAAGGTACTAATATTTGTTGAGAAATCTTTAGTTTAGATAGGAGCCTTTTTTAAATGACCCCTTCCAATTTAAAAATTGAGAACATTATATTGAAATCAAAGATAATGATAATGATGAGGGACCCCTTCAATATTAATACAAAGATGATATTAATTTTCCTAGGGAAAAAACCACCCCAAGTTAATGATTACCTCCTAGAAAATAATAATGATGTTTCATTAAAACTCTTGGGGATATGAGCCGAGTTTCCACCCAATTTTGATCCCAAAGGCTTGTTTCTCCTAATATCTAAGAATATTACAACACATCCTATATAAGATAAAGGAACATATAATTAATCTCTATGAAAAAAATACATCATAGGATCACACCATAGCAATCCTAAAAAATGTATCTCAAACATATATGGATAAGGGAAAGATAGTTCTAGACAAAACATCCCAACAAATCCATATCTTTAACTTTGAAGACCATGTCAAAATCTTAACCCAGAAATTAGATGATCTTGAATCCAACATCTCAAACATTCCTAAAAAAAAAAATTAACCAATCCAAACACAAATCAGAGTTATCCTATAAATAATGCCAATAAACTAGCATTAACTCAAATCAATCAAAATTTAAATATAAATACAAATTCAAATTTGAATATAAATCCAAACATCAATTAAAATCCAAATACAAATTCAAAATTAATTTTAAATATAAATCTAAACATAAAACAAAATAAAAATAAAAATTTAAATCCAAATCCAAACATTAATCAAAATCAAAATCAAAAATTGAATTTCACTTTGAATCCAAATCCAACGTTCAATCAAAATCTAAATTTGAATTTGAATTTAATTTTGAATCCAAATAAAAATATTTATTAAAATAAAAAATCAATTCCAAATTCAAATCTAGGTTCAAATCCAAATCAATTTCAATTCTTGAATCTATAACAAATTCAATTTTCAAATCCTAGTAAATTTTAAAGTTTAAATATAAATCTAAATTAGTTTTCAAATCTAAATCAAAGTTTAAATAAAAATCCAAACAAATCATCCCCACTCATTAACATTACATTTTTAAAAGAATTTAAAAGTATGAAATATCTTTTGACCAAATTTGCCTACAAGAATTTTTTTGGTCTCCTTCTCCCCTTGCTTTCGAAAACAATCATTTCTGGGTTACACAGTTCAATGCCAACATTTCTCTACTTGTTTCAACATGATTGGTTCAGTCATTTGGTTCAACTAGTTGGTTTATTAGCATTCCCTTTATCTTCTTCAAAGTCTAATGGCCTTGTTCCATCTCAGTTCAACACTTTGGTTCATCGTCCTGGTTCATTGGTTCAGCCCCTTGACTTATCAACACTTGGTTCATTCTTCCTCAACTCCAAATGGTCCTGGTTCATTGGCTCATCAGCCTAGCTCATTGGTGTGCATGGTTGCTTAAGGCAGTAACTTCAAATTTATAAAAAGGAAAGAATTAAAGGTCAGGCATGACTCCAATCAAAAGTTAGGTGCAACAAAACCAAAGCCCACGGCTTAGCACAAAAGCAAAGGGGCCAGGATCAGTCTAAAACACAATGTCCCATGACTTAGAACAAAACAAAGCACGAATAAATTTTTGTGGACTTTTTGTCCACGGGAAAACATCTGCAGGGAAGATGTCTATGGACACAAAGCCCGCGAGAGCCCATCAAAAGTCTGTGAAACTTTCAAAACTCCATGGAAACATTTAAAAGTCCACATAGAAAATTCACAGAGCAACCAAAGTGCCCACTAAGGTGATAATAAATTAAGAAAGCCATGAAGATACTAAGGCAAACTGGTAGAAAGCCAGCATGGACCCGACTAATAAAGGGAAGGGTGCCATAAAGAAATTAGCAAGCGACCGAAAGCCAAAAAAACATGGTGATGACCCAGAAGCTATCAAAGTTTAACAAAATAGATAACCATTTGTTTTAAATTAAAAGTGCTAGCTAGAAAGAACCCAAAGTGAAGTGCCTTGTTAGGAAGTTCGCCCTAGGGGCCAAGTAAACTAGACAAGACAAAATGGAAAAAGACAAAGCAATAGCATGGTTCCAGTAGGTCCCTTCTAGAAGGATGATATCGACAATATTATTTTTCTTCTTCCCAGTGAGGAATGTGACATGGACACTTGCAAGCAAAAAGTGCCAATGCACCTCTTTTTTTTTCCATATAACATTGTGAGTTGTTCATTTATAATGATGTTTTGACAATTTTACAAGGCACAGCCCTACTGAAATTTTCACCTAAATCAAATAAAGATAGTTTCTACCTCTTCTTGGATGGATATGTTGTGTATGTCCTAAGTGTTTGATATGTGTTCAATTATTCTCTTTTGATGCTCTCACAGGTTCAACACCAACACACCAGTTATCTATAAGGCACCATTTTTTGTAGCTAACAAGAGGAGAGCTCTATTTAGAAGTATAGAATAGAGGAAGTCATTTATAGTATGTATTTAATAGCATCTTGGTGAGTCCTTATTCTTATGATTTCATAAGAACCCCCCTACCAATTTCTTGCAGCCTGGCCTTTTTGTAAAGTCTGAGTGTATGTGTGTATTTGTCTAATTCAAGAGTGGATGTGAGAAGGTCATTTCATTTTGGTGTATCACCTCCTTAGAGTAGGTTTGTTTTCCTGTACTCTCCTTTCCTTTTTCATCCCTCCCCCCTTATATAGCTATATCCATATATGTACCTATATTTTGCACTTGCTGGAACAAACTATGAAACATCAAAGGGAGCTAGCCCTTATCTAGAGACTCTCCCCTCCAGCTTCGCTAGTCCCATAGGCAAGAGGGGAGTTTCCATGTTACGAGGAGAAGGTAGGAGTTTGACCTCCTTGCCCTGGGTGCAATTTCCTGTGTCAACAATATCAAATATAAGGATTCAAGATGGTGGATATTCCCAAAGAAAGAAGTATAAATTTGAAGAAAAATTCCCAAATTACATTGAAATTCCTACGATGATGATGATACCTTTTTCTCGATATTTTGAACCCCCAAAGTTTGACAAGTAAAAATGAAAAGGATATAATAGATAACACAAAGTATTTTTACATGGCATGTTCATATCTTGATTATAGAAATAATAATATATTAATACTCTTTATTCATATCCTGGGGGGTCAAGCATTAGAGTGGTTCTTAGACATACCTAAAGGATTCATCACAAACTTTGTGGAGCTTTATGATAAATTTGTTCCAAAATTATAATATAATTCTAAACATGAATTTACCATGTTATATATATAACACTAAACAATTCAATAGGGAGAGATTCATCTCCTTCTTACATACATGGAATGACTTAGCAATCTATTTCTCATGGTCACCTCCTAAAAAACAAATTATAACTATCTTTACAAACAATCTCAATTCAAAATTGGCCTATCAACTAAAATTTCATTGTGTTACATCATTTGATGAAATTATAAAAAAAAGTTTAAATTAAAAGAACACTAGTTTGCAAATATACAATCAAAATATTCAAACAAGATAACTCATCTTCAAGACAAAATAAAAAACCCAAGTACTATACAAAGAACAAGAATGTGGTATGAGATGGTGTAACTAATTTTAAAAAAATCTAAATTACCCAACCTATCAAAAACATTACTATACCTAGTAGTCAAAATAGATAAGAAAATTAGAACATAATGTTCACTCCTTTGTGAGAGTCACTTGAAGTAGTCTATTGAGAGTTTTCACCAAAAAAATGATCATGTTTACAAAAAAAAATACCTTTGATAAAAATGATTCAAAAATTGAGTGGTATAAAGATAAATAATATTAAAACTACCACAAAATCAAAGTACTTTCCAAAAATCATTTTATGATACTCAAGCACTACTTCTAATATTTAATTGATCATGGAGACATATAAGAGAGAATCATGCATCAAATTCCAACAATGAAAATCTAGGGATATGTCAATATCCCTTTGCAAATAATGAGTAATGGCATATTAAGGAAAACCAATGTCAATACCAAATGAATAATTTCAACCAAGCTACTCATCCCTTTGATTCTATAGTCAATCACATTGACCATATGTATCATCATGTTTATATTATCAAAGTTAAATACCAAGAATGCACCATCACCATGAGATGTGAAAATATTACAATTTCAAGTGTCACTTTTCCTACCTTTGAAGGAAAATACAATATCATATAAAAAAATGAGAAAACACTAACCCAAATTTCTATTTTTGACTTTCTCAGGATGTTTCTGACTTACAAGGGAATTTTTTATAAAACTTTTCAAGAATCCAAAGTTAAATAACACATAAATCCATCCAATTTCCAAGCACTTGTCCTTGAATAATCAATTGAATTTTAACCACTCAAAAATTTCACCCATGGGTTAGTCTCATAATTTTCCATTATACATAGAAGTCTTTATTTCCAATCATAAGTTAGTGAGGGTGTTTATAGATAATGGGATAGTTTAAATATTTTTACATTAAGTTTAATAAAGAATTTGGGACATTCTACCATAGAATTAAAGCCTAATACAAGTGATAAAAAGGCATACAATAATCACAAACACTAGTAATTGGGAACTATATATCTTCCATTCATGGTGGGGCACGTCATCTATGAAACCTTAATTCACATATTTTATCTAGATCTCCCACATAAAATACTCCTTGGTTATCCATGGATCCTTTCCATAAATTCCATTCCATCTTCCCTAAATTAGTGTTTAAAATTTTTCTCATGATGGTATGAAATGTACTATTCTATGTGGTCCTCAACCTTTTCAATATTTCAAACTATTGGAAGTGAGATATCAAAGTTTCAATTATATACCATTTACTTAATATACCTATTAACCTAATGAGGGATCAATAAATATTTATAACTATATACATCTGATGATTTACCCTCTACATCCACAAGCTAACCATCGACAAGTCATCCATCCACATCAAAAAACTTAATCCTATACCCTATCCAAATTCATTATTGTGGATAAATTTATGGGAAAATATGAAATCCATGATGCCCATTATCTAGTAAAAATTCATATGCCCCCTAATAATCATGTAGACACCATCATATAAATAAAAAAAATTGGTTCATAATACTGACAAAACTTATTTTATGGAAAGCATGTTTCTTTCTAAAGAATAGGTTGGAGATTCTAATTCTTTTTGGCTCTACACTGATGAATTGGCTACACATTTCAAAAATAATGAATATCATCTTCCTAAATCCTTTATGTGAAATATCATGAACTATAAATTAAAAGGTTTTGGTTGCCATGAATGAGGTCTCATTGAGACTCTAATGTACACAACAAATGAATTCTTTCAAGGTATTGGATTCAAACCACCTAATGTGAGATTATGTAATTTTTCTAGTCACTCTTATACCACATATGAAGAAGCCTTTATAGACACTAAAAAAGAGTTCCATTTTATCCTTTATGGGGACCTATCCATCATAAATTTATTTCATGACACCACTTTTTTTACCCTCAAACTAAACTTTCCACAACTTATCCTATGGGACCAACAAGAACCAACCTCGCTTGATCATTTTTAGAATGATGAGGCCATATCTAATTTTTTCAAAGTTTGAGATCATATCCTAATAGGAGATTACAAGAAGGATTTTTTAATTAAGTTAGATAAATCCACATACTTTGGGGATATTTAAGGCTTAAATCATTCAAAAACAATAATATACATGTAACTACATCCTCTATAATATCATATCAGGACATTTCCAATCATTAAAACCTCGATAAGGAACATAACCTTCCTCCACATCAAAAAAATTTCAATAATAATCAAGTTTATTAATTTAAAATAAAATTGACATAAATGTTGGTACTAAAACAATCCTAAGATTGTGAAACTTAATGGTTACCTCAATCCAAAAAAAATAGTCCATTTTGACTCTACTTAAGGAATTTTTAGATGTATTTGTATGGTCATATGCAAAAATGATGGGGTTAGATTCTTACCTATATTTTCATCACTTTTTTGTACATAAAGACACACATCTATTAAAAAAAACTCAGAGATATGAATCTAAAAGTGTCACTACACATAAAGGATTAAAAAATAATTAGAATTTGGATTCATACAACCAACAGATTACTCAGATTAGATATCTAATATAATAATAGTCATTGGGAAACTAGTAGGGGTCAGAGTCTACATATACTTTAAGTATATTAATAAATCATATCATAAATATGTCTTCCCTTTACCAAACATATAAATTACTGTTTAATCTATGGTAGGTCATTAGATGTCCTTAATGGATGGTTTTTTGGGATAAAATCAAATCAAAATAGATCCTTAAGAACAACATAAGACAACAACTATCACATCTCGAGGAACATATTTTTATAAAGTAATTCCATTAAATATCCAAAATTCTAGAGCCACATATCAATACAAAATGATATTTATCTTTCACTTTATGATTCATGATATCATTGAAGACTATGTGGATGATATTTTGTAAAAATATAGAAATAGAACAGATCATCCCATGGTACTATGTAATTATTTTGAATGTTTGAGTGAATACAAGGTTCATCTCAATTTAGATAAATGTGTGTTTTGGGTTAATTTAGGTGAGATTATTATATTTACTATATCACACCAAGGTATATAAGTGGATCCTACAAAGGTCACAATTATCATGAAAATGACTCCACCTATAAATATCAAGTAGTTCAATAGTTTTCAAGGTAAGATTCAATAAATTTGTAAATTCCTATCGAAACTTGCAGACATATTTCATATTTTTAACTTTGCTCTACAAAATAACACTACCTTTCACTAGAATGAGTAATGAAAATAAGAGTTTAAAAATCTAAACACTATATAGATAATCCACTAATCTTAATGCCAACAACTCTAGGGAAACTTATATTACTATATATTTCACAAACATAAAATTCATGTGGGAATTATCAACATAACATGATGAATGTGAGACATAAATATCAATGTAATATCTTAATATAACCTTAGTATCCTATAAACTAAAGTATTTTACCATAAAAAAATCATGTCTAGTATTTGTGTTTACTTCCTAGAAAATTTTACATTACATGATCAATAATAAAACCAAAATCATTATAAAATCTAACCACTTAAGTATTTCCTTTCCAAATCAACATTAACAAGGAGAATAAATAGGTGGGTCATGATCCTAAGTGAGTTTAATATATAATATGCCAACCAAAAAGCTATGAAATAATAATTAATTATAGATACCTTATAAAAATAAAAATTAATGACTGTCAAAGCTCTAATCATATATTTTATGGATGAATCTATATGTCCTTAGATGAATCATTATAGTGTAATTTATATTTTGGAATATATTTCACAAGTCATGGCTTAGGGGCATGCATTTTTATCATCACTTCACAAGGTGATCTCATTCTGAAATGATATCAAATATGATTTGCTTGTATTAATAACATAGTAGAATATGAAGCTCTTTTTTCTTGTCTCAAGATCACTATTTAATGGAACATTTAACATCTCTTAGTTTCTATGGATTCATAACTAATCATTAAAAAAGTAACTAAAAAATATAAGGTTAAAGATGATAAGATAATTCATTATAAAAAAATGGTGGATAGTATTAAAATTTGTTTTTAATTTATACAATTTGAGTAAGTTCTTTGAGTTAATAACAAGGCAATTGATGCTATGGCCATGATTTTTTGAATCCTTGATAGGCATCTAGATGTGAGTCAAACTAAATTATTTTTTTATAAATTGATGTATCTAACATATGATACTCCCAAATCTAAAATGGTCTATGAGGTTTTTTCTCTTACTTCCCCTCAGTACCAATATTTATACACACACCTCCATGACAATGTGATCCCTCCTAAATTATGCCACAATCACAAAAAATCCTTCATCTAGTGAGCTTCTCAATTGACCATACATGGAAATAAATTATACCATATGGGTTGTTATAGAACTTTATTATGGTGTTTAGACTCTGAAGAGACCATATTTGTCATTTAATAATTTCACGATAGTATTTTTTGTGTTCATGATAGTGGAGTGGTAATTTCATATAAACTTCTTATAATTGGATATTATTACCCAATAATAGAAACTAATTCACGCCAATATGTTAAGAAATGTGTCCCATGCCAAAAATATGGTGACCTAATCCATAGTCCATCATAAGCCTTGTAACCCATTTCCACTCCATGGACCTTCTCCATATGGGGTTAGACATCACTAAAAAAATCAATACCAAATATTTTGATGGTAATAAACATATAATCACTGTCACTAAGCACTTTACTATGTGGGTTAAAGCCATTTCTCTAACCTACATAGACAATAAACAAATTTTCAAATTCATTTTATACTAGATAATTTATTATTTTGATATTCATTTTACCATTATATCAGATAATGTAAATGATTTGAAAAACAAATATTTCAAATTACTTTGATAAACATACCACATTAAGCAAAAATGGTCCACATCATACTATCCCTAAGAAAACAATGAAACAAATTCATCTAATAAAAACATCCTCAAAATATTTAAGTGAGGTCAATGATGTTGGCCATCATTGGCATTTAACACTTTACCCTAATTTGTAGGCTTACCAAACTAGCATTAGCACCCATAGGGGAAACTTTGTACTCTCTTGTTTACAATACTAATTACATACTACCTATTGAATTTGAGCTTACATCATTACATATCTCTTTAAAAAATATCACTAATGATGAATCATATCACATCTCCAGGATACAGGATATCAATATCTTAGATGAGAAACATATTAATGCCCTTAAAAATTTACAAGCCTACTAAAATATTTTTTTTCATAGATATAAAAAGAAAATTAGGGCCAAAGAGTTGAAATTAGATACATTGTTCTCAAAGAAAGCCAATGGAATACCAATGTTTATTTTAAAAATGAAGTCAAGTTTGAACCTAATTGGTTAGGTCCATACATCATCATTTTAAAATTCAAATCAAGTGCTTATAAACTAGACACAAAATAGGTGAAGAGATTGATGAAAAAATGAACACCATGCACCTCAAGCACTTCCATGCCTAAAATTTTCTAGTGTTGTTCTATATATGTCAAAAAAATTTTAAAAAAAAGAGAAAGAAAAATAATATGTCCAAAAGTGAAATTCATTATTATGGTAATTTGGATAAGTACCATGGGCAAAACTAGTTTCTAAAACCATGTGTAAACCATTATATATATACACCCTAGTTACTTGGAGGAATCCCTTAGCATTTATGCATCTATCAATTATCCCAAGGTTAATTTTAAGAGGCTCTACTAGATAAATTATTAGAAATATTAGGAAATTTGAATTACAGCTTTGGCAAATCTTCCATGGGTGATGATGAATCTATGTTAATTTTGAAGGATTGAAAATATAGTTTTTTTCATACAACCATTCATATACACTAAAGGGATCCACCAAAAAATCATGTTGAATAGTTGCACTAAATCTCTATGTTGGATGTCTCTATAGAATAGTTGCACTGGATGGCTATGTCAAATTAAAAAATTGACCCAATTTTCCAAGTTACTAGTATGGCTATTCTACTATCTAGTTTCTTGTTCACCTCCCTAGTCATATAAATACACCCCCAACCCTCATTTTCAATAATTTTCACATTAGATTTTTTGTCCCCCTTCAGCCCTACCAACAACAATTTGCCATGGTAAGAAAACATGTTTTGAATAACTTGATAACATAGTACATTTTGAAGATCATAAATTAGTCACTATTAGATGCATACATGATATAATGATCTGATTTCAAAATTCAATTTTGAGTCTTGATGACCATTTATAGATTTGTCTAGATATATGCTACATAAATAGGAAGTTCACATTATTTAAGGAGGGATTTTTAAATATGAAAAGAAATAAAATTTACAAGGTTTTATAATTAGAATTTAGATTCCATGTGTCAAGAGTTAGCAAAAACGATGATTCCACTTCTAAAAATATTTCCATTATTTTAGACAAGATGATATGAAAAACATTAAATCAAGAACTGATCAAGCTACCTTTGGTAACCAATGTCATGGATCCATTAGATAACTTCAAAATTCATCCAAAATCATATGAGCTAACCAAAAAGAATTGTTGATAATTTCTATTGTGAAGATGTGGGTTGTGATTTAGATAAAAAGGATAATGAACACTAATATATGGTAATTGAACAATGATCAGTCAATAAAAAAGATGAAACCCTTAGTGACATAAATATTAAACTTTTGCATGGAATTCAGGATTAGTGATCACCATATAGAGGGCCAAAGTAAGATGAGGAATTCAAAGATAACTCTCATTACATGGAAATATTTAGTCAATGCATATTTTTGTTGATGCATCAATCATCACAAATGATCTTAGGAGAGCATTTTTTGTAGGAAATCAATCTCATCCTCACAAATTTAATGCCAAATGCACTAGTGTTGTGTCAAGCCTCAAGTCAACAAATTCATTATAGATTATATAAATCTAATATTATACAATGGATTCATTGACTTGAGGCTTGCCGCAACACTAGTGCATTTGGTATTAAATTTTTTAGGACGAGATCTATTTCCTATATAAAATGTTATCCAAAGATCATTTATGATGATTGATGCATCAATGTAAATATCCATTGACTAAATATTGCCATGTACTAAGAGTTATCTCTAAACTCCTCATGTTGGTTTATCTCTCTCTACATGGTGGTTGATAATCCTAAATTCCATACAATAGTTCAATCTTTATGTCACCAAGGGTTAAATATTTTTTATTGACTGATCATTGTTATATTTCCATCTCTTATTGTTCATTATCCCTGTCATCTAAATCATGCCCCACATCCTCATAATAGACATTATTAACCATTTTTTTGGATAGATTATATAATTTTGGATTAATTCAGGTGTTATACAATGGATCCATGACATGGTTACTAGAGGTAGCTTAACCAATTCTTGATTTCATCTTTTTTGTATTAGTTTATTTCCAAAATAAAGGCAATACTTATTGAAGATGCACAATCATTTTTTATAACTCTTGACACATGGAATCTAAATTCCACTTATAATCCCCTTGTAAATTTGATTTATATTCATATTCAAAAATCTCTCCTTTAACAAAATGTGAACTTTCTATTTCTATAGGATAGCTAGGCAAATGTAAAGGTGTACATGCAGTGTTTTGTTTGTACATTTCATTGAAAGTCACTTCAATTCCTTTAATAGGTGAGGTAGATTTAATATTTTTTTTGTTTTTTAAGGTTTCAACCTTAGTTTTATTATTATTTTTCACTTGTACTGGTAGTGTTTGGGAATATAATCCTTGATTTTTTTATTTTCCTTTCTTCTTCCCATGTCCTTAAGTTTAACTCTAATGAATGTTCTTGTAGTTCTATTCAGTGCTATATTTTGGTTTTCCATTTGGTAATAAAATTAGAAACTTATATTATATAATATCATAGTTATTATCATTTTACACCATCATTCATCAACTATAATCAACACTATTGGTGTTCTTTGTTAGGTATTTCGATCTAGTTCCTTAGTTTGGGTTATGTTGGTTGCCTTGTTTGATATTGATGTATG